>JAQQZR010000033.1:18626382-18638701 GCA_030068235.1 Notoglanidium macrostoma
CTCTCGCCTGAAGATGCTGGGATTGGCTCCAGCTTCCCCGCGACCCAGATGGATAAAGCGATATAGATAATGGATGGCTGGATGGATAATCATTGCACAATTAACAATAAAGTTTTCTCTCTATCTCATTATTCCAGTTTATACTATGTCTTACTAATTACAAAATTGTGTAACTACTGCACAATGTGGAATTGACAGATGCAACCTTTCTATTTTATTTTATTTATTTTATTTTATTCTATTGTTTTATTCTACATAGATATGTTGAGCTTGATTTGTGCTGGACAGTGCTCTTGTGACATTTAAAAAGTAAATACAAAAAGTATTTGTATTAATATGTGTATTATTTGTACAAGGTGTTTGATCGGAAATGAAATTTCTGGTTAAATGAGTGGATAAAAGTGCTAATGAGTCTCAAAGGAAAAGTAGCAACTGTTATCCTGTGTCCATTTTTGTCTTTTCCTGGATGAATGGTTTGTTGTGTATGAAAATGATGTAACTTATATGTTATAGCCTTTACAGTCACCAGCTCTCAATCTAGCTGTAAACCTATGTGAGATTTTGGAGACATGCAATAGGAAGCACTCTCCACCACCACTATCATCATTCTCCCTTGAGAGAATATCTTTTAGGAGAATGGTGGTTATCCCTCCAGTACAGCTCCAGACTCTTGTGGAATGAATGCAACCTTAGACACTTCTTCGATTTATACATGATATTTGTATATAGCATCTGGACGGTCACAGAATTAGTATTGTATTGGTAACTTTTGAAGATATTGAAATAACTTATTAAGATTGTATTATGTACATGTTTAATCTGAAATATTATAGTAAAAAAATATTGGCTATTATATTGACTGCAACAACACTGCACCTGACATTACTAAGCCCTATAGTGCACAAGGCTTTAGGCCCGTCATGTTAAAGGCTAGCTCTAGAGTTCATCTCCCATTTCAGGAAGGATATCAGTTTGATATCATGTTGAATTGACAGAGATTAGTCATGCTAGCACTTACTCTGAGGATATCAGTGTTAAGAATGACAGGCAATTGATGAGAGAGGAGATTACACTACCTCCCCTTCCTTTCTCTTATCCACCCATGTCCTGTAACACAACACCTCAGTCAGGTGGCCTGAGATAGAAATGAATGGGCAAGCTGTGTTCAGGGGCTGACAGCAGATTGTGAGTGTGGGCTATAATCTTCTTTCAGGGATTTCTCATTCAAATCAGCATTTCACTGAGACAAATTTGTACAGGTGGCATTCTCTCCTCTAATTGTCATTATGGCAGTTATACAGTTACAGAATCATGACACAGTATGAGTCAAGTCAGTAGCAAGAAAGATTACTGATGTTAATGGTGCATTTGACTTACTTCAGAAGTGGGACGTCTGATCTCAGAATGATCTTTTTTAACCCATATATGTGCATTTGAGCTAAAGATGGATGCCTCCATATTCGTCTTTTGTTAGCAACAATCTAGCCAGCTAACTGTGAGGAGTAAGGTATGTTTACCTTCTCAAACTGTACTGTATGAACTGTGTAGTCAGTGTTGTACATTTAATAAGCACATACGTCTGTATGTTGATTGATCTACAGTAAATACTAGTATATACAACATAACAACTTTTCAAAATAAAGTGTAAAGTGCTACTTTGTTTACTGTTAGCGCTGCTAGCAGTTATGCTGATTTGACATAACTTCCTGAATTCAGGGTTCAGGAGAACTTCTGAATATAAATTACAAGTTGAGGAGGGTCTTCTTTGGTTTGAGTTACAAGTTTTAGTTGAATGCAACATAACTGTTTTATCTGGTGAGATAAATAGTATACCATTTCAGACACCTTGAGAGAGCATATTGTTAACGTAAATAGCACAAATGTCATGGGTAGATTAAATACGAGTAAATCATGTGTAATGTCTAACATTGTCTTTCACTTTTTACACACATTACATCATTATTTTTGGTAACTGATTCATCCTGGTCAGGGCTGCAATGGATCTGAAGCATATCCTGGAACACTGGACCTGAGATGGGGACCCAGTGCTGCTCACCATATAAACAATTCAGCTTTTATCAACTATTTCATTTTAGTTTTATTTTCTAGCAGGTCTCTATTATGTTGTTATAAAAATTATTATTATTATGTTGTTATGATTTTTTGTCATTTGCTCTGCCAAATGACTAAATGTAAACATGCATTTCATAGCTCCATTGTTAGTGTTTTCAGTGTTGCACACTTCTTTTTCATGATTTACAGAAACTTTAGGAAGCCAAGTATACGAATTCCACCAATTTAGGAAAGCACTAAGTGCTTGTTTTGCAAATGGAGTATAGTTATGCCAGCTTTCATTAGCTATGTCTGTCCCTTAGGTTAAGCAGCATATGTTGATTATTTTGTGTGCTTACTATCATCAAGCCCTAAAAACAAAAGAGATGCGCCTCTCGCCCCAGTACTGACAAGCCAGAAAAGGTTAATGGTTCTGTATTTCACGAACGTAATTCATTCTGTTTCTGCTTATCTGACTGTGCGCTCCACATGGCTTTGCATATCTTTGAATTCATTACAGCCCTTTAGTGACAGAGCTTGTTGGAGCCTGAACCATTGCTCCATTCAAGACATGTGGGCCTTTTGTCCTTCAAATGCCAAACACATAACACAGTGGCACCATATTATAGCTCTGTCAGATAGAATCCAAAAAATGAATGACAACAAGGTGAGAAAGTTAGACAAGATCAAAAGGAGAATCTGGAATGTTAAATGTAATTCAGTCAACACAGCTATAATTTGAAGAGAATATTTCTTTTCATTCTGACTCGGCTGGCGAAATTTGGACAGGGGTTCTGACGGAGACAAATTAATAATGTTGGCCAGGTGTACATTGAAATAAACAATGCAAACATCAAATGTGCTTATAATGAGCTGTTTCATCACGGGAGAATCAGGTAGACTCTGTGTCAGTTCACAACATCCAACAGCGGAAGAAGCTGTCTACTTCTAAGGTTTTACGCATGGCTGACTTGAGCTGCTCTTCTATCAGTGCACCATGGTGTGACACAAAGCTGGGCATATGCTGACATGGCATATAGTTTGCATACTGCTGACTTCACATAAGTTTGCGTATAGTAAAATAGTTTTGTGCCTACATACGAGTCAGATGTCATATCTTATGTTCTTTGCCTTATGTTAATTCTGTGACTTACACTTTTTTTGTGCATAGTGAAACAAGAACCATAAAGATATCTTTTAAACCCAGTATATGTTTCACGCTTGTATGCGTACTTTACAATATTGTCACTGATGGCCAACGTTACAAACTAGCTAACTGTGAAAACTTTGATGGTGTTAAGCTTTTATTTTCAATGCCTGCTTTGTACAGACATCTCTTGTGCAACTAATTCAGTTTTTCTTTAATTCTTTAAGACATTTTGTATGATGGGGAAGTATGAAATAATAATGTCATCGCCTAAGTGCAGTTATTGCACTCCATTCACATATGTTTTCAAAGATATTAAGAGATCATGGGTCATTCTGTACAAGTGGTGCAAAATACTACTTCCTGCAAGAATTTCTAATGCATAAATGAGCAACTGAAACATATTTGTAAACATCAAGGTTTATATTTATAGACATTATTTATAGAATTGATAAATTAGGTTAAACATGTGAGTTGCATTTCTTGAAATTGCAATAAAAAACAGCTCTTTTTTAAAATATTTTACATAAATTTCAAGGGTTGAATGATCATGGTGGATCAGGAGCCTATCCCGCTGACTGTGAGGTGTGAATACATACTGGATGGGACAAAACTAATGATTTAGAAGATAAAGATCAGATTTAAAGAAATGTGAGTATTTCATTGACTCAACACAGCGCTTGAAAATGCATCTCTTAACACTTTGCTTTCTGGCCTTAAAGCTGGCCTCATAAAAGAGCCAGTGAGAGGTGTAGTAAAAAACCTTTTCCATCTCATAGTTTAGTGCAGTCACTTTGTGAGTTGTGCCTTCGGCTTTCTCCATGGTTTATACACTCAGTGTTATAATTTCATGCATGACCACACAGAGTGCCTGGTCAACTACCTGAACCTCTTCATGGATACGTGTTGGTGCTGCTACAGAAACAGGGACAAATGCTACCATACCCCCACTTCATTGTTTGTGAGATAAATGCATTTATGCTCTTAATATCTTAATATCTTAATAACTCATACCTTATATCATACTTACACTTACCATATGTTGAATGAATAAATGAAATAATGACTATGAGTAGAATGGAAGTGAAATATGCTGCATTCTCTCCAGAAAATGCTGGATGTTTACACAGCTGCTCTTTTTAATCTGGACATGCATGGTAGGACATCTCAGTTGTTTAGCTATTTCCCTGTTAACCTATCGTCTCAGTCAGACTGGCCTTCCCATGAGAGGCTAAACCATTTTAAAAGGAAATAGACCTTCAGTTAGACATCAAAACACTTTTCCCTTTTCTGTAGAAGTCCAATGCTCACATTATAATGATGGTCATAAATCTTGGGAGATTGTTAAAGGTGATAATCTTTGGTTCACACAGTATGGGATTTATAATTTACAGGCGCTGAGAGGTGAATGAAAACAGTGAACACAATGGGAAGGCAATGGAGGGTGAAAACGAGTCTGTAATTACTTCTCTTTCCTCCCGCAGCATTCACTCCCCCAGACATCAATTATGCCGGCTAAGCATCAACTTTCATTTAGTGCTTGTTGTGCAAGAAGTAGAATGGTAGAACTGGACATTATTTTGCAGCAAATCCTTGTCAGGCTTAAAAGATAGCATTAAAGGATTGGAAAGGCACTCAGCAAGCCTAAAAGAAAAATGTGTAATGGTTTGGATAATTTCACATATTGAAAAAATCTTAATCCCCTTTACTGAAACATCTTCAAAACTGTCTGATCTTTAGACTTATAATAGTGTGTCCTGTGAGATCTATGTAAAATGGCTGTATCTACTTGTGAACTTAAACTTGCTGTATTAAGTATAAATTAATTTCAAATGTACAAAGTCAAATGGACAGAGAGACATTTCTCCAGTACCACAATACTAATACACTTTATTTATTTTTTCCTTTTTTTAAAAAAAACCTTTCCCATTTTGGTTACCTGCCAGTTCTCACCCATCAGCCAGCTCTCCCCATCACATGACGGCCAGCAACTGGGGAAGATGAAGGCTGACACATGCTTCATTCAAAACACATGAAGCCAGTCACTGCACTTTTTTTTCAAACTGCTGCTCACGCACAGAGTAGCAAAAATATGCTGCTAAGAACATAATCAAACTACCAATTGTCTCCTAAGTCGTGTATCAAGTAGTCTAATCATATAAATACTCCGAAAGTATAAGAACAGCAAGGCAAATTCTTTTGTTTTTGCTATATGCTGAAAACAGATGGGTTTGAGAAAAAAAGATGAATATAAGACAATAGATCAGAACATCAGCTTTTATTTCCTGACATTTACATCTAGATGTTTTAAACAACTTAGAACATGTGGTAACTCTTCCTTTAACAATCTGCTTATTTCTATGTATTTACTTAGTAAATACAGAAACAGCCAAAAATGTATACACACTTCAGGAAACGAAAAATTTGTATAAATATTTTAATACTAAATTTATTCATCATGATTTAATTTATTCATGAATTCATTTATTCATCATGATTTAAACATCATGAGATTAATATCCTCTACAATTACAAGAGGTGCTTAAAGTGGTGGACATTAGCTTTCAGACATTTATGTGTAGAAGTGTTCCTGAAGTGCGTATATATTTTTTTGGCTGACTCTGTATGTGGTAAATTATAGTATATTATTGTGCAATTACCACAGGTAATAAGTAGGTAGGTTGTACCTGCAGTAATTACACAATAATATACTGTAATTTGCCACATATTTACTAAGTAAATAATGGTAACCTATCCTTTTACATTCCCCTAATGGGTTAGGGTTAGTGTTAGGGTAATATTCAATATCTTTACTTAGTATTTCAGATGAGGTTTCTCTGTATTTACTGAATTATTACCTGTGGTAATTACTAAATAATATACCATAACCTACCATATATTTACTGGGTAAATACTTAGTAATTAGGGGACTGTAAAAGGAAGGGTTACTGCCCTTTCATAGTAGACTACCAACTTTTTGGGTGAGCAAAAATATAGAAAGAGATAGACATAAAGTAAATGAAGTACATAACACTTAATATAACACTTATTTGGTTACATGTTCCTTGCTTGCAATAACTGCATCAAGTTGGTGACCTACTGAAATCAGCAAACAGTTGCATTCTTCCTTTGTAATGCTTTTCCAGGCCAGTTAAAAACCTTCCACTTTTTCCCCAGATGAATGGTGGATTATGATACCTTCACCCCTGCCCTGTGGAGATTGTTGGTGCTGGACTGACGTTTTTAGGTTTTTCTTCACAGCTTTCATAATGTTTTTGTCATCAACTGCTGTTGTTTTCCTTGGATGACCTGTTTTATGTATGGTTGTTAGTACACAAGTGGTTTCTTTCTTTTTCAGTACATTCTAAATTGCAGTACTGGCTGTTTGTGCAGTGGCTCTGACTGATTTTCCATCTTTTCTCAGCTTCAAAATGGCTTGCTTTTCTTCCACAGCTGTCTGGTCTTCATGTTGGTTTATCCTTTCTTTTTGGTCTATCCTTTACCTTTTTGCAATTATTATTTGTATTAATATTATCTTGACCTGTTGTTTAATGTGCCTTTCTTTCCAAAGATGTACATCACCTATTTACAGCCTTCAGACATAGAGTTGAAAAAGAGAGAGCGAGAGAGAGACAGAGAACACAGGTCATGAGATCTTGCTAGATGCAAGAAAACGATAATTGTCTGCAGTTGAAGTGCCTGAAAGCTGTGGATTGCATGATCTGCGTTATAACTGTTATAAAGAGCTTCAGTAGCTTTCAAACAACACCAGTCCCACTCATTATGTTTCAATCAATCATTTTTAGAGTCCCCAGACCAGAGACTGTGCTTATTAAATCGATCATATTTTAAATTCTTCGTCTTCAGATCAGACATGGTAGAACAGGGCAGATTCATGTGCACATTGAGGTGGTAAGAAATCCTCTGATATCTTATACCGTATACCATCTTACATGGGAATGTTTTTTTTTTTTTTGTATAGACTAATAGCATAACCTTGCTAGCTTAAAGCTAACATTTGGAAAATTTAAAAGTATGCCATTTCTGTGAAAAAGCTTACATTAATTGTAATTGTATGAATATCATCAGGTGGGACGGTGGTGCAGGGGTTAGCACTGTCACTTAACAACAACAAGAAGTTTCTGGGTACAAACCTGCCAGCCTACTGGGGCCTTTCTGTGCAAAGTTAACATGTTCCCTGTCGGGTTCCTCTGGATGCAGATTAGGTCAAGTAGCTACTCTTGACAGATCAACTAGCTTCTATAGACAGATAGGCAGCGACCTGCCCATGGTTACCCCATCTCTCGCCCAAAGTCAGCTGGGATTGGGCCAGCTATCCCACAACCCTGACAGCTAAGTGGTATTAGTAATGGAAGGATGGAAGTGGCCTGTGGATGGAAAACAATAATTTTTCAGATAATATTTAGAAAATTTTACCATTTCAGCATTATAATAGAAAATAAATTGACTAATGTACCTCTACTATTGTAACATCATAACATCTGACAGAAGCCAGCATAGGGAGGGGAGAAACCCAATAAATCCACTGTTGTTCTTAGATATCAGGTAATCCTGATTTTCACTCATAAGGATTAAACCAGGAAGAGACCAATCAGAAAACATTTCAAGGCATATTAGACAGCTAGAAGAAAAACTAAGTGAAGTCTCTGGGGGCTGATCCCCTCATTACACCTTAAAGCTCTAGAAACTGATCTTGTCCAGAAAAAATCAATAATTAATCACAATAATGAGTCATTTCAGTCATTTCAGGCTTGAGATTTCTATTTGTTCTTTATTTCAGCAGAGTAAACAGAGATCTTTCTCTACAAGAGTATATTGGTATGATTTGGGAGAAAGTATCTCTAATTTTATTTTTCCTTTTAGCTGTCCCAGCATGGAGATCTTTATTTAGAAAGTAAATTGCTGTGAGAAGGCAAGGACAAAAGGCATTTGGAACTTGGGTGTTGACATTAACACAGGAAAATAGAAAGCCACATGTGTTAAGGAAGACCCTGTGAGAGAGAGAGAGAGAGAGAGAGAGAGAGAGAGAGAGAGAGAGAGAGCATAAACACATAAATGCATCTTGATTAAATGACCAATATATGAGGCATTATTAGCAGTTTGTATGCACAGTGAATGTGCTTGGTGCTTTCATCTTATCTGGAGCAACTTAGAAAATGAAGGCAAAACAAATATAAAGCACATAAATCGATTAGGATTCATAATCGAAAGGACAAGAGACTTATGATGGTTTGCACAAATGTTAGGTTGGTCTAGTCTAGGTGGTAAGCAATAATAAGTGCATAAACAACAATATAAATACAAGTATGGGAAGCTACAAAATAATACAAAAGGTTAGCTCAGAAAAAAAGTAATTAAGCATTATCCTAGATGTTATCTGAAGTGGAAGGCATTTAGTCCTTTATGGAAGACACAAGGCTCATGATACCACTGAAGGTCCAGGACACTGTAGCGGTGAGATCTAGCATTATGAGTATGTTTATATCTCAGAGACAGATATGTTAGTGTCCATGATGTTAACCTGAATTGACATGTTAGTGTGTGATTTTGATCCAGGGTACATGGACAATCTGATGCAAAGTTCTATGATGCCTGGAATGACAAGACAGGATTTGATTTCTTCCTGCAACAGGAAGTCAGTGAAGTGGCCTCAGTGAGAACCTCAGGAGGTTAGGAACCCGATGAGAAGACTCCACGAGGTTAATAACCAGACAAGCCGAAGCATAGTGAATGCTTTGTAGAGCAGATAATGCATACTGTTTAAAGGAATACATGGAAATAGGAAATCAATCATGTAAATAACTAGAGCAGATTCTGAAGTCAGGAAAGTCTGCATTGTTCCAATGTCATAAAGAAGAGTTCTTTAGTATTTGGTGGTTTACGTGAGTGATCAAATGTCAGAACTAAAAAATGACACTAAGCAAATATTGTTGTTTTTCATTGGGTTTTGTAAAAGTGACAGGTAATGGTGGATCCACAAATGTTTCCCTAATAGGGCTCTTCTAGACATCTCTCAATGTGACAACAGCAACACCAAAGATTCAGAAGGTTGAATTGTTAGTCCCACACACTTACACAGTCATCCATGCGATATCCATTGAGTCTTAGCAACAGATATCAGGGACCAGAGCTTAAGAACACTTGGATCATCACAGCAGTGTGTAACCTTGAAGTCAAGTGAGGTAAAACCCATATGCGGTGGCTATAGTGGTCCAGATCAATGTAGAGTTAAATATAATCACTCAACCTTCTTCAGCTTGATGAGTCAAGTGTTTACAAGCACATCAGTGAAGACACACAATTAAATGGTACAAGCACAATCATGACAAAGGAGGACACACACACATACAACATTTAATTATAGTCCATATGCTCAAATGGAATTGCTCTCTAAAAGGGCCCTTATAGATTTGATTAGTGATTATGGCCAAAATTGGTTTTTGGTTCTTCAAATATTGACTGCATCTTTAGCCTCAGATGTTGATCGTCCTAATTTTGTCCATACTGACTAATCTCTGTAGACGTGATGCAAAGTAAACCCTGGGACAAGTAAATTACATTATTGCACATTATGCACAAAAAAAAAAACCAGGACCTACATATATTTGATTTGCTTTCATGTTCACATCCCACATTCTCACAGTTACCATAATTTAGTTCCACACACATGATTTTCCTAGAAACTGTGAACAATAGGAAGTTGTTTTTAATAAGCAAATAATCAAACCACTGTAGTGTTTCCCTGTGGCTTGAAATCATAGTCTGCAAGACTGTGAGGCTAATTTAGTGTAAATTTAGTGGGGAAGACGATTACAGCCTCTGTGGGCAGATTGTGATAATGATGATTATAATAACTGGATGCATTGTGCAGCAGGATCTCAGAAATAGGATGCAAAGCGTCATTTTTCTTTCAATTCAGTCCTAGGTGATGAGGTCAAATATTTCCCAATGCTGAACCACACTCTATACTAAAAAAAATAAACTAATGCTTGATGTGAATAGTAAAGATATGTCAGAGGAAACTCGTGTGGATACAGGGTGAACATGAGAAACCCCATATATAAAGTAATTGAAGCTCAGGATTGAATAACAGGTTGAAGCTGTGAGACATCAACACTACCTACTTCACCACTCTGCCTCCCTGAATATATTCACTCACTGTCCACTTTATTATGAACACATTTGTACTATTATCCAATCAACAAGTCATGTGGCAGTGTCATAATGCATAAAATCATGGAGATGCTCGTAAAGAGCTTCGGGTTAATATTCACCTCAAATATCAGAATGGGGAAGAAATCTCAGTGACTTTCACAGTGGCATGGTTTGTTGATGACAGACAGGTTCAGAAACTACTGATCTCCTGGGATTTTCACACAAAACAGAATGGCGAGAAAAACTAACAACATCCCGTGTGTGGCAGTTCTGTAGGTGGAAATGCTTTGTTGATGCTGCCTGGTCTTTTTTTTCAGCTGCCCAGTTTCAGTGAGCTTGTGCCTGCTGTAGCCTCATATTTCTATGCTGGCTGACAGGAGTGGAACTCAGTGTGGTCATCTGCTCACAGTGCCATCTGCCATCCACCTCACAGTGCAAGACACTTCTGCTCAATGCGATTGTAAAGAGTGTTTTAGTTACTATAGACTTCCTGTCAGCTTGAACCAACATCAATAAGGTGTTTCAATCTGCAGAACTCCTGCTTTCTTATACGTTGTTTTTTTTTTTTTACACCATTCTGTGATCTAGAGAAGGTTGTGCATGAAAATCCTAGGAGATCAACTGTTGCAGAAATACTCAAACCCACCAACATCTGGGAGCAAAAAAACCAAAAAGCCACAGTCAAAGTCTCTGAGATCACATTTTCCCTCATTCTGATGTTTAATGGGAACTTTAAGTGAAGTTCTTGACCTGTATCTGCATGGTTTTCTGCATTGTGCTGCTGTATACGAATCAATAAATTGCACTAAAACCATTATTAAGCTTTTCTAAAATTTTCTGAAATATATGTTTAGTATAATAACCAACATAAACTTTAAAAGTAATATAATAAATGTTTAAAAAAAATTATAGTTGAATGAAATTGAACTTGAGACTTTTTTTCTGAGATAAATCACCAGGAGGCACATCACAACAACACAGCTTGAGCAGCTGGTGGTTGTTTTGAGTAGCGGCGTCTGGCAGCTGTTAAACGCCTTAAGACGTCATTTGCTAACCTTTCTCCAGCGGTCAGCACTGCGCCAGACGACACACAGCAGTGTTCATGGCAACTGAGCCCTGGAGAAGACACTCAGCGGGCTGCAGGTTAGAGAAAAAATAGCTACAGTGCATGCCACCTGTTGCTCTGTGTGTGTTTTACCCAAATCTTACAATAAATGTCTCATTTAAAAAAAATATATTGATGCACTACAGGGAGTAAAAGAGACAATTAAAATGTTTTGTTCAGTGAAAGCCAAATGAGAGATGGATCATTGTTCAGACATAACTACAAACAATCAAAGAGAAATAAAAAACAAAAAAAAGTAAATGAAGCAGTGTGAACTGATAAATCAAGAACTGATTTGAAGAGTAGAGGTAGCATGTGTGTTTACTATGTCCAGTGCAGTACATGATTGAGCTGCCACACTTCATCAAAAGCTTGCTCAATCACCACCCTGTTATCAGTGAGACATCATACACCCTTTCCTACCTGGCTTGATCCTGTCAGGAAAGAATCGGGAAATTAATGTGTTCGCAGTTGTGGAAATGCCAGCTTTCTGCCTCATTTTCTGCCAGATTTTGCAGCTCACATTGAGCATGTGAAGCGTGTATTTCATAATACTGCTACGTGCTGGTGCTAATCATGAGGCAAATGTTCTCTGATTTTAACATACTTTAAATGTAAAAAAAGGTGACAAGGTTTATTATGCTGCAGAAAATTCAATGCAAAATATACAAGAATGCACAAACCTTCTATCTTCAATCTTCATTTATCCATCCATCATCTACACTGCTTTATCCATCTGGGTCGCGGGGAAGCTGGAGCCAGTCTCAGCAGACTTCGGGCGAGAGGCGGGGTACACCCTGGGCAGGTCGCCAGTCCACCACAGGGCCAACACAGACAAA
>JAQQZR010000033.1:18643275-18663042 GCA_030068235.1 Notoglanidium macrostoma
CACACACACACACACACACACACACACACACACACACACACACACACACACACACACACACACACGCGTGCGCGCGCTTTCGGCTCGGCGCATCTTCATCTGCGCAGTCCTGTCATGTCGCTTTATCCTCATCCTCCCTGTTTACACTGGACATCTTGGTAAGCCACTAAGGGATGTTGGGAAATGATGTCGTGTTGTTTGAGTATACTACATATGGATTGTCAGATCCTGATCCACAGCAAACGCTGTTTATATCTTTTTATTATCTATTACCTCGATTTCTTCGTAATGACAGTTTAGTTAGCAGTCTCTTGATTCTGTGTAGGAGATCTTGTAACGAATGCCAGAAAGGACAGGTGGTCGCTTCTGTTATAAAACGTTTATTATAAGCAAGCAAAATTAGGCTGATTTTCTTGTTTATTTTTTCCGTAACAAAATGGTGTTGCTGTGTTGGTTACTTATAACAACAGCCACCTCATCTAACCCTTAGTGCAAAGCTAATCTGGCTGGTTATTATAGCATACCAGGAAATGAAGGCAGCAAATGGTCATTTTCATTCAGGCAGCTGAAAATATTTTTATCCTAACTATTCTCATTGTTAAATGAACTATTCTTCATTCGGGTGGGGCATTGTTTATATAACCCTTAACAGCTTGTTATTTGCTGGCTTGTTTTAGACAGACTTCATATCTACTAAAAACTCATACAACAAGAATTTTCTTGCTAGTTCATAGGTCAGGATGATGGAAAGATGGCAAACACATATTTGCCAAGATGACAGGTGGCAGGGTTGCAGGAGCCAAGGCTCAGTATATTAGTTTTGTAGGCTTTGCAAGCAAAAACACATTTCACTAAACAAACATATGAATTATCAACACAAACACAAATTTATTATTAAGCCTGGTGTGTATTTAAAGAACATAACCTGCTTATCATGCCTTGAGGAGATCTGAGATGTTTCTGATGTTCATGGTTTAAATCAGTCTGCCTCTTTTTGATGTTTTCAAGAAATCAACAAATTGAACTGATGATCAAAAGGACCAAACCCTCTGCAAAAACAGCACCGGCATAATGAACTTTGCACCCCTCCTTTCACTCTACCTGATCTTGCCCAACATAAGAGGTAAGAATATTGTATTTTGCATTTACATTGTAGCTCCATCAACTGTGGCATGTCAGAGCCCTAGTATTTATAACATTTCTCATTGTAATTACTTTTGGTTTTTTTTTTTAAATATGGTGGAAGGTGTTGACTCTGACATTTATCGTGAGAGCACACCCATTAATTTCAGTTTTTCTCATTTCATTACTCTTTTTGGTGGTTCACTCCACATAACTGATCTTTGGAAATTAAATGAAGATTCAGGGATTCTTTTGTTAGAAAATGCCCAGTTACATGCAATTTTTAATAATTCATGGCAGTTCGTTAAATTGATGCCGCCATCTGCTAAGAGTTATGAGTCACCTGGGTAAGAGTTGCATAATCACCACTCACCATCAGCTAGCATTGCCTTTACATTTATATTTCTGTGTGATGGATGGTGTTTCTCATCTTTCCCTTTTTTCTACTGTTTTTTTTTACTGTCCATGTTGCTGGTAGCATCCTTATGAAATATGGCAAGATTTAGATGCTGAAGACTGGAGGTGGTTAAATGTTGCTATAAGGAATAAGGATATAGGTCAACCTATCAAGCATCTCTTGTAAATACCCATTTCTTATGCTATAGATGTGTTAGCAGGCCAGTGCTGGCAAGGGCCAACTTATACTGAGACGGTAGTATCTCCTGAGCTGAGGAGCAGCAGCATCCTGAGGGTTCCCGAGGTCTTGACTTTGGCCCAGTGTGTAGGTGCTTGCTGTGATCTTCCAGGTTGTGACCTGGCCTGGTTTTTTGAGAGACGGTGCTACATCCTCAGCTGCCAGCAAAAAGAAAACTGCCAGCCCAAAAAAAGGCCTGGGACAGATTCACGGTTGGTCTTCCTACAGCGTCGGCGCCCACAGACACTGGTCCTGCAGTCTCTGGTACGGGGCCAGCCTTATGTTAGCCAATGGCGTCCATTGCCTAGACACAGGGGTTCAGAGAACCCCCTGAAGGACCTGGCTTTGCTGGAGGACATTCAAGATTTGGACAACAACAATGCAATGGAATATGATGAGAGTTACAGGACTGTGGACGATGACATCAGTCAAGAGAGGACTCCCTCAAAGGTGGAACAGGAGGAGAGTCAAAGACTACTTGATTGGCCTCTTGAGGAAAGAGGTGGATTTAACTTCTCAGATATGGAGGGAGACAAAATAAAATTCTCTGTAATGGAGAGTACTGAGGGCAGCCACGTCACTCCTAACTCCTCTCTAGCAGTGACAGATGGAATCAGAACACCTCCCAGTGCAGGAGAACCTTCCTGGAGTCCTTCGGCATTCAGTGTGCCTACTGTAAAGGTACATCTTACTGAGCAATTTACAAATTAACATTAACAAAGTCTTATTGGCTACTGAATTGGGCAGTTGACTGTCATTACAAACAGAGCATCATATTGTGTAGAATATCAGTAGAATATCTGACCAATCTAATATACCATACACACCAAATATATTGCCATTATAACCATTATAATCTCTTCATCCTAATTTGCTCATATTGCTGCTTATTTCTAATGCTACAATATCATCATAAATACAATTGTATGTCATTTGGGAAAATGCCACTGTGTTGAGCCATGGGAGCGTAAGAAAATTAGATGATCTGATTTGATTAAATATATGTTCACATAAATATATGGTTACATGTTTCGATAATTCTATCCCAGCTTGTTAGGAAGCTGGGGTCAGAGCCGGAGGGTGTTGCTCAAGGGCCCAACAGTGACAGCTTGGCAGTGCTATAGGATTTAAACTGGACCTTCTCATTGAGATCTCAGAACCTTAATCATTGAAACACCACTACAACATTTAAAATTTTTGTTTAAAAAGAATAAAAGTAAGATTTTCACCACTCAAACTGATAAAAAATTAACATGAAATCTAACATGTTCTTGCATATTTTTGTAATGCCAGTCAGAGAACAGTATAGCTTTGATCCAAATAGAGGTGTGTTACCAAATTAAGATTGTACCAAATGTGGTACAAACCCAAAAATGAGGGTTGTACCAAAATGAGAATGTAGATTTCAAGAAAGAGAGATGGATATCGACCTGGAGACATGGACAGTTAGCACTGGATTTAAACAACCATGATAGATATTTGTTAACGTGCTGACTCAGTCATACTGTCTCTTTGTTGTCAGAAAGCTGAGTATTGCATGTAGGGTTAATTAATTAAATAATCACATTCTGTTTAAGATCAATTATCGGAAGTCTTTTGGCCTTGTGTGGCTGAAACTGACAGTTTAATTACATCTTTTTCAGGATGAGGAAGATCAGTTTAACATCTCCTTCATGGGTTTGGACCCTACAGCCATGCCACAGGTGATAAATGCAGATATGTCCAAACTGAGCCAAGTTAGCAGCTCTCTCCCATCTCCAACTAACATGGGATCCACAACCCCTAGCACCTCTTCACTTCCAGGTACACTAGTACAGCAAAGATATCACAAGGTTGTTTTCTCATAAGAATGAATAGATTTTTTTTTCATATATAATATAATCAAGTCCTCATGAACATGTCCAAACACCCATCAGACGAAACTCTTCTTGTTGCTTATGTAACTAGTGTTGAGCCACACTGTCTGTTTAGTTCAGACATAGAAAGTAACAAAGAAATAGTAATAGAAAATAATAAGAATACTAACTGAAAATGTTCTCTTGCAAACAATGAACATATCAGAGTTGAGCACTTTATTTTGTTACAGCCTATAGTTTTCTCTGGACTTATAGCTAACCTATCAAATATCATTTTAGGGTGTGGGATTTTTTACCCCACACTCAGAGGAACTGCCCTGTTCCTTTTGCATAAGCTCAAATACCACCACAGGCTATTGCCATTTTGATGGTGGAGAAAGAAGAGAGAGTAATGTCATCCCTTCCACTCAGAGAGCACAGCCTCTCTTGGCTTCCCGGTCATGGATGGCTGCAGCTTTGACAGGATTCCTATGAAAGAGATCTTAGGCTAACTGGATCATTTCCTTCCATAATCATGCAAATTTGTAGAAATGTATAGTTTGTCCTGGTCTGGTGTCTTGCGCTTACTCTTGTTTTGGGTATAAATCAGTTTTGGTCTACCATGTAAGTTATGTAAGGCTTAACCTTAAATAAAAGACTATTTTTAGTATGCTCATAAAAAGTATAAATAATTCCAATTTATTTATATTACTTAGTTTATTTACATACTACAGTAATTACTTATTTCATTACTACTGGCTCTGAGACTAATTTCTTTACGGGTAATGATGATTGCATTGTTATGAAGTATGTGACAATAAACTTGAAACCATAGCCATCATATGTGGTTATATATGTTTTATCAATTACATCAATACTTTTATCTTTCAGCTGAAGCCCTGGTTGTGTCTATTGGAGACGTTGGTGATATAACGCTGCCTGAGAATGCTGTGGAACTCACTGCCTCAGTCGATTCACATACTGAAACTGGTATACTGATGTTTGTATCTTGTCCAAGCATGAATCAGACATAAACTGCTGTGTTTGATGTGATTGTGTTTTATTGGGAAAATGAAACCCATGTTCCTGTGTTTACTCTTAGAGAATCCTTATACATATGAATGGAGTTTTGTTAGTTCACCAGTTGGACATCCAGGAGTGATGGAGGGAAAACACAAGAGGACTGTAAAAGTCTCTGAGGTAAGACTGGAGAGGTCATATTACAAATCCAGGATTTTGCTAATCGATGCTTATGTTTGCATTTTAACATTTTAAATTGCATTTAAAAATGTTTAATACATTACCTGCATGTTGTAGCTGTCTGCAGGTGTCTATGTTATCAAAGTAAGTGTGACAGGGAAGCAGGCCAATGGGGAAAGTGCTGTAAACTTCACAGTACATCCTGGTAAACGCCTCTCTGTCAAGACCGTATTTTGTCATGCACTTAATATCATTTGAGCACCTGATCTAGAATGCTGAATTCCTTTTATTTTACAGAGGTTAGCCTGAATATGCCTCCTAAATCAGTTGCTCTGCCCAAACACCAGGAACTATCTCTATCTGCCGATAATATCATCTTCATTAATGGCAACCGTATGTTCTTCTCTCCTTATTTAATCTATTGATAAATACTTAGAAACAAAGGTGTTTAGCCTTATATCAGTTTAAAGTATCTCATTAGTCAGAAGAATGTTTTCTATAGGTTCAGTAACAGGTGCTTTGATAATGTTTTATTCTTCTGTCCCTTGTCAGAGAGTTCTGATGATTCAGGTATAGTCAGTTACCTGTGGGAAAAGGTGGATGGACCATTGTGGAACAGTGATGGTTCTATGAACACACCTGTACTCACACTGCACAACATCTCCCCTGGAAACTACACATTCAGGCAAGGTTCAAGTTTTTATAAGCCCAAAATCCACCCATACCAACTCTTTCTGTTTAAAAATAGATCTGACATTTCTGAAGCTGTACAGCATGCTGTGTCTCCCCAAGTCTAAATTTATGTATTTACTTCACATTCTTTATTCCCACACAAGCAAGACATGATCTCCTCAGGTTGTTTGTTGTTTGGTCAGACCAGTTTTAGTCCCTCTTTTATCCCAGAAAGCAATAAACAATGACTCACTCTCTGGTAAATGATACATGCAGGCTTAATTTGTACTGTGCTGATTAGCTTACAGGCCCCTGGTGCCCTGTTCTGATATTTATATTGTCCTGGTTCAGGCTGACGGTGGTGGATTCTGAGGGACTAAGTGACTCCACTACTGCTACAGTGAGAGTCAGCAGTCCTGAAGACGAGCCTCCAGTGGCTATAGCAGGCACGGACCAAGTCATCAGGCTTCCTCTGAACCACCTGACATTGTGGGCCAATCAGAGCAAAGACGATCATGGCATCAGCAGCTTTCTGTGGAGCCTTCAGCCCAGCAGCCCGGCCAAATCAGCAAGAATACAGGTAAAAAATCATTAGTTTAGCATGTGTATTGTACCTCCCCTGTTTAAAAACATAGCTATTAATTTACCTTTACTTTAACAATAATGGTTTACACAAGAAAAACTGATACCTCTGGTATCTAGTAGCAAACAACCCAGCGTTTGTAGTGTTATTGTGGCAGGTAGAAATTGTAGATGCTCATGTTTAACTCATTTTGGGTTTGTCTCAGGGTGCCGGATCTCCAGCTCTGCAGCTCTCTGATCTTCAAGAGGGACAGTACTCTTTCCAGCTCACTGTCACTGACTCCAGCGGCCAACAGGATTCAGACACAGTCTCCGTCACTGTGCTTGCTGGTAAATACTGCAGACTTTTTAAGTTTCCTTTATGGCCTATCAAAAGATATTAATAATTTAACATTAGAATAGCACACAGTCCAGATCTGTATTGGTTCTCAGATAACAGAGATCCCATAGCTGTGGCAGGCCCTGACAGAGAACTGATTCTTCCAGTGAGCAGCATCACGCTGAATGGCAGCGACAGCACTGACGACCAGGATATAACCAGCTACCAGTGGGAAATCCTTAGGTATAGCCAGCCTGGGATCCATTACGCTAATGCATACTGGTATATTTTGCAAGGTTTTTTGCAGTCCTGTGCACAGTACATGTTTACATGTACAGTCAGCATATGAATAGGGATAAAATGTGCTAAAATAGAGGACTATAACAATGAAGTTAATGTCTAGTTTAATTCATTATAAGATAATAGAAATTAGTGCCTTGTGTAAGTAACATCTGTGTGCACCTGCTGAATGAAATATACAAAACCTCCATGAGTGATTCACATATCATTCAGATCTGCATATATTTTATGCATTTAACAATATATTAAGATTTATTAATTAGGTAAAAAAGGATTTGTCTTGAATAATAATAATACATTTTATATTTGAAGTGGTCCTCCTGGATCAGAGATAAAGGATGCCAGCACAGCAGTTGCACGGGTGTCCGGTCTGCGAGCTGGGAGTTACAGGTTTAAGCTGACAGTGCAGGATGAGGAGGGAGCATCTGACAGTTCTGTTCTCACAGTTAGAGTCAAAGACGGTGAGAGGAGTTCTGCAGATGTACATAATTATATTCATAAACAGCATTCTCTATAATATCACTAGGGTTGTAGAGGAGTGGTTTATTCTATGGGCAAGCGCTGAGTCCTGTTTATGTAGTGCATGTTTCCTATAGTAAAAAAAAACTTTAAATGCATCTTGGTTTGATTGACATTGGCTTTATAATGCTATCTGAGCTTGGTCATACATTTCTAAATTAACTATTTGATTTTATTACTATTTATACATTTTTGTCATTCTAGTGCCATTTCTCTTAATACTATTCATCACATAAATACAAATAATTAACAGTTTCATTCTGTACTTGCTTACTATGCATATACTTATAACAATAAGTGTTCCCCATAGCTGAAAGCCTGCCTCTCATCGCCCATGCAAGTGGTAGCCACACACTTACCTTACCCAATAACTCTCTGGTGCTGAGAGGCTCTGTTTCTAACTGTGGCTCCACGAATGTGTCCTTCCTGTGGGTCAGAGACGAGCAGAGTCCAGCTGCAGGGGTGAGTGGAATTGGGATTAGCTCCCCAATTTAGCACTACCTCCATTCTCTGATTCACTGTCTGTCTTTGTCATCCTCTGTTTCTTTCTCTCTGTAGAACATACTGTTTGGTTCAGACCATGAGGGCTCTTTGTACCTGGCCAACCTTGTAGAGGGCACTTACCTGTTCCAGCTGCGAGTCAGTGATGGTCAGGGTCGCTCCAGCACTGCAATGGCCACAGTGGAAGTCCGTCCTGGTAGGGTCATTTTTTATCTGCCATGCCTGTAAAGAAACCATTGTTCAGCAGCTCAGCCTGGGCCAGTGCTACTGGTATTATAAGCTAAAGCTGTAAGGCTTAGTATGCTGTCAATATGGACATTTTTCATGAAATAATATACACTCCGTTGTCTCTTTATTAAAAACACCTATATACTTGATTATTCACGTAATTATCCTATCAGCCAATCATCACCTGGTCTTATTCCACACTTTAACTGTCCAGTTTCTGTGAGCTTGTGTCCACTGTAGCCTCAGATTCTTGTTCTTGTCTGACAGAAGTGGAATCCCATGTTTCTGCTACTGTTGTAGCACATCTATGTATTGTGTGTTCTGTGATGCTTTTCTGCTCAACACTGTTATAAAGAGTGATTGAGTTTCTGTAGACTTCCTGTCAGCTTGAACCAATCTGGTCATTCTCCTCTGACCTTTCTCATCAACAGGAATTGCCACTCACTAGACATTTTTTTGCATCATTCTGAGGAAACACTAGAGCCTGTCATGCAGGAGAATCCCCAGATCATCAGCAGTTTCTGAAATACTCAAATCATTCATCAAAATGGCAGACAACCATGCCATGGACAAAGTTCCTGAGATTACATTTTCCCCAATTATCATGTTTGTTGTGAAGATGTATCTAGATGACATTATGCATTTCATCACTGCCTCATAAATGGCTGAATGAGCAGGAGTAGAGGTGTTCCTGTTAAAGTAACTGAAAAGCATATATTTAAACTGCATTAAATAAAAAAAAACACAAAATTATGAGAGCTAACAGTTTGTGTAAAGTGTATATTTCTATTTGTGGTTAGATGTGCGTGAGCGGGAGGAGGTTGAGTTGGAGCTGCAGGTCCCCTTAGCTCAGGTCAGTCAGCAGCAGAAGCAGTCAGTGGTGAGGCAGCTGGCTGCGCTGCTACATGTGGTGGATGCGGATATCACTATGAAGGGCCTGCATGGCCAGTCTGATATCAGGTACAATGAGCTAACCCTGTGTTATGTGCTGTAAATATTATTTTGTTTTGTACATATTTATCTCTTGTGACAGACTGTTGTCCTCCATCTTCAGTGCCATAGTGGTGTGCTTAGTGTAAATTGTGCTACATGAGAACATATAATGCGCTTGCCATTTCACTGGTCAGTGTTAGAACACCGTTGCTTGGCAACTGGAAAATATGGCAGTGAGACAAACCTGTCGGAAATTTCAGCGTGTCCATCAAAAAAGGCGTCTAAAGATATACTGTGATTACACTTCTCAACAACTACAAAGTAAATTCATAGACTAAAAAAAAAAGTCAGCATTATCATCATAGCTCATGAATCTGGGAATAACAAAGTAGTGAACATGACCACAACACAGCATAACGTTGGGCTGGAAAGTACACTGAATAGTTCCTGCAACAAGTGCTCATTAAATTTGATTACACAGCATTCAACCATAAGCGTCTTTAGCTCAGTAGTTTGAAAGCACCTGAATGTGTGTGTATGTGAACAGCACCGTTTTTAGGTTCTCAGTGCGGGGTGCTGATGGGACTATTCCTGGCCCAAAACTGGCTCGTCTCCTGAGGTATCAGCTTCTGAAGGAGAAAACAGACTATCTGCTCTTCAAAGTCCTCAGAGTGGATACCGTCAGTGAGTGGCAACACATTTCCTCCTGTATAACTCGTAATCACCCGTATCTAGTCATATCCTCACACACAGATACACTTTTTTGTCATTTTATTTACTCTGGCAAATCTGTGCAGTGTGTTTGCTGCTCTGTTCTGGTCATGGTCAGTGTGACCCTGTGACTCGGAGTTGTTCCTGTGATCCTCTGTGGATGGAGAACCCCTTTAGACACTTCCTTGATGATGAGAGCAACTGTGGTGAGAAATCACTGTGACATTCAGATAAAAGTTAAAGAAGCTTCATTAATGACAAGGAAGCAAAAAGACTTAATAAATAGCAGTAAATAGCTTAATAAGTAGCAGGAAAAGAAGAGATAATGAATAGTTTTGCATTAAAATATAAATGTTCTGTGTTGAGGAATATAAATGAAATCTCACAGTAGTGGATTGAAATGTTTTTGGCCTGACTCGTCTCCAGATTGGAGTGTACTGTATGTCACAGTCTGCTGCGTGGTCGTAATCATTTTTCTGGTGTCTTCAAGCTGGGCCTGGTGTAAAAGGTAATCCCAATCTCATCTCTCCCCTTTGTAACCTTTGACAGATCAGTAAATGTTTTTCATAGAAAATGTAGTTTAATGAATGAGGAAGATTTTTGTTCAATCAGAGATGTTCTTTTGTTTAACGAAGTCATATATCTGTTTTGGCATACCCAGGAGCAGACGTACAAAAGTAAGAAAGAAAACCAAGTACACAATACTGGACAATATGGACGAACAGGAAAGAATGGAACTACGGCCAAAATACAGTATGTCACTAAGTTGGAAGTTGGTTATTTAGATCAAAATTTAGAAATAGTTTTTAAAAAATGGGTATTTTTCAGACATCAAGCACAGGAGCACGGAGCACAACTCCAGCCTGATGATGTCAGAGTCCGAGATTGATAGTGAGCAGGACACTATCTTCAGTTACGAGAGGACAGACAGGGCCAGAAACCGAGCTAACGGTGCCACAATGAATGGAGACACGTACAGCCTGCAGCCCGTGGAGGGATGAGCTTCTCCTTTTCTCCAAAAGAAATTGCATTGCACAGGGCTGCTTTAGATTCCGACTGGGAAATCTTTACAGGTTTCAGAGACTGGCTGAAAGTTTTCACGGTTTCTAAAGAGCACAGATTTTTGAATGTAAATAGTCTTTGTAATTATGCAAAGCCTATTCTTTGCTGGTTGCAGGTTAATCCTTATTTTACTCCTATCCAATTTAATAACAGCTAGTGAGAAAACACCAAAAACAGCAAATTTTTTTTTTAGGTATTCACTTGCATGGTTTGGACTAAAAAACATCTCTTTGCTCTCTCTTTGCTGTTACACTGATTGAACTATTCCTCATGAAATTACCTTAACTGAATATTACGTAAACTTTACAGTGATCTTGTTACAGTGACATTTGATGGTTTTAGAGCAAAACAAGAAACCAAGTTGCTCATATCAGACACTCTGAGTTCTGTTTGTGAGGAAATTGCACTTTGAATGTACTGGTAACCGGTTGGTGGTGATGACTCCCATCACTAGTCTGATGCAGTTCTTAATGATGTTGGATAAGAATTCAAATTCAGAAGAATTTGATCAGTCAATAGAGAGATTCAGCTCTTATGTGTAAGACTGATGATTTTGAAATAAAGTGTACTTGTGTGTACTGACAGGCTGTAAAGGTTTTCTGTACCAGGTCATTGAGTTATAAACTACTAATTCTGGACCCAGGAGCCAAACACACAGGAATCCCTGTTTAAATGCCCAGCTTGTATTATATATACATTAATTTCCACTTGATATATCAGCAGTTCCTACACAAGCAGTTGCCAGAGATTCTCAAGAAGAAATGCTGGTATAATAGCAGTGCTATTTATATTTATGCGAGTTTCAGGTGACATCATTATATATTTTTATTTGAAGTATAGATAAAAGCTATCTGATTTTGAAGCTGTTGCTGATCTAAATATATAAACCCAATAAATGTGAGTTATGCACAACTTCATTACAAATGTGGTTTATATCAAGCCTTTGCTTGTCATAGCAGCAAGCACGTATCAGAGTAAGTTCACAGCGTGCCATCAGGCGTGTTAAATCTAGTTTATTTGCACATGTTTTTGTTTGTGGTCTGATTAGCATTTTTGCCTAAAAGATTACATTTGGACAAATGATTTTTATTCATGAGGATTGAATAACATTTAGTTTATGGACAACATGTAGAAATGTATTAATACAGCAAATTACCCTTAATTATTAACAAAGAAATTATTCAGGTATTAAAAACAATAGCAAAACAGTTCACAGATCCAGGGCACTGTAAGTATGTGACTGAACACAATATTTCCCATAACTCAAATATTATATTTTTATATTTGTCCATCGCTTGTTAGACTTTTTTTAATCAAAGTCGGTAAACATTTTTACAAAAATAAATCCTTAATACAACAATTATTCTCAAAACTATTTGGAATACAATGGCAGAAACACCATATACTCATATGTTTAACAGGGAGTAGGTTTTTAAAAAAAAATACATTTCTAACATGTCTTGTGCTTTATCATGTACACCACACTTCATCACAGACAAAACAGAGAGGTGTAAAGCCTACTTGACACTTGCATGACAGTGGTGGCATGCAGGGACCCGTATTGTTGCGTGCCCATGAGGTAAATACTCGTGAAGTGTGATTGTAGCTTCGTGGGGCTTTTGTATAAAGAGCGTGTGTGGCAGGAGTTGTGAAATTTTCAATAAATTTGGCAGGACAAAACCTTTGTGCCAATGGCTCAACTTATGCACATCCTATTTGCAACAACTGCGTGTCAGTGAGTGTCACTGTTTGCCATCGCATGTCTTTTTAGACAAGGTAAACACCTGTGGAACGCACTTGCACACACCGGCACGCATATGTTGTGCATACATGCATGCAGTGGCCCGCAAATGTAGCCTCATAATTTCGGTCACGTGGGGACATGGCTTAAATATTACTGCATGGCTTCATTAGCGTGTCAAGACATGGGCCGTCACACCCCACTTTCCTGCGCGATGACTTCACGAATGTGTAACTATAGCGTGTCAATGAGTGATTATTCATGAGTGATCTGGCAATACATCATTGCAACTTACGAACAAATTGTGCGTGCCCTTGGCGCAACTATGTCATAATAATGATTGCCATAGCATGCTGTTTCATATCTTAGACATGTCACATGTTCATGCAGATGCACAGAATTCGTAACTTGTGCATGACAGATGGCATGACATGGCACAATCTATGCATAACTTTGCTGTGAGGACAAATGTCATGTCCTCTTTTTGGTGTGCATTGGCTTGACACAATACAGACCTGTTCATGACCAAAATTCGTGCAAGTGTCAGGCTGGCTTAAGTTATGCACTTGGGTTCAGAACAAGTTTCTACAGTCCAATGCAGTTTACTTGGTGAATGTTAGGTGGATGAAGTGAGATCAGTACCACTAATGATGCAATGTGTTTTCAGCATACATTGCACTACAAAGTATTTTTCTTCCTATTTGCTGGATATCAATACTTAATTTTAATGTAATGACCATAAACATACATGTAGGAAAATCTGTAATATCTTGCAAGATATCTTTTATCTTGTAATATACTTTCTTCACTGGTTTAATTTTTTTTTTTTCCTTTTTTATTCCTAAAAGGTAGTTTTCACTGGACTCGTTTTCACTGGTATCAATCCCTGGTTTGCTTCACAGTGCTCTAATTAATATGATTTCATTATTGCCTATTCGTCTTCAGCAAGAAAAACAATTCAATAGCAGAACCGTGCTTAGAGATTAAGCCCACCCAGACACATGTACTTCACTTCCAGATATTCATCAATGCCATATTTAGAGCCCTCTCTGCCCATGCCTGATTGTTTAATTCCACCGAACGGGGCTTCTGTTGTGGAGATAAGAGCCTCGTTCACCCCAACCATTCCCACGTCCAACTGCTCAGCCACTCGCCAGACCTGACTTAGGTCCTGAGAATAAAAGTAGCCTGCGGAGAAAGAACTTACTTGTTGGTAATGGTGTCACACTCGTTAAATACCCAAGGAAATAGAACGTAAAAATATCTAATGTTTGTTTTCAAGTAACAAACCTGATAATCCAACCTCCGATGCATTAGAAATGGCAAGAGCCTCCTCTTCTGTGTTGAATCTAAACAAGTATAGCATCAAGATGATGAGATTAGCAGCCATTGCTGAATTTATGGGCTATAATCAAACTGGGTATATGATGCTATATTCAAAGCCAAATGCATGAACATACAGTACTGTGTAAAGACTTAGTTCCTGTGTGCAAAAGGGTCCCGTCATCACAGGTTAGAACAGATAGAAACAATCTTTCCCTTACCAGCCTTTATTTTTCTATCTTGAAGTTAGTATGACTAAAGAAATGCAGTTTGTCATGTTGCGCGAGAAAACAATGCCATCTCATGCTGGAAAAGTTAGTTACAGCTTTACTTCTGACTGTTATAGAAATTTGCCAAATAAATATCTCCTGACAAAAAGCTTCAAAGTATCAACAATTACACATATTTTTAAACCTGTCTATGCGGCGCGTCTGTGTATTATGTGCATGTATTATAATTTATACAAGAACATGAATATAGGCCTGTGTTTGCCTCGCAGCTGAGACTACAGCTAGAGCTTCTGATATAGGAAATTAATCAGTGCCTATTGACTAACTCAACACTCAACAACACTTTGGTGTAAATTTAACACTGTGTAATACAATTAAATAAGTGAGGGGATGTTAACTCACTTGAGAACTGGTATCAGTGGTCCAAAAGTCTCTTCTCGCATACACAGCATGTCAGTTGTGACATTGGACAGCAGTGTGGGCTGCATGAAAGATCCCTCAAGTCTCTTCCCACCTCTCAGCACTACAGCCCCTTGTGAGACGGCATCCGTGATCTGATGCTCCACCTGAGAGAAAAACACCCTTGATGTTTTCTTAATTCAGCTTTCTGCTCTTAGCTATTAAGGCAATGTAGAGCAGCTTCAGTTTTATTCAGTTCTGGTGAGCTTATAGAGCCATTCTTTGCAAAGAACATATGATTTTAGAAGGTTTATGCCCACAGGAAAAGGTTTATTTGTTCCTTGGTCACAGCACTGATCTATTGCCAGCCTCCCATTTACCTTCAGCAAGCATGGGCACCATACAGCTGTACACATTGCTAACAAAACTGCAGATCAATAATTTATATGAAGAGGTGAACATATGAGCCAAGTCTTTTGCATTGCCTAAATTATTAACTATTCGTGTTGAAATCTTCAGTCTCTCATTTTGCCCTTGCCACTGTGCCTCTGGCTTTATGCGCACATAAAATCCTTTAATTTTATCAAAAATCGGCATCTAATCCGGTGTGACTTATGTATTAATTCTGGTTGTGCTTACTGACCTCGAACCGATTTTATGTGGTACACGGTGCTCAAAGATCTGTCAAAATGTTTTAGAATGACTTAGGTACGCCAAGAAGCCGCACCGCTTGATGGATTGTTCTAGCATTACGGCTACCGTAGTCAGGGGTCTCGCGGAGTAATGCGTACTGTACTTCAACATAATATTACGGTGTGTTTATTAGGACCCCAAAATGGCACCTGTTAAGAGACATGCTTACGGATGGCTTTTTCCACAAATCTCCGTCTCTATTGATCTGTGACTCCATGCGCGCCCATCTCACCGATACTGTCAAAAACCAAGTGAAGCAAACTAATTCGGAGCTTGCCATCATTCCGGGTGGATTAACCAAAGAACTCCAACCGTTAGATATCGGTGTCAACAGGTCGGTCAAAGTTAAATTGCGAGCTGCGTGGGAGCACTGGATGACGGACGGCGAACACTCATTCACCAAGACAGGAAGGCAACGCCAGGCGAGTTACGCCACTATCTGCCAATGCATCGTGGATGCCTGGGCTAAGGTATCAGTCTCACGTATCGTCCGAGCTTTCACGAAGGGCGGAATCATCACTAAACAGCTAACTAACAGCAATGAGACGGACTCGGATAATGACGAGAGAGATCCGGGCATGCTTGATGCTGAAATCGCCCAGCTGTTTACCTCAGACACTGAGGATAAAGAATTTGATGGATTTGTGGAAGAGGAAGGAACTGAAAAAGTGAGTGTATTGTTTTGTATTTTATGTTACAACTAAACAATGTTGAGCGCTATTGTGAATAAAGTTTGACTTATCTGACTGTTTTGTTTCGCTGAATGCGCCTTATAATCTGATGCACCTTATGTATGAAAGTAGACCCATTCATTGATATTGCGCTTTAAAATCCGGAAAATACGTTAGCTGCTTTTTGACATTGTCCATCATTTTTACTGAACTGCAGTGAACTGATTCGAATTGAAGAGATAATTCACATGAAATGGGACTTTTCCCCACATACAGCTCTGCAAAAAAGAGACTACTTAATTTTTTTAAATCAGCATCTATGTATGGCAGCCATTTCATTCCAGTGCCTGTGGCAATTTCAACACAAGCACACCTCATTATCACTTAGTAAGGTACTGATTAGGTGATCCACTGACCCAAATGTTATTTAACAAGGAAAAGTATAAAAACCAGTTTGGATGGCTTAAAACAGTGCTGGTAGTACCTTACATCTTATTGGAATACAAAAATATCTATTCATCATGTCAAAAGAGTTAAAAAGAAAAGTTTTGAGTGAGAAAAAGAAGGATTCAATTCTGGCTTTACTGACAGAGTGATACAGTGAGCATCAGGTTGCTTCCATCCTCAAAATTTCAAAGACAGCAGTTCATAAGAACAAGTTCAAGCAGCAGGCATTGGGGACAACAAAGTTACAGACTGGCAGAGGGAGAAAACAACTCTCTACTGACCGGGATGACTGTCAACACTTTCGAATGTCACTCAACAACTGTTGAGGATGACAAAGTGACCTACAAAAAGAATGGCAAATGGCAGCTGGGGTTAAGTCCACGGAAAGAACGGTTCAAAACAGGCTCCTCCTAGCGAGATTGAAGTAATGCAAAGCAAGAAAATAAGACCTTCACTAATGAGAAGCAAAGGAGAGCCAGGCTGATGTTTGCTAAAGACCATAAGCACTGGAGTAAGGTCATCTTCTCCGAGTCCAATTTTCAGCTTTTCCCATCACCTGATCATCTAATGGTTAGATGGAGACCTGGAGAGGCCTACAAGCCACTGTGAAATTTGGTGGAGGATCGGTGATGATCTGGTGGTGCTTTAGTAAGGCTGGAATGGGGCAGATTTTTGTTTGCAAAGGACGCATGAATCAAGCCATGTACAAGGTTATCCTGAAAGAAAACTTGCTTCCTTCTGCTCTGACAATGTTCCCTAACTCTGAGTACTGGGTATTCCAGCAGGACAATGCTCCATGACACACAGCCAGGTCAATCAAGGTGTGGATGGAGGACCGCAAGATCAAGATCCTGTTATGGTCACCACACTCTCCAGACCTGAACCCCACTGAAAACCTCGGGAATGTGATCAAGAGGAAGATGGACGGTCACAAGCCACCAAACAAAGCTGAGCTGGTTGAACGTATGCACCAGGAGTGGCATAAATTCCCCCGAGAGCAACGTGAAAGAGAGGTGGAGAGCATGCCAACACACATGAAAACTGTGATGAAATGTCATGGCTATCACACCAAATATTGGTTTCTGAACTCTTCCAAAGTTCAGTCATTAGTATTGTATTGTTTAAAATTTAACATTCAAGGTCTAAAAAACGCTGCATCTTCGGTAGTTTATGGAAAAAACCAAAAACGTTCCTCAAATCATGATGCGAGAGGTACCTTCTCAGCAGCACGGACATTGATGAGGGGGCCCTGTGTGGTTGTGGGATCAAACCCATGGCCCACTCGCAGCTCTGCATCCATGGCCTTCCCCAGCTTCTCCACAAACACATCGTGGATCCCACTCTGCACCAGAAAGCGGTTGGAGCATACGCAGGTCTAGAACACAGAACAGGAGTGGGTATTGCTTAAAGGGTATGAAGGTAGAAAAATTAAAGTAGTATTCAAATTATTATTATTTATTAGTGCCTTACTTGGCCTGAGTTTCTAAATTTGGAGGTCATTGCCCCGGCTACAGCTTTGTCCACATCAGCACTGTCGAAGACGATGAAGGGAGCGTGTCCACCCAACTCCATCGACACCCTCTTGACTGTATCTGCAGCATGCTTCAGCAGTATCTGCATTCAATTCAATACGTACAAGTTAACAGAAAGTTTTTAACGATACTCATTTCACTTAATCTGTTGAACAACTAATATGTGCTGTTTTGGATCATGACTGATTTAGTATGATTGGATAATAAACAAGTGCAAAAATAAGTCCCTCATTTTGCTTATAGTTTGTTACTTGTGCGTGAGCACTTTCTTTTTTTATGAGAAATATTAGTGCCAATATATACCTATAAGTGATAAATAGCTTCTAATTGTTGCAGTTTAGCAAAGCAAGTGCAAATGAGTGTGAATACCTTGCCAGTGGCAGTGGAGCCAGTGAAAGAGATTTTAGCCACCAGAGGGTCAGTGCAGAGGATTTCACCCACAGCAGGAGCCTTCTGCCTGGAGCAGGGTACCACGTTAAACACTCCTGGAGGGATTCCAGCCTGCACAGCTAACTGAACAAATATAGCCAATTTCATTTATGTTTCCAGCCTTACATAAAAACTGCTACTGGTCTGAACACTATAAAAAAAACAACCACTTATGAAGGCAGCAGAACTAACCTCAGCAAGTGCTAGAGCAGAAAGGGGTGTGTCTTCAGCCGGCTTCACCACTACAGTACAGCCGACAGCTATGGCCGCTCCCACCTTTCTGGTAATCATGGCACTGGGGAAGTTCCACTGCGAGCAGAGATAAAGGGGTGTTAGATTGTCAGAGATGTAAACTGATATAGGCAATAAGTTACACCTTCTACAGCTAATGCTAAAGCTGTGAAATGAGCTACTCACTGGGGTGATTATAGAGGCCACGCCCACTGGTTGCTTGAGCAGCAGTATCTTTCGGTCCTTGGCTGCTGGTGCCACGATGTCTCCGTAAACACGACGGGCTTCCTCAGAGAACCACTCAATAAAAGACGCAGAGTACGCAACCTCAGCTTGGGACTCCTTCATGGGCTTGCCCTAGAAATGCATAATACAAAAGATCTTCACTTATTTTAATCAGCACACTTAAGTTGGAGAAGTATGCATCAATAATTTCATTGACTTTGGAATTTGAACATCCTGATGTACACTTGCAAAAGTATATGGTCCATAGATATAATTTTTGGAGAGAAATGTAAAAGCAAATGTTATGCATTCTCCCCAACAAAAGCCCAGTAGTATAGCAAACTCTATACTGTACAATCTATTAAAGTTAAATCAATGGCAGGGGCTTAGCTGGGGAATAATTTCAGATTTGAATCCTCCGGAAATATTTTATGATAGTGCCAGGTTCCCACTCCAAATGCTTATTCGTAATTGATTACCAGTACATACATACAGTGCAGCTGATTGTGGTACATGGCACGTATATAGTTTTAGGCAGTATTTGTGCTATAATGATGTTCATAAAAGGTCAACAAAGTCATCACCACGATTCCATATTTAACCACCTCAGACGTCAAATAATCATGTGCTTTAGCATGTTTAATCTTTTTATTAGCTACCAGATGTTATGGTAAGAAACAGGTTTCCACCACTATACACAGTCTGGTTCATAAATATTTGGAAATTGACAGATTTATGGTTAATTAACTGTCCACCACAGTATATCGGATGACATCACCAGACTTCTTCATCCTATGCTTCTTTTAGCATAGAATGCAAGCAGAGAGAACATACACTTGGTTAGCATCAACTTCTAAAATCAGAAAGTGAAAGCTCATGCTCTCCAGAGCCACTCACACTCTCTGCTGTAATAATCTTGGCCAGATCCTCCTTGTGCTGATTGACCAGCTCAAACCACTTCCGTAGCAGAAGGCTTCTTTCCTGAAATGTGCATGAAAGAAGAGGTCAGATACGAATGCAAAACTTTAGTTTAAATAGTCATTAAAACTACAGCTGTGAGAATCAGGGAAAAAATGTTCATTCTTCAGAAAAAGGTAAGAAAAGGTGAGCCAATAACAGTTTATTAAAATGGGGTACATTTTGTTGCATCAATACATCACACACACACACACACACACACACACACACACACACACACACACACACACACACACACACACACACACAC
>JAQQZR010000033.1:18685561-18715556 GCA_030068235.1 Notoglanidium macrostoma
TATAACATAATAAATAATTATACAGTACTCAATTTACAATAGCATTTAACACGGTTATCAGATGTCCAGTACCTCGTTACACAATAATATAATAATTTTTGCACAAGTTCTATGTGTCAGTGTTACTTCCATTTCACACAGTTTTATGTGATACTTTGCCCCAGACATGTATTAGAATGGTGATTATATTGCAGCTTAACAAAGAACTGCAGCTGAAGTATCAAAGGAAAATTAATTCTCTTCTCACTATAAAGTAGAATTTTAAACATTCATACTTAAAATTTTATTACATAAAATGTGGAGTGCTGTAACACTGTCACTTCATGAAGTGTATCTCTGATTTTGCTCTGACTGCAGAATTTTACCATTTTCAAGGAAAGGTATTTCATTTATGATATAGGTCTGAAGAGCTGTGAATAATGGTATGGTGTGTTCACCTTTTGTGTACATTGAAAGAAAATATTATTTTACTATGCACAATATCTGTGTTAGAGAGACAAGATTAGCTCAAATGACACGGAGACTATAATATAATGCATAGTAACTAGCTGTAAGGGGGAGGGTGATTGTTAGGCGAAGTATAGACTGCTGGTTGCTATACATATGGCTGATTTTCATATTGTTTTTGTTGAAAGTCAGAAGTAAGAAAATTGTGCTCACATTAGTTTTGAGAGACTTTGACCACATGTGAACATTAAATTCACATCAGAACATGAAGCCACACACAACAGCTATGTTACTTTTGTGTTCTGGTGTTAGAAGAATGAACAGTGCGACAACTTACCCTGCTCTCCCCCACAGTCCATTTACTGAGTCTGAACTCTCAAATCGATTAGTCACTGGAAACAAGGAGGCACTTACATTTGATTGATGGTCTGTCATTTATTCTGCACCTTAAAATTTTTTTGCACATCTTGACCTCTGCCATTTTGCACACTTCATTTGGATTAGCACTGTACTGTCTTGTCTTGTCTGCACTGTCTCGTGGCAGTGTTTTTGTCTTTTTGTCCGTCTCGTTATGTCTGCACTGTTTGCACACTTTGCACTTTATGTTGTTTTTGCCATGTTTGCACATGTTTTCATATATGCACTTTATGTTGTCTTCTGTCGCACACGTGCACCTTTTGTACTTCTGTTGTCTCATATGTAGCACCTTGGTCCTAGAGAAACGTTGTCTCGTTTCACTGTACACTGTACCACATGTATATGTTGAAATGACAATAAAAGCCACTTGACTTGATCATGATGATATGGATAATACACATTGGGCAAAAATACCCATGGGCATTGTTTTGGGTCCATTTGCACTCTTCACTACAAAAGTATACAAAAATGTATGATCTCTTATAAATAATTTATTTATGATCTTATAATGAAACATTTCTTTCCTAATGGGTGTGGTATTTTTTGACCAAAGTTAAGAAGCTCTCTCACCAATAACATCAAACCAACAACTGAGGAAGAATGGTTTTCATTCCTCCAGTACAGTGCATTTTATTTTGGCAGATATGGCTCCTGCTATAGCACAACATATTTTAAGATCTTGGCAAGAGGAGACTACACTGCCATTTTTTGCTCTGGGAAAACATTCACAAGATGGTATACTATAAATCACTGTATCCAAGGAATTATTTTCAGATGGAGAACAAAACACGAATTATAAGGCACCGAGTATAATTCTTTGAAACTAGCTCTATATTTGTGTAAAAGGGCAATGAATGCTTGGACCTATTTCCCAACATTAATTGAAAGCATATGACTTTTAAGATTTATGTCTTGGCATGAGGTATGCGTGATGTGCCAAGACCAGACCGCCATTTTCACTTATTCAAAAAGAGTTTACTTGTATGAAGTCTTCAGTACTTTCATAGCTGCTTCCCACAATTTAAAGCTTAAAAAAGTTATATATATAAAAAAGTGCACATTGTGAAATAATTTACAATCTGGCACAAGTATCAGTGCAGCTGTTTGGGCAGTGTGGAGCATATAAAGCATGTATTTCATTTTCAAGTTTTCCTGTAACCAATCATAAAATATTGCCTTTTGAAAAATCTCAATGTAGAGCAACTCAATAATTGTTACATTTAAAGACTTTAAAAAAAAACATTTGTATTCCTATGAACCTAGAAAACACCAAATCGGTGCACAGGCCTACTATATTAAATGAGAATAGATATCAGTCAAATAACCATGCATGAAACAGCAATGAATGTATGTTTTAATACAGAAATGCCGTTAAGATCATATCTGCTCATTCTTGGCTCATGTTTACAACTGTCACTTTGTGAAATTTATTTCTGATCCTGCTCTGACTGCAAAACTTTGCCATTATAGAGAAATAGGTTTTCATTTAAGATGCATGCCAGAAGACTTCTGATTAATAACATGGTGCTTTACCATTTGTGGACACTAAAAGAAAACCTTTTTACTATGTGTAATAGGTATTAGAGAGAAGATCAGCTCAAATGAGACTGAAATGAGAATATAATGCACAGTAACTAGCTGCAGGGGGGAGGGTGATTGATAGAGGAAGTATCGACCGCTGGTTGCAAATACACGTGGCAGCGTTTCAGAAATTGTTTCTATTACCAAGAACTAGAGGAAGAATGAGTCCACAGATATTGTGTGTCTCTACTGCTTATAGCATTTCCCTGAAATAGTCTGCAAAGAAGTGAATACGTGCAGACCTACATTTGTTACAAGTTCAAAGACTCAACTGTTTTTTTTTTTAATTACATCATTACACTCAGGAAAATAAGGTACTAAACTATACCTTTCCTTGTTTCTGGGGTGGTACCCTTATCTTTTGTAATTTTAACAGAAAAGGGGGGTGTAGTGTAGAAATGGGGATATAGTGTACCTTTAAATATTTGAAGGTACACAAATGGACCATGATTACACTTTAAAGCAAAAGTACACTAAGCAGTAAGGAAGATGTACCCTTAAGGTCATCACCCCAGTGACGCAGAAGAGTACAGTTCAGTACCCCATTTCTCCAGAGTGTAGTTTCTGTTTGTCACCTGTGAATGAATAAATCACGATTAGCAGCCGAATGAAAAAAAAAATCCACCGTGTTTATTACAGACCAAACTGCCTGAAAAGTCAGGGCTGTTAAAATTACTTCGTTACGAAGCATACAGACGTTACAGAGAAAGCAGAGAAACAGACGAACTCCATACAGGAATTCTGAAAGCACCAGAGAGTCTGATGTGAAAAATCTCCGCGTCTCTCACACTCCTCTCCCATTACAAAGTGATCTCTTGAAAATACCGAACAGTTTCCAGTGAGACTCGATGTCTCCATGTATCCACGTGGGTGTAGAAAACAGCTTGAAAGTCCAAATACAGACAATGAAGTCCCTTATTGTTCAGAAAGTACAGAGCTTTAGGGAGAGAGTGTGTTTGTAAGTACCAGTGGCCCATCCCCATACCAAGCTACTGATAGCACGACTGTAAACAAAGGTAGCACGCCAAGGGCACAATGCTAACCTCTTACTTGCTACCCAAATATGGTGCACCGACCATTTGGTCTACTAGCCTGCAAACAGGAATACCGTTTCAAAACACAATGTTAACACAATAAGTGTGGAGTTAAGGACAAATGATAATTTGCCGTTTACATTTCATTCCGAAAAGACATTCAGTCTTAATTCGCGTGCTAATGACAGACTCGGAACGTTTAGTCACGCTTCAAACAAAAACAGCGCTAGCTAACAGTCGAAATAACGTTACAATTTCATTTTTAATCCAACACCGTGGTTTTTAGTAAAGTTCGTTTTTTTATAAACTTCAAGGAAAAAAAATTATGAATAATATTGTGATAGCTCATAAACTCGTTGGCTATCCAGCTAACCAGGTTAGCCGAGGTGATCAGATAGAGATCTTAATCCACCAACATGACATTCTCCTGTCCGCTGGTTGATGGCTCACAGTTTCAGTCGATTTGTTTTGAGAAATCGCGTCGCGACTCGGTGGAAAACTGAAGCCGTCTGACTGCTTCTTTAATGAGGTTCCCAGATAATATCAGTTCCTGGAGGAGCTGGTGGGGGTCGTCCTCGTTACCCGTACCATCGAGTCCCTTTCGGTTCCACGATGCGAAATGGTCCCATTCCTGATCGCTGGAGCCGGGTATGTTGTATGGACTCGCGCGAGTCGCTTTTCGGCCGCTACGGAGACGTATACAGCAGCCATTTCTCTTCTGTGCGCTGGCAGTGTTGTTACTGTTGTTGTTCTGCTTGCCGCTGTTGTTGTTGTTGCTGCTGCTGCTGCTGCTGCTGCTGGTGGTGGTGGTCAGACCGTGGAGACGCGACATAGTCTGCTGTGTAGCACTATTGTTGTGCAGCTGAAGAGCCTCACCGATTTTTGTCACAAGAGCGTCCACCTCTTTAGAATCGACGGTCACGGACTGCTCCAAAAAAATGTAGTTCTCCTTTCGACAAGGCATTTTCAGGTGAATCCTAAATGATTGGACACAATTCTGTCGAAATAAAACGAGGGCGCTTCACCGGCGTCCACGGTCACCACGCTGCCGAACGAAAAGCAGTCGCTAGGGTTGGTTTGTAAACAATGAATGACGCAACCGCCGGAACATACCATTTGCGTGGGAAGAACAGCTCTAGTTTAATATTTGCGATGTAGTTTAACATTAAATTAAAATGATTAAACGTGAATTTCTCTCAACAGTTTTTTTGTTTGGTTAACATTTATAGTTGAACAAGGCCAACAGAGCAGTAGTTTTAAAATATTAAATAAAATTTAAATATTGCAACCCCCGGTTTGACGCCACGGGTAATACCAACGTCTTCAAACCAAATAGCATGACACAAACGGAACTGCAGGGTGTAGGATCACCGTATACAAAGACAATGGTTTTGTGATTGAAATGTTTTAATTAATTTGCGCCAATTCCTTAGTCATATTTCCTTCTCGAGACGACACCAAATAATAAAACGTTTATTGTACTTGTGGTATACCAGATAAGACCAGATTTCAACTTACCCACTTAAAGTTTATTGACCAAAACATGAATGAAGTGAACGTACAGTACGTGTATTTCAATAAATGAGTCAAGCTTGAAAAGACAATTGCTGTTATTTTCTCAAAGCTAAAAACATTTTGATTATTTTAAATAATGAAATCACTAATAAAAATGTGTTCAAACTCATGCTGGAACCAACACTACTCATGACACCTCTTTCACCACTTCCCCTTCCTGTTAGGATGAACAATGCACGGTTCTCAGAGACTTCTTTAGAACTGAAATACTAACACAGCCCAGTTTCTATTCAGCTATATTAAAATAACCCCCCTTTTTCATTTCAGTTATGAAAGTGAGTAATGGAATTTTAACCAACTGCATTCACAAACATGTAGCTTAACATGTTCATACTGGAAATTCCTGTCCACTATTAGCTCTTTTTGTCTGTTTCATACTACTCCATTATGAGATTTATTCCATGAAACTGCATTCTAAATGACTGTTGAGACTGCAGACTTTCAGAATGTGTTGTACTATTGAAAACAGCATAACATTTATGACATCAACACTATTCATTTAATATCTGTCTTATGTTCAAGATGAATAATATGGCAGAATTTGTTTACAGTTTGTGGAAACTTTTGGTTACTATACGCATGCCAGCTTTTCAACTACAATGCTTAATCTAGCTACAGTACAATTACCTATGCAAATCAGAATATTCAAGACATTCCCGTTTACTTCTGGTTTCTGAAACTAGATATACCTGAGGATGTGTCATGTAAACAGGATAATGAATCAATCGATTGTGCTTGTTTGTAACAAGGCGTTTAGCCCAGGAGCAACCTGGTAACAGTTGGTGTGCTGTTGTACCATGTCTTGGTAATCAGCACAGCCATGGGGGTTCTGCTTCTCAGTACCGTCCTTCCGGAAAACAAAGACACACTGTACTGTTTCTCAGGCTGAGGTCATCCTTTCTATTAGCCTGGTTCACTGACTATGAATGTAGAGGCTCAATAGAATTGCCTTGGTGATTGAATATGTGCTACTAATATTAGATCTCAAATAACCATAAAAGCTGTCTGTACTAGATGATGGAAAATTATGGAAATATGTCATCACTGTTCATGATATACACACACAGAGAAATTTACATTGCGAAACTCTCTGGAATGCAGCAGGGTAGTGTCATATGTACATTATTATTTGGCATGTGTTGTGCGTGGGCGAACTGTCAGCCCTCCTCTTGCCATAATATGGGGAGTGGCAGATGGGTAGATAAAGAGAAAAAATCACTCAGATTAAAATGGTAGAAGCAGCTCTACTTTTCTCTTAAGGCTCTTATATTTGAGAACTTCTGAATACTGTGTTGAGTCAAAGATTTCACTGTGATTAAAGAAGCATAAACCAAACCTAAGCCAAGTTACCAAGGAAATAATCCATAAGCAAATGTGCATCATGTAAACAGTAAAGAACTTGCCGTGACTAGAATGCTGATTTGCTTTCTTATTCCGTATTTGTATCTAGCTGCGTGAAAGAAGGGAAGATGTTTTTACGATACTTTGTTCACAGTGCCAGGTGTAGACGTTTTGAAATCATAGTAAGCCATTACAAGTAATGTACTACATATGTGTGGCCAGGCAACAGTAGTGGAAAAATTGTTTTACTGGAAAGTCAATGTACTTAAGAAAAAGAAAAGGTGCTTGTCTAGGGAACTCCAGTAAACATAAAGAAGTGCTTTATTATAAAATACTTAGTGAAAATAATTTATTAAAAAAAACATTTATTACACCTATGAAGCACATGCATGTTTCTTCTTGTTATTATTTCATTGCAAATTTGCTGCTTAATCATTAAGCTTCAGCTGATTTCAAAATAAAATTTGAAACATGCATGCACTGTGTACTTTGTATGGGACAATGTTTACTTTGTATGGGACAAGTGGGGCTATCCAGCTTGAACACCATGGTTTAAATGGACGATAAGGCACCGGCAAATAATTAAGGCACAAATTGTTTGACGAGAAGGTCAGAATAAATTTTGATCATAAGGTCATAGCACTCTAAAGTATGATATTTTTTTATCATTGCACCCATTACTTCCACAGGCCATTATGGAGTGCTTTGGCTGTAAATGGTTTGTGCGAGGGGGAGGGGAGGATGACTGTGAGTGGGCACAACACTCTGAAACAGGCTTTCAAAGTAGCTCATGGAGACAGTTATGTCTGTTTATGCATTAACTCTCCTTACCAGAAAGCAGGGATTCAAAAACCTTTTGCAGCCTGAGAACTCTTTAACTATAAAATAAATTTCACAGACCATCTTTGCACAGATTTAATTTAGGAACATAATCCAAGTATTTAAATGTGTGCAAGAATGTCTTGGCACCATAGAGCTTTTTTCTTTCACTTTTCCCCATTGAACATGTTTTAATAATAATTTTAATTCGGTATACATTAACATTATTTATAGGCCTACTTGTTTTTGAGTCATTGAAATTTGAATTATTTATTCGTTAATTCATATTCAGTGAGCACTTTATTCTGGTCGGGGTGTCGCTGAATTGTGGCGCTGAGCCTATCCTGGAAACACTGAACGTTAGGTGGGAGTACACTAGTCCATTGCAGGACGCCATACACACAGGGGTAATGTGGCATATTTTTGTGTGGTTGGAGGAAACCTGGGAACCTGGAGGAAACCCACCATATGAAGCCCAGATATAAGCCTGAGCTGAGGATTCTGGAGCTGTGAGGCAGGCAATGCTACCCAATGCACAACTCTGCTGCCCCAGGTTTAGATTAAACCAATTAATTTCAGGAACTCAATATCACATTTAATAACTTTATAATGATGGATTGTGATTTGCACCTCTGTAACAAAAAATTTAAAAAAATCACAGATCGTCTAGCTGCTTGGTGACCTCTTTCTTCGCTCCAAGCAGTGTGTGAGGTTATGTGTTTAATTCTGTCCACATTTGTTGTGATTGTTTTTATGCTGTTTATTTGAAAAATTTCACATTGACTTATATAATAGTTCCCTTTTCCCTGATGCTAATGCAAGAGTGAGAATACACAAGCATCTGTATGTCTTAGTATTCTATTTCTACTCACAAATTGCACATAATAAATATTATAAAGTTGTAATTCCAACCATGTCTAACCACTTAGTCATGTTGTTGACTGAATGTTGTTTGTATTTTAATGTGACTGCAGTTTGATGCACTATAATTAAGTGTAGATATATTCAGTCTGGTTTTATTTGAAACATAATCTTGCTAACAGAGTGTGTGCTTTAAAAAGTGACCTCATACTTGAGGATGTGGAGTAAACAAATCTTTATCAGAGTAATAAATGCAGTGGATCATGTAGAGAGAGGAAAAGAAGAGAAATGAAGGAAGGGTTTTAGGGTGGAGATAACATTTGTTCCAGTCGGTTAAGATTTCCTAGAAATGGGGCTCCTCCCACTCCACGCTGTGTTTGTGTTGTAGACAGTGTGAGCACGTGTTTAGCAGTGTACTCAGTGCACTCAGCCCATGTGTGTTTTTACCACAGGGACACCTCCCTCCTCTCTTGCTGGCATTGGTCCAGTCTGAACACTGGCTGCTGAAAGCACAGCAGCTTTAGGAAATGCTGCAGTCAGCAGTTCCTTCTTACTCTGCTTTTACCACTAGTTACATGTCATCAAACACTTCTACTCTCTCTTTCACATATCTGACCTAATGCAAAATACACTAGGGTTGAAATAAACAGTGAGCTTCAAAGGGTGTATACAGACAGTATTGGAATATGAGTAAACAGACTATTCTTGGAAGCAGTTGTTGTGTCCAAGGATCAGGCCAGGCAAACAGCTGGCACCTTGGAGTGTGGGACACCATACATGGTGACAGGAGGAAAAGTGGGGCAGCAATACAGTAATCAAATACTGAAATTGAGCCCCAGACTGTTTATGTACTCACTGTTGCAACCAGTGAATGCTTTTATTGCTGCACACAAAGCACCAATGCATCTGTTTGCAGCTTTCAATGTGCTTTAGGCCCTAAAGCCTATGATGTTAAATGATGCAAAATGCTCACCTTGTGCAATAGGCATGCTCTGCGACTTTGTATATACTCTTCACCGACTCTTGCCTCATACAGGTACATTTCACATAGGCGTTTTATCACACTGTGTTGCTATTACAACATGTAAACATATGACATATTTAACATCAGACAAAGGAATGTTTCACGATGCCTTATTCAGAATCTTAATTGGGGGATTATGTAGTTGTGAAAAGGTTTAGCTAATCAAAAAAATAGTGATGCCATCGGTCATAATTCAATTCAAGTCAAGTCAAGTCAAATCCTCCAACTGTCTAAAAACATGCATGTATGCATGTTGGCTACTATAAATTGTCCCTAGTTGTGAAAGTGTGTGTGTGGTGCCTTGGATTGGCATCCATTCTGGGTTCTGCCTTGTGCCAAGTTTTACCAGGATAGATTCCAGATCTGTTGCAACCCTGAAAATGATAACATGATTAATGAAGATGAAATGAAAATGAAAGGGTGTTTGTGGTTTCCTATTTTCATTTTTATTTTGACAATGTGCTGATCATCACTATCTCCTTTACCATTAAATGCTGTTATAATTTTATAGGCCTAACTGGTTGCTAACTTGAAATGAATGGGTTTCAAAGTTTGCCAGTCACACTTATGTCTTTGTTTTAGGGAGTTGGTAATTTCCTTATCTAAAGTGCTGTAATTGTTCGCGTAATGTTCATTTCAGTCCAACTAAATATATAACAAAACCATCCTATGTGTTTATACACTGAAAACACAGTTTTGCTAATGAGTTATTGGCCATAAAGTTTGTTATCCTGAACTAATTACCTTGAGTGTGTATATTTCATACACACAGGCTTAAACAGCAGCTGTACATTGTATGTATATGTGTTATTTGTAGCCTCAGTTATGTGAAAGCTGATTAGTTGACTATTGCCTTACATTCTTCTTCAAGCCATATGGGATATCTTATACATATATAGTATACAATAACCATGTTTGATAACCATGTTTTGACATGGATTGATTTCTCTGAGCTATATTTTCTTCATATGCTGTATAAAAAGCCTTTTCCCAATATTTCCTACATATTTGCATATCTGTTATGTGCCTTGAATAAGTTGGCAAAAATATCATGGAGTAATAAGTACAGAGAGAATTTCCTTCCTGGAGTTAAAGTTGTCCCAGCTTGTTGAGGAAGCAGCACCTAGTTTGCAGAATAAATACCAGAGAAACATCTACTACCACTCCCAGAAAAATGGAGGAAATGACTCATACTAGTAGCAGAGTGCCTTCAGCCCTCCCCCAAAACTAATGTTCAGTAGTGTCATACATTTAACTGAAAAACTCCCTTAAAGAAATAAGTGTGTGTGGGTTCTTGCTTGAGTGCGACACAGCTACATTTAGTATATCTCATTCTATAAGATTAATAGTAATGAACATTTCAGTATAGAATATTGCTACTAATAGTAAGGAGTACTTTCATGTATGGAGTTATTGAGGTGTTTTTTCTAACGTAAGGGAACAAATTAATATATAGGCCATGGGTTAATCTTATGTGTACAGATTATTATTTTGTGGCTATGACATAAATTAAATTGCTCCTATGATTTAAATTTTATGGAAAGTTGCAAGTAATATGTGGCCTCCAGTTAATTACTTGGTGGGAAAAGGCAATTCACTAAAGGTGACTGGTTCTTATGGTGTATCCATGTCGCAGTGGTAGTGACTCCAGTACTTCTTATTCATTGTTAGATACTGATTTTATCTTAATGTTGTTTTGAAACAGGCTGTTTAATTTCCAGAATGTCACCTCACTAGTGTAATCTCACAGCTCTTGATTGCCACAATTCACTCTTTTTGATGAAAGTACTTTACCACTGTCTGAGAGCAATCAACATCTAAAATTGCATCCCAGCCTGGCTACTTCACACCAAGACACTTTGTCGGTATAAACCTTTTAAACCTCGGCATTGAAAGTAAAGTGTCGTTTATCAATCATTTCCATGCTTAATTCCAGAATTTAAGTCAGGACCCTGGAGCTGTATGACAGCAACACTACCTATTATACCACTGTACCGCCCCACACTTACTCATTTTGAAAAACAACAGTTGCCACAAGTTAAGCATTTCATGGCCAATAGCTCAAATAACATCTCAAATAACTTAACTCATGGGCTTAAAATATAGATTCTTGGCCACACCTTTATTTAAAAAAAATGTCATGTCAGTAGTTATGAACATATGCATTGTTCTTTCTTTAAACTCCAAATGTTTAGACTTTAAATAAGAGCACTCAATGAAATATTCACACTCCTACATTACATAAATTCAAGGAAATTCCAGAGACAGTCTAAAGTCAACATTAGTATCAACTAAGGTCTTCTTTTAACACCACGTGATGTTACGAAAAGCCCGTGGTTTAAGAGTGTGCTGTTTAAGGCCAGGTCTACACCCTTTGCATATAACACAACCAACCAATGAGGTTATGTACTTTCTGAAGCAGGACACCAGTAGTTAGCACATGAAACACGTTTTTAACCACTCCCTAATCTGGCAACAGTGTGTGTCTGGGTTTCATTTTAGTGTTTTACACGTGCAAGATCTTTCTTTAGCTCCACTCAATGACACTGGGATATGATCCAGCATGGTGCTGCGCCACACATCTCTATGCACCATGACATTTTCATGACATTTACTTAAAGCATGGTTTTTCATATGTATGTGTATATATATATGGTTATACACAATATATGGACAAAAGTATTGGGACGCCTGACCATTACAACAACAGGGACGTTAATGACATTGCATTAAAATACATAGACTTTAATATGGAGTTGGTCCCTCCTTTGCAGCTATAACAGCTTCCATTCCTCTTGGAAGGCTTTCCACAAGATTTTGGAGTGTTTCTGTGGGAATTTGTGCCCAATCATTGTGTAGAGCATTTATGAGGTCAGGCACTGATGTTAGATGAAGGCCTGGCTCGCAATCTCCGTTCCAGTTCATCCCAAAGGTGTTCGATAGGGTTGAGGTCAGGGCTCTGTGCGGGCCAGTCAAGTTCTTCCACACTGAACTCATCCAACCATGTCTTGATGGACCTTGCTTTGTGTACTGGGGCACAGTCATGCTGGAATAGAAAAGGGCATTCCCCAAACTGTGTTCACAAAGTTGGAAGCATAGCGTTGTCCACAATGGCTTGGTATGCTGAAGCATTAAGATTTCCCTTCACGGGAAGTAAGGGGCTTAGCCCAAACCTTGAAAAACAGCCCTACACCATTATTCCTCCTCCACCAAACTTCACTGCTGGCACAATGCAGTCAGGCAGGTAACACTCTCCTGGCATCCGCCAAACCCAGACTCACCCATCTGACTGCTAAACAGAGAAGCGTGAGTAATTCATAGAATCACATCCACATCACAATCCATGTTCACTCCATAGAACATGTTTCCACTGCTCCACAGTCCAGTCTTTACACCACTCCATCTGACGCTTGGCATTGGACTTGGTGATGTGAGGCTTGCATGCAGCAGCTAGGCTTGCAGCAGCTCGGAAACCCATTACATGAAGCTCCCGTCGCACAGATTTTGTGCTTACCTTAAGGCCAGTGGAAGTTTGTAACTCTTCAGCTATGGAATCAGCAGAACATTAGTGACATTGGTGACATTTACGCACCATGGACCTTAGTAGTTGTTGACCCCGCTATGTGACTTGTGGTCTTCCGCTTTGTGGCTGAGTTCCTGTTGTTCCTAAACTCTTCCACTTGCCAAAAATACCAATTACAATTGACTGTGAAATATCCAGCAGGCATGAAATTTCACGAAGCATCTTATTGCAAAGGTGGCATCCTATCTCAGTACCACACTTGAAGTCACTGAGTTCTTCAGAATGACCCATTTTGTTTCACAAATGTTTGTAAATTGAGACTGCATGGCAATGTGCTTGATACACTTGAGGCAATGGGTCTGATTGAAATACCTGAATTCAGTAATTACGAGGTGTGTTCCAATACCTTTGTCCATATAGTGTGCATGTGTGCATGCATACACACACACACACACACACACACACACACACACACACACACACACACACACACACACACACACACACAGTGGACAAAGAATTGTAGCATCATTATTGAAAACTGTTATGCATTTACGTGACCAAATCTGTAGTTCTCAGATGTGGAGTTTAATGTACCACTATATATGGCCACTAGGGGGCAATATTTAGCCAGAGAACAACAACACCCAGAAAATCTGCATTCAATTCAGTATATCCCTACTTACATCACAAGTCCAATAATTAGGAAAAGGGTGAATTATTACAAATGTAGATATGATACATAATACAGGCATTGATTTTTCTGATGACATTAAGAAGACTGGACATTAGATAAGGCTAATAGTGTTTTGATTGACAAATGATTTCATTGAGTGCAAAATTCTATGGATGTTATTTAAATAAGAAGAATATTATAATAATTATTTGTGACTTCAGGAACATTTAGCTGCTTTTAGGAACATTTGTGCAAATATTTTCATAAAATGGAATCACATTTTACCTCCATATACTTTTTTTGAGTACAGTATTTTCCGTGAGTTGAACGTCCGAAGTGGCAGACCTTGTTTTACTGGTGCTTTACATGCAACCCTTTGCAAAGAATTTTGCAACACAATTACATGTTGATAAACAGTGTAACTGTAAAGCTGGCATACGTTCACTAAGGTACAGTTATTAGTGCACTCACTCTGTGTATTATCTGATGCTTGTTTATCTTGCACCACACAAGGCTGTTAAAGTGGATGAACTTGCTTTGTTTGGTTCTTTCACAGTTCTGGGTTTCATGTATGATTTGTCTTCTGAAATCGGATGTGTTTGAGCACAGCATAGGCAGCTGTTGTTTGCTTTTGCCTGTTGAGAAATTTCCCCAGCAGGACAATAGTCATCCAATAATGGTATTTTGCTTGGTTTCTCTCTCCCTTAATGGGTAAGGTATTAACACACACAAGAAAACACACTATCTCTGCCTCAAAGCCATCCATGATTTAGTGTAGCATCTTCATGTCACTTGTTTCTAGGATACTGATTCTCTGAACTTGTGTGTATATTTGAAGGTGTCTATTGATGCTTGAGAGTTTTAGTGTTTACATGTTTGCTTGTGAAATCTTGTAGCCTATTTAACCGGTAGAAATATATGATAATGTCTCTGCAGGCTCTTATGAATATAAATAATATTCTTTCTACTCCCATCTATACTGATCCTAGCAGTCTTTACAAATCTACAGATCAGGTTCACCAAAGCAGAGAATTAATTAACAAAGACTTTAAGTGGCTGGCCTTCAGCTTAGGGAATTAATGATAGAGAAAAAGAAAGAGATTTTTTTCTCTACTACATTATGGACATGGTTAATTACCTTCTGGTAAAAAAAAATATATATGTAAACAGTTCTGTAATAAGTATTACTGTATCCCATATACTGTTTTATAATTGAAACACTAAATATATAATTATTTGATGAGCATTACCTCGAAATAAGAATTTTCTTTAATGCTCAGAGGTTTAAAGTTCTGGGTTTTAATCTTTTAGGCTGTATTCTCTGACCATTTATATTTAAAATTCCCTGGGAAATGAGGTCTACGGGTTGTGTTATTGCTAGGAAAACAGTGTTGCCTGTTCAAATCTGTCGTCTCATAAATATGGATTTGGCTAGCATATCGACTTAGTAAAGATTTGACAAGTACATGAGTAGTATATTATAACTGACTGTTGGGTGGAAAGAATGTATGTGATCCTCAACCTACCAAGCTATGATACAAGCCAAAACAGCAGACTCAAAATCTTGGATCAGGAAAACCTACAAATGTTGGTGCTGATGACTTCGCCTCAAAGTGCAGCATACAGATGAGTTTTGGAAATTGTTCTACATATCAATACCATGACCAAGTCAGATTTACAGATACAGATTGAGTATCAGTATGATCTCCTACAACATTATGAGCATTGCAGAGTTCACACAATAAGAAAAGGGAAGCAGAAGCACACCTTTCTGTGCTGTTTTACATTATCCTCTGACATTGAGACACTCACGGTTAATACTATCTAAAAATGCAGCAGCGAGCTTCATTTGCTCCCTATCTAGTGCATGCTTCTTTTGAACCTCCAATACTGCGGGTGCTGCTGTGTGATAAGAGAAAGAACTACTGTTACATGAAGAACTGAACTGACTGTGATTAAACTGAGGAGAAATTCCGACTGCCTGTCGAAATAAATTTAGGCAAATAATGCAGCTGTCAGAGCCGACCACTGGTGCATGATGTTCTTTTGTAGCTTGCCTGCTTGCCTGTGCTCTTACTGTGACAGAGCCAGATGCCCTGCAGTGGATTGTGGAGCTCTATGAAAGAAGAGGAATACAAAAAATACCCATGGATTACGTGATAAATCCTGGCCAGTGTCTGAGCAGGGCTTGCTCAGTTGTTTGACAGTGGTGTGCAGCATGACTTTGTTGTGACAGATACTGTCACATATCAAATCATTCCTGGATGGTTTGTTGGCCAAGCGTGGATAAAGACCCTGATGACTAAGTAACTTGTCCTTGGGTCAGTAACTGGGACATATAGGCTACATGTGCGCTCTCTCTCTTTCTCTATCTGTCCCTTCTTTTGTCAGTGCTCACTCTGTCTTGCTAATGCTTTTTCCATGTCCATGTGGCATGTACTGATATCAAATTCTTATATAAAAACAAATGCTTCATTTTCTATCTTAGCTTACTATATTATCATGTTAAAAAATATATTAAAAACAAAACCTTTACCTTCACTCATCACCGTCACAACGGACTTATCAGGAATTGCATTCTGGACTACTTCACTATCAGAAAATAGTTCATTTTTTTGTTCCACAAGTCACAAACAATGTAAATGTACAGGTCAACAGTGGTCCGTAAGGTTAAATTGAATGAAGAAAGTAATCTATGTATATATCTATCTATCTATCTGTCTGTCTGTCTGTCTGTCTGTGGCCTACTGATGAGGAATATGTTCCTTTTAAAAAAAGGTCAAAAGACATACTCTTCTGAGTACATGCTTAGACTAAATGTAGAGCCATTCTGGATTGTTTAGTTCACCCTAGAACAGTAATGCTTAAATACTGTATTATACAAGGAGGTCATGACCACTAACCAAAAGGGGGAGACAAAAGCACAGTCATTATTGATCTGTTTAAAAAGCTCTCTCTCTCTCTCTCTCTCTCTCTCTCTCTCTCTCTCTCTCTCTCTCTCTCTCTCTCTCTCTCTCTCTCTCTCTCTTTCTCTCTCTCTCTTTCTCTGTCTCTGTTCTTTTCAATTAAATTGTCTTCAGTTCAATCCAATAAGCCTTATTGACATAGCCATATACAGTTACAATATTGCCAAAGTATGGGAATGATAAGAAATTTTATAAGCAAACACATTCATTTAGGAACAAAAATGAGTCTCTTTATGGAGCTTACTGCTTTATCCCGCACAGGGTCACAGTGGGTCCAAAGCCTGTCCCAGGAAGGCTAGATGCGAGGTGGGAGAATCCACTCTAGGATACCAGTTCAAGGCACTATGTTTCCTGTGGGAAATTTAGTGTAGCCAATCCACCTAAATATATGCTTGTTTGGATAGTGAGAGAAAACCTGTGAATTTGGAGGAACAATCCCTTGACCAAGAGGGACCATGTGCAAAATTATACACAAAGAGTAACTCAAACTCAGGACTAAACCAGGGACCCTCGATCTATGAAATCAGCAATGCTACATGCTGTATCACTGTTTTGCCCAGAAAAAAAAAATTGTTGCTGCTTTAACTTAGATTTATGTCATTTGGCAGACACCCTTATCCAGAGCAACTTACATACATCTTTTTTTATACAAGTGAGCAGGGAAGGTTATGGGCCTTGCTCAAGGGCCCAGCAGTGGCAACTTGGCAGTGCTGGGATTTGAACTCACTACCTTCCGATCGCTAGTCCAACATCTTAACCACTGAGCTATTACAGACCCACAGACTTGGTCTGAGTCACAGTAAATCCGTAGCCTGGGGTTGCTTATATAAACAATATACACAAAATTTTATGTAATATATATAAAGCATATTTTATGTATGTTTTGTGTAAATGTTTGAAGTTGTAGCACTGTTTCAACAATGTTGCAAATGTAATTCTGACACACTTCTTCTTCTTCTTCTTCTCTTCCATGCTTCTTTCTTTCTATGTCCTTTATTATCTCTGTACGGATAATCACAGATTCATACTGCACACTGGAACATTATCTGTCTTTGTCAGGCTAAAGCGGAGACCAAGGGGACACACACCTCACCTCACTCCACCCTTCCAGCATACACACACACTGCTACTAATGTGCTCATGCGTCTCATTGGCAGCCAAGTTTGATAGAAGTTTTTGGATGGATTTTGGAGAAGCCATGGTAATTCTCCATGGCAGATTGCTAGGATTTTCCCAGGCACGATCCTGAGCTCTGGGTGCAGCTTTGTGTGCTTTGCCTTGTTGTTGTTGCTGTCCTCACCGAATATTAGTACTGTGGCTCTCCTGGTAAAGCTGCAGATTAATCCTCTACTGTGTGAAAACTGTGTGCAAAAACACACACACACGCACACACACACACACACAGAGTGATACACAAACGGTGACTAAGATGTATACATATATACATGAATCCTTCTGTTGTTCTTTCACACACCCACATACTTTATGTGCAGAGGTGCTGTAGGGAGCCATGTAATCTCCTGCAGAGCAGACTGCCAGAGTTCAGATGAGGGGTCCTTTGCTTGAATTCACATTATAAACAGTGTGCTGCTCATATTATCAATATGGGATTTAAGACACTTTTGTTGGTTATACATAAAAGTATAGTGCAGCGCTGAAGCTCACACATACTGCAATTGTGGAACAGCGCAAAAAAAAAAAAGAAAAACTAGATTTTTCAACATACATCCTGAATGCAAAGGTATAGGATTTACATATACACTCAGTTGCTGGTTTAGTTTGTGCACCTACCTGTTATTTACACTTATTGGCTCATTTATTGGAGTATATATATGAAAGTGGATCCATAGCATTTCCTGAGAACTCTGAGCGTGAGGAGCAATTACGCCCTGGATTAGACACCAGTCCCATGCAGAGCTTCACGCACACACTTATTCACACCTATGGGCAGTTATGAGTTGCTAATTCACTTTATGGCATATATTAGGGAGGTAGAAGGACATCTGAGAACCCTGAAGAAACCCATGCAGACATGGGGGAACATGCACAGACAGTAACCCTAGCTCAAGGTAGAACCAGGAACCTTGCAGTGAAGAGGCAACAACAGTACCTTTCTTCATCTGACCTAATTTTCACTACCACTGTCCACACTGTCTTTCAATACACATACTTCCTTTCTCCTCATTCCCTTTTCCTGTCAGCAGGCTACCTCATTGTGTTTGCACTATTTGCAAACTGCTGCCATTGTGAATATAACAGGAGGAAAACCCCACGGGTGAGAAAGTTTAAGAAAGAACAATTTCCATTGGCCTGGATTTATTTATTTTTTGTTCTCCATCTTTGAAACAGTTTGAAACTATAGCAGTATGCTACATGACATGGACAAAAATGGATTATGAATGTATGGATTTGATACTGGCCTTATTATTAATCATTATTAATGTTGCTGAGTGCATAATTTCAGTATATGCTTGGTCACATTGTGCTCTTATATTTCATCAGCCCGTGTAAACATTTGGGATTAATTATAGCCTTTTAAATTTGAAATTTTGATTAATGCATAATTAACATGACTTGCCACAAAACGGAAACACTAAGTGACCCCATAATTACCATTTAGTCATTGAGTTAGCAAGGTGTATTGACCTGCATTTGTGTTGTATGTTAGTCTTTAAGAAGATAAATGGTTCTTTCTCGGAGCAGATACAGGGCTGTAGATGAATAGTACCTGTATTTGCTATGGCCCTGCAGAGTGTGAAAATGTGTATTCCACACAGCACTCTCCTGTTGAGGTATAAAAACAATGAGGTGGCTGTGAGAAGAAAACAAGCCAAATAAAATGAACTGGCTCTGAGCTGCAGGAAATTTGTCACTGCCAGTAGACTCAGAAGACAACTGTCCTTCTTTCTGTGCATTTTTCATCCCTGTTCCATCTCTTACGCCCTTTGTCTTTCTTTCTCATCTCTCCTTTTATCCCACCTTTATTCTTTCCTCTTCTTAAGTATGTTTTCTGAAAGCTTCTCCAGTAGATGAGGAGATTGCAAATGCACATAGAAGACAGGAGAGATTCAGGGATGGTATCAGAAGATCAGAAGGATTTTGGGTACAGGCACAATAACAATATTTATAGATGCTGATGAAAAAACAGTCATAGTAGGTATTACCAGTCTGCAGGCAGCTATCCTCTAGGTAGTGGACTAGTGTCAACTCTTCCAAAAACTAAAAGCCTGGTATGTGGTTGGTAGGTGTTTGCCTGGGCTTTATGTGTATACTTACACTACATGTGCAAGAATAAATCTATACTTCAAACAGGCTTAAATTGTGTGCATAATATTATTTTATTGGAACCACCATAACAATTACACAAGCAAGAATGCAACTTCTGTCTTATTTCTATTATTATTTACATCCACAAATGCTAAATAGAATGTCATGCTACAATATCAGAAAGGGGGACATTCTATACAAGCACTAATGCAATTAACAGATTACTAAATTAAAAGAAAAAGTAAACCTGTAATGAATACCATCAGTCTCTTAAAATGGCTTCTACATTCTTTGTCTTCCTTCCAGTGCTGGCTACCTCTTTTAAAAGTGCAAAAAGTGCTCTTTAGAGACTGTTTGGTTTGCCTGATCTGGGCTACTGTTAGGGTGCAACATGGCTCCTCCATGGAAGAGGATCTGCTCACTATGTAGATATGAAGAGCTCATTCTAAGTTTATGAAAGCACAATGATTCATACTTACAGGCAATTATACACTAATGAAAATTGTGTATAATTGTGAATACGATATTCCATTTCTGCTAATATATGCCCCTAAATCCTACATAAAGCACCTTTAAGCAAAAAGGAAATTGTCATGCAAGTGCAGGTTTGCTTTTTGTTTAAAAAAAAAAAACATTGGCAAACAATTCAATTTGCTTCAAAACATGAAGCAAGAAAACTTAAACGTAGAACTGTACAATGTGGGCAAATTCAAAATCAAAAAACTAAGCAGCAAGCCAGGATCAAAAACCTGAATAAAGCAAGAGATAAATACAAGCCTGGTAAGTGAGGTTAAGACACACTGAGCATTACTTCACACCTGGATGAGTGTCCAAAATTTGTTCATATAGGTTGAGTGTGCTTAAGAACAGGTGTACATGATGAGAACTCTGGTGACTGTGAATCTGGTGGCCTGTTGTGCTGGGGATTGAAATCTGTGATGGCCATGTTTGTAGGCCACGGTATGTTCTGAAAAGTGAAGTTTCTGGTAGATTCTGGCACTGGCATGGCAGAAATAAACGTTAGCTATCTAGCAAACAAGCCCTTGTTTTGTGAGATACTTTGATCTTTCTTAAGCTGCATTGGATTTGTAGGTTAAGAAAAATGAACTATTGTAGAGGCAAAATCACAAAAGAAAACAAACATGTCAGACCTTCACTATATTCTTTGTCACACTCAAAGCAACAAATCATGTTATGTACTAACTTAGTGATAGAGTATACACTATTTCAGGGATATCAAACTCATTTTAAAACAGTGTTATTGGGTAATAACAAATCAACCACTCTTCTTGTGCCCCTAAATTACTGTTTGGAAAGAAACCTTGTTACAGCATCCGATATTTAGAATGTTAATAAAGAAATAAATATCAGTAGTACATTTAGTACATTTAGTAAACTGAGTTTACTCTATTATGTCCTCTTCTATTATTCAATTATGTTCTGCGTATTACTCTATTATGCCCCCTACTGGAATAACAGAGACTAGCTTTATTCGAGTCTTTCAATTCAGTTACAGTTCATGAGACTATTATAATTTGCAACAAAGATTCTAAATTCATTTGGTCATCTAGATTAGAATCTTTATTTGCCATTGGCTGTATGTTGACAGCCCTGGCGTACTTTATTGTATATTTTATCTTTCAAGATGACTAAGATCATATACTGTATCATAGCACCAGGTTAGGGAGAGTTACTTTAAAAATTTATTCTGATACAGTTACTAATTACTTGCTAAAATGTAACCAGTAACCTAATCAAATTACTACAAGTAATGTACCTAATTACTTTCCATTACTTTTGGGTTACCACAATACCAAATATGTGGATGATGAAAGCATTTTCATAGCTGGAAGGTAGAACTTGCACTGTACTTTGATGTTGTTTCCCTTTTCTGATTTAAAGACAAAATAATGGTGAAATTTCCACCCAGTGAACACATTTTTTCACCAGAGGCCATGATAATGACTTGATGTTTGTAAGATTAGCTCTGATTACACTCGAGATCAGAGAGGTAAGACTCATGAAGTGTTGTGTGCACATGTATGTGGTAGTATATTATTCTTTACTTAGTGCTGCAGTTAGCAATTATTTTGATTATCTTTGATTATTTTTTTATTAATTTTTTTATTTGATTATTTTTAGGGTGTTCATTGAATAATCTTTCCTTGAATTTGAATTTGTTTAATTTTTAAAAAATATATTATGTACACAAGATATTTATTTATAATATTTATTTGCAGCATTTTAATCAGCACAACTACAGAACTTTTAATTAAATAATTAAATAGCAGTTCAATAATTACAACTTTAGTGTTATTTATTAGATAATCTGTCACAGCATGAGAATATTATCAAGTGATCATGTCGACCAAATGTATGTTGATACACATTCAGTATAAGCATTATGTATGTATGGTACTGAATAAACACTCAGACTAACTCAAGGTGATGGTATGTAGCCTATATTGTTTACTGTGATCACTTTTTTAATCATTTACCACACTTTTTGCAGCTTTGTGTCTGTATTTCAAGCCATGATTTGTTCAAATTTCGAATAGACAAATTCAAAATAAAGCTAAAATAAATAGCTGCCTGTTTCACTCACTGAAACTCTTCCATGCTAAGTTAATTTTGCTTGCTGTGTGCGCACGCGAGGCGAATCATTTTCAGTGTGTGGAATCGATTCCAAAGATTTGCATTTGATTCTTAGTTTTCAATGCCCAAGATTAGTGAATCTATCCTTTTTGCGTTTGACTTGTGAACCAAATGCAAGCTCAGAACACAAGTTCTCATGAGGCCAGCAGGGTAGTGTACTGTAAGGAGTTTCATATGATAGGGAAAGTCCTACTGCTGTTTCTGCTCCACCATTTCACTCAAATGCTTCTAATGAAGTAACGTAGTATTTGTGCAGTGTGCTTCATAACACAGTTCAACTAATAATGAAATTATTGGCAATTATTTTTATCATCAATTTCTATTGATTTTGTTGATTAATTGTTGTGGCCCATATGCATTTTAAAATTGTAATCCTGTAAATAATCCCCCGTACATTTACTAAGTATCTGTAATCTGATTACATCTTTTATTCTGTAACTATAATGGAATACAGGTACCTTTTTTTGTATCCTAATTACATAACGTTCCATGTATTCTGTTACTCCCCAAGTCTGATTAGCACATATATAATGCTAGCATCTCATACTTTTTAGCTAAGCCATTTTTTTTGCAAAACAAAAGCAATGAAATGAGTTCAGCAGTGGTTCCAAAGTGAAGCAAAACTAGGCCAAGAGACTGAGGACTGTCACCAAGAATCAGATGCAGTGGATCTGATGAGTGGAGAAAATAAAACCAGCTGCTATAGGTTTGAGCATGTTTTTTTTTTCAGGATGGTGTTTGAGGGTGCCGTGTTTTGTCACATCCCTCACTGCATCTGTCACAATCCCATTGAAGTGCACAGAGAGAATGTAAGACCTACCATCTTCTCTCATTCTGCTTTGTGTTTCCCTGTTCTTCCTGTGTTCTCCTTATATCAAACAACACATTGTCTTTGATCAGCTCCGTGCAGTGAACGCAGCTCATGGATTATGGTACCATCATTATAAGATGGTTTCATCAGCTGTGTGTGCTGAGATCAGTGGGAGATGATTAGTTAGCATCACTCAGGGTGAGTTGTGTGAACAGGGGAGAGTGCTTCTGTATCAAGGAAATGAAGGGCATGTCATTTCTCACACTGGGCAAGATAAATAGAGGGACTGAACAGAATGAAGGACAAATAAACAAGAACTCCGACAATATTAAAAATTCAACAGACGGAACACTCATCTTTCCGGCTGCCAACATTCAAATGAGATATGGTGGTATTTACAATAAGGGGCAAATTCCCAAAATCAAGGAGTGTGTATGAATAAAGAAAGAAGCCAAAGTTGCTTGTCAGTTTCCTTTGTCATCCTGCTGGCAAGGTCATGCTTTTAGCTCTTGGCTCTTGTTGGCAGCCTTAGCAAACTCAGTCTTCAGCTCTTCCTTCTCATTATGCACCTCAGGTTCCTTTGGGAGTGTCTTTTTTTACCCTTATATAAAAATGTACTTTTTACAGCACTGCAGAACAACACATCGACCTCTCTCTTTCTCTCTCTCTCTCTCTCTCTCTCTCTCTCTCTCTCTCTGTCTCTCTCTGTCTCTTCTGTTTCTCTCTCCCTGTCTCACTCTCTGTCTGTCTTTCTCTCTCTCTCTGTCTCTCTCTCTCATTCTCCCTTTCTTATTTTTATTTCACCCTTTGCTTGTTTTTTCTCTCTTTTTCCCTTCTCTTTAGCAGTGGAAGCCATTAGACAATTGGGATGGCTCTGGCTCGCTCCCCAGTTCCCTCATTAAAAGCTCACTGTGTCTGTGGCTGAATGTGTTTGTGTACCAAGGTCACTGTCTATGTACACTACAGATTTCACTTGCATGTTCAACTCATACAGACCTCCTTACCACAATAAACAACAACTGACTATAGTTTACCTTTACGATTATTGAGGGGATGTAGAAAAACTGAATGTGGCTATTTCATCATGAATAATGTTATATTGGTTCTGTATTAAGGTTTATCTTCTTTCAGTAAAGTCCTTGTATGATGCTGCACTTGTCTAAGGCACTGGAGGTGCTATATTTAGTCATGGAAATCTCTAAATGGGTTAGAAAGCTGCAGGAAGTCCAGGTTATACTCATTCAGTGTTGACAAAATCCCTGAGTCAGAAACATCACGCCTATCACACATCAAAACTACTGACCATTGACTCTTTTACTGCAGTGTATTATACTACTGGGCATGATTTAGGACAGTTCTCCATGGCTCATGGCTCAGAGAAAGACCTGAACATGCATAGAAACATGCTTTCTACTAGATTGTGGAAAGTGGCTGGGAGGATTTTTGCTTACTCACCCACAAGAGCACAAAAGCTTGGACAGTCATGTCAGACAAGAAAGCATGGTGCACAACCCTTATTCCAATTCATCCAAGAAGTGTTCAGTGGGGTTGTGATCAGGGTCTTGTGCAAGCCACTTGAGGTCTTTAACACAAAATTTGGCAAACTTCTTCATGGATCTTACTTTGTTCACAGGAGCATTTTTATGCTGAAACATGGGTTTGGTCCACTTAGTTCCAGTGAAAGGATATCTTAATGCTACAGCATTCAAAGACATTCTAGATAATTGTGTGCTTCCAAGTTTGTGGCAACAGGTTGGGGAAGGATTGTGTTGCCCATTCATTTGTTTCTTATATTTAACTGCATGGTGGCATTGTTTTGTGAAGTAATGTGGAAGGGTTACAGGCTAACATCCTGTAATAGATGCTCTTACTTATTCTCTTTCTTTCACCCATTTGTCCTCATAAAGATAACACGCTGGCAAGAAGAGATGTGAGAGATGACAGAGTTGTGTTTTTGTTTTTAAGGTTAGCATTGAGAACTGGCACCTCCCTTACTCCCTTTTCCCAACAGTCTCAAGGCTGATACACTTCCTGATTATGCAGGTCCTTTAATCTTTCTTTCTCACTCTTATCTCTCTGTCTCACCTCTAAGGCAGGTGTATGACAAAAACACCCATGGCTATAATGGTCTGCGTGAGAATGTATGTGTATATATGTGTGTGTGCTGTGCTTGGCTCTGGTGACCTTGTTTTCACTGTGCATGTATTATGTTGTGCCATTTATATATGTTTTATATTTTATTGTGATTTATACAATAAAGTCTAGGAATACTATACATGGCTAAATATCCATGTTTCCTTGTCCCTTCATTGGGGAATTTTGCACTTCCTCTCACTGGCTTCATCCTCACTCTCTTTCCAAGGCACTGTGAGTTCTAGCATGAATAAATGCTTAGTGTACTCTGAAATGATAATCATGTCTGGTCAAAGCTGTGTTGATGTTATCTGGGCTGGGAGCTTACCTAGGTCATTGGCAGTGGTAAGGAGGCCAGACTTCACACTAGGTTGTAGGTGAGGCTTATGAGGAATCTGAGGAATGTGATGGTGTTTAGCTGGTGGTGGTCCTTGCTGGTGTTAAAGGCCATGAATACACTCAGCGATTGCCTTACGCACTTGGTCATGGTGCCAGCAATAGCATTTGTCTCCAAGGGAAGATGGACAGCTGCTAAGGATGTGTTTCAAGGATCCTCTTCCAGAAAAAGGAGAGCATGAGGATGTCTCACTTTTGCACCATATTGAGTAAAATGTCCCAAAAGTGCCCAGCTGACTTTCACCACCCTTGAAGGTTAGGAGGGGTGATTTAGAACCATGGGTCCAAGAGTAAACTATGGAAGCAGGCAAAGAAAATAATCATATATGATCAATACCACCAATTTATTCTCTTTGTTTTAGTCTTAGTTTTAAATAATATAGTTTTCTCCATAATCATTTAAAAGCTAGGGTTTCAACTATGAAGTGCCTATTTGGAATAGTACATACTCCATAAATTTGCTCTTAAAGGAAGTGTGGCTCAGTACTGATTAAGGGTGTGTCAAAGTTCTTTCTTATATTACAATCAGCTAACCTCACTGACAATTTATTTAAAAATTCATTCTGTAGTACACAAACCTTCACTGAATAGCACATTCAAGAGCAACTTCCTTTTGTCCTCTAATTTTCTTTAACCCGTGACACATGAACTAAACCAGTGCACATCTGTTCCACTCCAATAAATGAAATCACCATACTACCTGCTTCACTAATATAGCATTTTAACAGTTGAAACTTAATCTGACTCTCACGTGACAAGTGCTAATATAAATCTAAATGCTAAAAATCAATAAATGAGTCAAAACTTTCAACAACTAAAGGTAGTTGATAGTAATAATGATAACAAAATACTAAGTAAATGAAACTGAGTAGAATAAACCACAATATTTTAGGATTATATGCTTTAAAAAATCTGTATAAATATATTATTGAAAAGTGTGTTAACTGTTCCCTAATTTAAGAAACGTTTGAATGTAAAATACCCTATACATTTTATAGGCTTTACTTTTGAAGCACAACTGTTTTCAATTGTGAAACCATCTAGCCCACCTCCCTCTTGGAGATCTGGTGTCTCTCATTTTACCCTGTGCTTCTGGAACACATTAGAAGTTAAACATTGCTTAAGTTGAACCATTATAATCTATGAACTGAAGCTCAGTAACCCATGAATCCAGGATATATTAGAGACAGCCTCAATCATGTGTTTGTGCAATTTCAACTCCACTCCTCCCTGACTACTTTGGGTATACTTTGCTCTTACATAAGATGATTTATACCAGCAACAAAGGTAAAAAGCCACACTGGAAAAAATTCAACCCAATTCTGTGAAATGCACACAGAATCTGCTGAGTCTCAAGAGAAGACTTTTTGTGTTTTGTTTTTTAACCCCAAATCAGGAAAATGGAGATATGCGAATAGAATGCAATATGAAAATGATTATGTTCATGGTTCTGTTGTCTGTTCTGTTGAATTCTCAAATCTGATTGGTCAGAAGATGTTGATTAATTGATTGTAATACAATGACTTTGAGAATAATGCTGGCTTCAATTCAATATACAGGTTTATATTAATGCACTCATTCTAATAAGTGATCGTTTTATAGTAACAACTCATTAACAGGGCTTTACGGCAGATGATCTTAAACTAATAATACATGGAATAAAACCATTGTTTAACAAAGCATTATTCATTTAACAAAAAAATTATTAATATGATGAATATTTAATTTCAGGACAGAGGACTCTATCGTTTGTTTCTTGCTAACATAACTAGCTGAGTTTTTTCTTAATAGCTTAATGTGAGAAAAAAATAGAGGCTGTTGGGGAATTTATATGTAAATGATAACAGGAACAAACCTATCTCACAGATGTTGCACAACATTAACTATAAATGGTTAAAAAATATGATATGTTGTTCAGTTTAAAAATTTAACTTGAAAACGGTAACGTTTGGCAATTTGCTGTAGTGTAGGACGAATAAAACACTTCAGTGTTTGCTGTTAATGGGAAAATAATAACTTTGAGAGGGTACCAATAACAATGCTTTATGTCATGTACATTATTTTCTTATTGTAGCACATTCTGATGTATTTAAATTTTTACTTATGTGGTTGCTGCTACTGTCCATTCTCACGACTACACGCTGATAAATTACCCCACATTTGTCACAGGGATTCAATATTCAAGTCTCAGTTTGCATTGTTATATTCTCATCAATCTGTATTTTTATTATAGCCAAACTTATACAATTATCAGTACAATACAATATACCAGATTTATTCATCCCTAACCTTAGTTAAATAGCTATCTGGCTCTGCAAGGTTCTGCAAAGTATCAAGTGTTAGTTTTGGTTTGCAGAGTCTATTTTGCTACGCAGTAAATAATCTATCCAAAAGATGTGTGAAAATTTTTGAATGTGGAAGTACTTCAAACTAAGTAAAAATATGTCTCTCTCTAAGACAAAGGTCTAGCCCAACATGAGAAGTGGCCAATTGGGAAGTGGCTGAGTGATTTTTTTCTGGTGCTTTATCTCATACCTTCTAAAAGCATGAAAACATTTTAATGCAGGCTGTTGTAATGATTCTCCTATAACCTTGGGCTGATAATGGAAGCTGTGGGCCCAGGGATGGGATTGAGGCTCCCGATCCAGCAGCTCTCAACAAGCAGGTCTAAGTGCCCTCATGCTGACTTCAGGAGCATGATGAACCATTAAGAGCTCAGACTAGGGCAAGAAAAAAAGTGGTGAGAATGGAGAGAACACGTGAAGAGAGAGATGATAAATACATGAAAATTTTCTGTTCATAGAGGACACAATATTCCAAAGAGCAAAGGTCCCCTTCATGGTCTGGTGCTTTTTTCCTCAACACAGTGAGTTAATAGTTACTGCCCACAGCATCAACTATCTCTCCAGGTTTGGTTGACCTTATAATAAAAAAATTGTTTAAACTGTTAATTCTAATTAATTCCTAATGATGTCACCAGGACTAGTCCAATACACTGTAAAAAAAATCCTTTTAAGGAATATCTTTATGTTATTAAAGAACATTTATTATATGTAGGAACAGCACAGAACTGTACTGTGTATACATAATGTTAAATGTTCTCCCAGTGTTGTAGTTACAATGTCACGTCAAATTGTGGAATTGCTGAAGAAGAAGCCTGACTAGGAAGCATTGTAAAACAATGCAAATTGCTCTATTTTTAGGAATACAAAATTACAGAACAAACAATAGGCTTGGTGATTGGCTGAAGTCCTCGTTTGGTCAGGGAAAATCAGGACAGGGGAACAAACCTACTGGTTTGCTGCTAGATGGCAGGTACCAAGAACCACAAACAACATGCCAGTATAACACGTACTGGGTGGACAACCAGGTAACGCCTGTCTTTTGTACCAAGTAACACTTATTCCAATGAAACAAAGACAGCTGGATAATAGTTAGATGGCTCATGGGTATGCATGCCTGCTATGTGAAGGTGCAGTGACGCTACAATATATAGGTCATGTATCTAACATAATCATAACATTACCAAAATGTTTTTTCCTTTTATGTTTTCAGCATTAACTTATTCAGCAGAGGCTGCACTGCACATGTGGAGAGAACGCAGAGTAGTCAGTGGAGTTAATTTTTTAAATCGCAGTCGATCTTTGTCGATGGAAGAACTTGTAAAATCTTACAAGTTTTTTCGCTTAATTAAATTTTTTAAAAGATTGCATTTATTTATGCAAATGAGGATTCATCTTATTAACAATTTTGCATATTTAATAATATTGAGGAATACTACAAAATATTTTTTAGCCATTGTTTATTCAAGGAAAATACATATGTCACTGTTATAAATATATTTTATGCATTGTTTCTGTATAAAATCTAATATAAATCCAAAATTAATGAACATTTGTGGAAATTGTTCTGGAATATCCTTCTAATCAGGATAGGAGTGGACATGTACAATTTAAGGAATAAAGGGTCAACTAGGCTCTGAATATAAAGTATAAAAGTGATTTTGAGAAAATCATTTAAAAATTCTGTGTAGTTTATAAGGTTTCTAAAAGAAATTGACAGATATACCATAATGACAAGTGTTATTATACTGAATATCAGCACTGATACTCAGTACAACTGCAAGTGGATAACAACAGTGAATGTTTTTTTCAGATTTTCTGAGTATTTTTCTCTAAGGTGACCAAGGTCTTCTGGGAAGATTTCTGCATTGGCACCTTGTGTTCTAATGCAGAGAGGGCAATTGGAGGAAGGTAGATACAGTATTGACATAACCTTTGGATGGTTTTGCAATCATTACCAATGACATGAGTTTGATTTAAACATCTATGTTCGGAGCTCTAAAATACCTCACTTTTTTGCCTTTTTTCCCAAAGATTTTGCTCAGTGTTAGACAGGCTGAGTTAAAGGGGGATGTGAAACATAAGCTAATATTATTTGTCCCTGTTTGCACACAGATGGTGACGTGG
>JAQQZR010000033.1:18720267-18744993 GCA_030068235.1 Notoglanidium macrostoma
GACCTGTAGCAAGCATCAAATTTGAAATGAGCTCATTTTGTGCATAAAATTGTAAAAATTTCTCAGTTTAAACATTTTTTATGTTATCTATGTTCTGTTGTGAACAAAATATTGTCTCACGTGATTTGAAAGTCTTTTAGTTTTCATTTTATTCAACTTTAAAGAACATTCCAACTTTTCTGGATTTCGGGTTGTAATTTCTAATTCTAAACCCCCTCAGTGTCAAGCTTCATGAAATATATTTACCTACTTGATGTAATAAATCTGACTGACAGACAACCCCTAAACAGCTACATGCCAAAAAAGTCATGTTAAAAACAAGTGTGTTTTTAAGTACTTGCACACCTAGTTAATTACTTAGTAAGAGTTAAGGACACATCCGTATCATTTGCATATATTAAATTTCAATTTAGCCCCTTGCAGACAACAGATAAGACAAACATAAGAAGAAAGGAGAAAAAGAGAGGGAAAAACAATATTATACATTTCCCAGTGATAAGAAAGTCTTGAGTATGACTCCTATAGAAGTCGGTATGGACTGCAGGTCCCTCAGCATCTGTGAGACCCAGATGCATGAGTCATTTAGTGTGTCAACCCTTCAAAACATCAAGTACACATGCTTTCTGCCCCAAATCAAAAGGTTAGCTGCTGTTTTTCTTTTCAACCTGTCACCTATAGAGAGATTTTGTCCATATGCATGTGCATGCTGTAGGCATTTGTGTGTGTGCAAAGTGGTGTTTAATGTATAGAGTGTCTGTGTCTCTAACAGTCATTTTCACTTTAAGCCAGTAAGAGTCTCCCACCTCCTCCCCCTATTTCATCTGTGTCCAATCCAGAGCTGTCTAATTTAAACGTAATGGCCAATTTCAGTCCCTTCTTTGCCAGAGCAGCGGCTCCTTTATGCATTGGAGAGGCCATCTCACTGACTTGACAGCTCAGCCATCGGCCTCTCACACTCACTTGCTGATTTGCCTTGGCCAGACGCCCAATCAAATAAAGCCCTCTGAAGACTCTCTGAAGACACATCACACCTCACTCACTAACCTGTCTCAAATCTTTCAGTTTGTTTTCCATTAAAACTCTCATATCCAATAAACTTTATGGTCTTTGCACAATGATTTGTCTCTGGAAAGACTCTCTTTGTGTGGCAGTGATTGAGACAGTGGGGGGGACAGAGACAGAGACTCAGTCATACGCCAGATGTGGTGAATTTGCCTGTGCTGTCAGTCTGATGCCTCACGGCATATTGTGTATCAGTGCGGTGGTAGATTGTCTTCCTTTGTTTAAAAAATGATAAGCTGTCATATTAAAGGGAATGTGAAACATTTGTATCAAAGGGATGAGTGATTAAACATGAAAAGATCTGAGTTGCTCCTTAAAAAATACCAAAGCAGCTCCCTCTCTTTTCTCTGTGGCAGGATGTCAGCCTTTATGATGAGTTCTAAGGAGATAGCAGTGTAGCGAGTGTCTCGGCTGATGAACAGTCATTGCAGAATTATGCCTCAAGTCTCACAAAATTGCACGTTGTGGATTTTTTTCCTCTCTCTCGCTTTGCAGCATGGATTTGATGTCTTAAATTCAGGCCATTTTGCCAGCAGTATTCATGCATGAACTCCAATTTTCTCTTCATAAAAGGATTATACCTCCAGTAGTATTGCCTTCTTCCCCATACACACCTTTCATTTATGAAGCACAATTGCTCTCTGATTTTCTGGCTCTAGACGACATGTGCCCTGAGCTCAGAACTGCCTTGCTGTAATAGAAAGGAAGGTGAGGTCAAAAGGTGAAATGGATCTCTGTGATTAATCATTATATCCTTAACCTACTGACTGAATCAACCAACAACACACTAGTCTGAGCTTTTACTTCCCTCCCAAATATTGCATTGCATTACTGCTGAATGGTCTTGTGTGGACTGGTATAGACAAAAGGAAAAGCCATGGAATCCATGGATCAATTTTGTGGAACTAGGGCAGTGGTTGCTCAGTGGTTAAGATGTTGGACTAGTGATTGGAAGGTTGTGAGTTTAAATCCCAGCACTGCCAAGCTGTCTCTGCTGGGCCCTTGAGCAAGGCCCTTAAATCTCAATTGAGATATATGTAAGTTGCTTTGGATAAGGGTGTCTGCCAAATGGTGTAAATGAAATGCACCCATACTTTTTCTCAAGTGTTGCATTTGTGATGGGTGATGTCTCAGATGTTTGTTTCCTCTCTTAAAGGCTCAGCATACGTCATGCAGAGAGAACATTCAGCTGCCTTCTCTGAACAATATGACATAATTATTGAGCAAACAGAAATTGTGCAGAGGTTTTGCTTGCTGTGCTGTGCGCATGGCAACTGGGAAAATTCCATGGATGAACACGTTATGTCACCAAGCCTGTGATTGGTTGTTACAAATTCTGCATGCTCAAGCTGATTCATTCCAAGATGGATGACTTTGAGAAGGGGCAAACTTTTTCCTGTAGTCAAGGAAACTGGCATAAAAGTTTAATAGCACTATCTGCAGTATACTCATACATGATGAACAAAACAAAACTACAGATAATTTACAAACGTGAGTAGTAACCTTGTGAAGGTGGTTTTGTTTTTGTGCAATCCCTGTAGACATTGTCTATACAAGATGTGTACTGAAGCCTTTACACGTAACATGATATTCAGTGTAAACTGGATGGATGGATGGGAGAATAAATTGGCATAGTAGATAGATCGATAGATAGATAGATAGATAGATAGATAGATAGATAGATAGATAGATAGATAGACAGATAGACAGGCAGACAGACAGTTAGTAAGTTGGGTAGGTTGCCCCTTTCCCTCCACCTTCTCTTCTCTTCTCTTCTCTTCTCTAGTTTAACAGCTGGAACAGTCAGGCGTGCCATTGCCTGTCATATCAGATGATGGAGTGTTACTTACTTCAGTAACGGTCAGGCATGATGTAACAGGCTGGAGGCTTGTCATGGACTCTCCTGTACAGCTGTACTGTGTCTCCATCTTCCATCTTGATTGTCAGCAGATGTTTCACATTAGGGATCAGCCTTACAGACAGCCTCCACCCTCACGTATACATCCATCACAGCGTTCTGTCCACGCTGTCACATAGCAATCTGAGAACAATCAGGCGTTGTGAAGCCTATGTGTTCTCCATGAGCTGTGTCCATGTGCCTGCTGCAGGTTACATTCTGCCACTGACTGATAGCAGCACTGCCTGATTAGCCTGCTTCTTTTGGAAAACTGGCTTTGCCTAATGTCAAAGTAATGGCAGTCTTTGGAAATAATTATTCCGAGTGAATGAAATTTCTGTATTGTGCTCTGGCCTCATTATTGCTTCACTTTTCCGCCTAGATAGCATGCCATAGTGTTCAATCATGTAGTTGTTTTTTCTCTCATTGAGTTTCATGCAATGCTTCTCTAACGCAATCACCACCACTGGATGCCAGGTACTGAAAGATTGGATGTTTTACTGTGTGAAAAGCTGCAAGAAAGAAAAGGAATAGTTTTTTTTTTTCCCACTGTGCAGAAAGATTTATTCATAAGTTGGCCACAGGCTAAAGGTGATTTACTATATTTTCCCTCACTTGCTGAGCTGAGCTCTGACTGACAAATGGGAAGGCAAGTCAAACTTCATGCCAACTAATCTGGCATGTCTTCGGAATCAAAATTGTTTCTGCTACTGTTTACCCTTATTATTTTTTGCCTCCATTTCTCTTCATTATATTTATATACAGTACATGCCTTATACCAGGATAGTGGAATACACTGACCAAATTGGAAATTGCATGGGATTTACCATCCAAACTCGTGTAAACTTCCCAGATGTATTTGTCACTGACATTGTAGATTCATTTGCAGGTGCTAGCTATTTTCTGAGCCACACAAATAAAATTTGTTTCACATGTCTGAAATTTTCAAGGATCCAGTTATGCCTGTGTTGATGGTAGAAAGCCTTATAATCTCCCTTCCTCAAATATCCTGAAAACTTCTACACAGCATTGTTTTTCTCTGAAAGTGGAGCAGGTCAGGTATTATTATGTTATGCTTACGTTTGTGTCATGGGTTTTAAAGAAGATCAGGCACATGCACTTTATTGCCAAAGGTCTGTGGTCACCTGACCAATTACACCCATATGTGCTTGTTGAATACCAAATTATAAATTTAATCCCTTTCAGTATTCCAGTTAATCCCAAAGGTGTTCAGTGAAGTTGAGGTCAGGATTCTACTCAGGATTCAAGCCACACCAACCTCGGTAAACCAAGTCTTTATGTACCTCACTTGGTGCACAGGGGCATTGACATGTTGGAACAAGTTTTGGAACAGGAAGTGTGCTCTTCAAACTTTGTGGCAACGGTTTGGAGACGGCTGTCCTATATTATATTAGTGTGATGGTTGGTTTTCCTAGTGTACTGCTACATTATGTTTATAACCATATATCTCTGTTTGTAACAACAAATATCTCTCATTAGAGGCTCATTCAGATTTGTGATAAATTGAGTGGAAAGAGTCACTGAAAATCAACAAAAAGTGATTGTTTGATCACCTTCATTCCATGATTAAGCATTTCTATCCCTATTAAAGGGGATGTCCAGACAATATCCCCATGCACAGGACATGAGGGCTCACTGAATGATTTGAAGAGTATCGAAATGATGTAAATCATATGCCTTCTTAGCAGTCTCCGGATCACAGCCTAATTGCTCTCCAAGTGCTGTCTACCACTATCATCAAAAAAGCAATTAATGGATTATCTTTTGAAAGAATGGTGGTCATCACTCCAGTACAGCTCCAGAGATATGTAGAATATATGCCAAGACACACTGAAGCTGTTATGGCAGATTGCAGTTTTACAATAGCTTAACAAATGATTTTTCGTTTTAATTTCTGGTAATTTGTCACCAATCTGTGCAATCTCACAAGTTTACAACTCCAAAGCAAGACAAATAGACAAACAAACACAGACAACCTTGTTGGATTCTATTTCATTAGCAAGCTAGCTAAAACATCTTTGAAACTGAATTGTTGATCGCAAACTTCTCACATTAATGGTAAATTGGTTTGCTCTCATTTTGGCAGGCAACCTAACTTTAGGAAATATTTTATTTGTTCAGCGAGAAAAAACTCTTGAATCCCCTTAAATTCCAAAACCCTCTCCAGCTCTTATTTCTGTTTTAGTTTGGTCTCTGACACTCATTCCTTTTCCTTGTTGACTCTTTACAGATCTGTTTTTCCTTTGGACCACCTGTGATAGCATGGCCTCAGAACAGCCCAGGACAGCCCCCCTCGTCACCAACAGAGGTCACCTGGATATCCTGAATTATACTCGTTTGCTCGGTTCCTCATATCTAGTTCCTGGTTCATTTACTATATAAAAGACATCTCATGCAATGGCTAAATGGAAAGTCTTAAGTTGAGTAAATTCTAAGCCATATTTTTCTGCTTGCTTTACACTAACCTGTTTGCCTTATGCTGACCAGAAGACTTTGAAAAGACTCTGAAAAGACTTTTAAAAGGCCAAAGTCTGACACCGTCTCACATCTAAAGACAATGTGTCATTAGTCACAGTAGTGGAGCGCCAGAAGGATTATATTTCATAGTACACAAGAGCTTCCCACCCGCTTGTAGGCTTCCTTTAATGTTTAGGTTCCAGCGCATGCACATACGACTACTCTGCGAGCAAAAGAGAGAGATTGATTTAGGGTTTTTTTGCACATTATAAATATGACACCACCATAACACTCTCCTTACCCTAGCACATGCATTTCATAGACCAGCCAACAGGCCTGAAAAATAACATCAGCCAGCTACATAATAGTCTACAATGGACGATATTATCATATACTATATTGAGAAAGCCCAGAGAAATGTGCAGTAAAAGTCAGCAAAGCAAACAACAAACTGCCTCATATAACAGCATCATCATAAGACCTGTTAGGCATAAAGATAGTAGTGACAATATGCAACCTGCTACAACAAACAATCAAAAAGCCAGATGAGACAATAAAATGAAATAGTATTTCTACCTATTTGAAGTTCATTCTCCATCTACACTAGCATTAGCGGACTCGGTGCTTGTGCAGCTCTCAACAGAACTTCACTACTTAAAATAGTTCGTTTTCTAATTTCAAAAGCCTGAAAACTGTTCAGTTGGTTTCTTTTTTTTAGATAAGCCAAATCCAATGTGCTGATGATTTGTGCTATTAAAAATGCAACTGTAGTGCTAATAAATGCTACCAATAACAGAGAATAAGCTTGATCTTAGCTGTAGCTATTAACCTAACCCTAACCTTAAACCTAAGACTTAAAGTTTAAAGTTAACCTTAAAATCTTAACTTTAAACCTAAAACACTACCTGTAATTAGCATATCTCAATATGTAGAGCAAATCAACAGAACCCCCGGCATTATCCACGCCCTGGAGATTTTTCTATGACTTGTTTTAGATTCTCCGTATTAGTTTGATTCCACTACTGTCTATGACCTCTGCTTGCTTAAGGATTATGATTTTGAATTGTGATTTTCTGCTTGGCCTGGCCTTGGCTGGAGTACAAGGTTACTATCCATTTTCAAATGTCTCTAGTTTAAAGCTGCCTTCACAGCACCACTGATTATTGTAGCTGGGCATTCTGTGGCACTGAGATGTACGATGAAGCATTGAAGATGTATCAGTGTCACAAGCCAAAATCAAATTTCTCTTTTTTTATTGCAATTACAAACATGAGATAATAGGAAATAGGAAAGAACATCCATGTGAGATTTGTGTTCCTTAGTTTGAACAGTGAAAATGTGTTGACGATGGTGTTGATGATAGTGTATCATAGTATCTAAACCATGCATAATTCCATGCTTTTGGCTATGCTTGGAATAAAACCAGAGTCATGAGCTTCTAAAATTACATTAGCTGATGCTCACTCTTTATTTTTCTACCCTTCAAGCTGTAATTTTGTTGCTGTACTTCTTGAGCTGTCTTTGCATAAGCCTTTCCTTATTCCTTAGGTTTCATTAGCCACGTGCAGGTTTGGAAAGAATGTACAAGAAAATTAAGCTGTTTATAAGTAATTGTCAACAAAAAAAATTTGCACAGAATTTGTGCACCTTTTTGGAACATTGGAATGTTTTTTTTTTGTTTTACATCATTAGCTTACTGGTCATGTAAAGTGTGAATGGCTTTAGAAACTCTTTTCTCTACCAAAACAAAATGATCTCTTTGAAGGACTGCCGGTGATTTAGCACCGGTACAAGAACCATTTATTTGGTTCTAATGATACCTTCTGTTACAAATTGGTAGACATTAAATGCTTTCAAGGGTGGGTTTAAATTGAGCAAACAGAATTTGGTGCTTTCATTGATTGCAATCAGAGGGGAGATTGCTGCCACTCTGTGTGGAGGAGGTACAACAGAGGAATAGTTTACAGGTGGGTGAGGGGGTGGGCGACGGACTGAAAGATGGTGGGGAGTGTACCCCATTTAGGGACCATTGTACATGTACCATGAGGAAGAGGGAAAGACAACATTGATTACACAGAAGATGTGAGGCAGGGTGCTGATGGCAGAGCTGCTAGAGTGCTGATTGAGTGATTTACGTGGCTGGTGGCCTGAGAAATGAGGCATGTGCTGGGCACAGGTGGATAATTCTGAGAGAGAGAGAGAGAGAGAGAGAGAGAGAGAGAGAGAGAGAGAGCAATGCACACACCAAGCTGAATGATACACCAATGATGAGCCTTGTGTACTCCTTCTATGGCACAGGGTCACATGGGGGCACTGTTACCCTCCCTCACTTTTTTGCTCATTGTACTTTGTTTTCCTTTTCTCAAATTACAGCCACATTTATACAGACATACTATATCTCAGTTTAATGCTTCAGAAGACTCCACCTGTCAGCATGGTGAAGTTGCATATTCAAGAGAGAAGTGCACAAAATGAGCCATGTTCTGAGACAGAAAGCGTGAGAACAAAAATGTTGGCAGCAAACACATATATTAGTGCATTTCTCTTGGCTCAGAACTTATATATGGCAGTATTTTCTACTGAATAGGTAAAGGTAAAGTTTAAAGTCATTTATTTGGGTCATATATTTATTCAAATAGGTCACATGGAGATCTTCATGCTTCCACTAATTTGTTTCTGGCAGAGAATGTTCTCTGTTTTCTGTTTGTGTATGGTTGCCAAGTTCGAATTGTCACAATAATTTTATGAAGTGATTTTAGGTAATTATAGGCCAGTGTTGGATTGCAATTTTGTGTGTGGGTGTGCATGCTTTAATCTTGCTGTCTTTAATTGCCATGACCTCAGAAGTGATAATTTTCATGGGATGGCGTCTGGCAGATTACACTCTCTGCATTTACGGAGAAGAAATAGTGTAGACTAGACGGCATTATATCCATGTAGTGAGACATTTCTAAAGAATGGAACAGAAACGAACAGAAGCGTGGCAACATCTTATGCCACATTTCTTTTATTCAGTATATGATAGTGCTATTCAAACAAAGTGTATGCTTACTGGTGCATGCTGTTGTAGCTTCTGTTATTCTATTACTAATTAATTGTTAATTAATTAACTGTAATTAATATTACTCTATTATTCGTATATTATCCTCACCAAAATTTAACAAATGCATGTGAAATGTCATGAAGCCATTTGTTTCTTTATTTGTTCTAATGCCTCAATAGTTTGTTATTTTGGAACGGTTAGCATGTTTAATCTAAGTTGTAATAGATATGTTTCTATATTTTTCCGTATATACTGTATGCATTTTCTTCCCAAGTTGTTAATATTAATACAGCAGTTTACTTACTTGTCTGTGTCTGCCATTGCAATGAGCTTATTAAAGGGGCCAGCTCAACCTTCCCAGAATCCAATTCCTTTTTTTTGTTTACATACGGGCCACTGCGTTTTGAAAGCATATGACCATTATCTTTTCCAGCCCATGAACTTTCCAACTCTGCTAGCTCTCTTTGTAGGCACTCACATAGCTGAATACTTAGACTGGCAAAATATCTTCAATTGACATTACATTTTATAATCTATGACCTTGGATGTCACTGTATTGTTGCAGATTGTTGTTCAAACACACCTTTTTTCTAAATTTAGCAGACCAACTAAAAACAAACTCATTGGTTTTGCTGATTGCATGTCATTTACTTAAACCAACTTTGGTGACCATGTAAATTTGGATTTTATATAGTAAAAAAAATGTATTAGTTTCAAGGATCCATACTGCTCCTATATGGTCAGCTAATTAATTGCACGTTGCAGATTCCACACAAATAGAGCCACTAGTTAAGCCACTGCACAGCATTCACTCAGAGGTGAAAGGCAGTTGTGGATGATGAAACTTAAGGATGAGCAGAAGAAAGTGCCTGTGGAGACAGTGAGGTGTTGATGTGAGGATGATCTGACAGTAGAGCTGGTCTAGTCAGCCTGATTTTGGGGACAGGGTCTGGGACTGTTCCACCTTCCTATCAGTCTGTCAAAGAACATCTGGACGATCAGTTAAAGATCTGATGCATAAAACAGAGAAACCTGATCTTCATGCAGAGGGTGGAGATGTGCTGTGAGTGAAGACAGGCAAATCCACCTGGCATTCATTTAACTGTCACTTGTTGTATAAGAAAGGGAAGGAGGCTGGAAAGATAAGGAAAAAAAGTACAATGACAAACTACAGATGGAAATGAGGAGGAATGTAGAATGGAAAGATGGAGGCAAGAAAAAAATAACTCGTCAGTCTTTGTGACCTTAGACGGAGAAACTCAAGGTTTGTGAGATTGCTGCCTTTCTTCCTCCCCAACCCTGTCACTTTTTTTCACTGTACATAGGCATGCCAAAATGTGATGAAAGACTGGCACGAGTGGCTGTGACATGACATTTGACACCATAAACTTGAAACCCATTCCTCTGTCACAGACATGCTACCTCTTGGGGTAAATTGCTGTAATTTGTGCTGTGCTTCTCAAAGAGAAAAATAAAAGGCTCCCTGCTGCCAAGGCTTATGACTGAAGGTTCATGCTTAACAAGTCTATTTAACTTTGCAGAAACTGAGACATGTCCAGATGATTTCCTTGATTTATTTGGATGTTAAAACATATGCATATTCATTTTAGTTACTTTTAGCACATACCATTCAAGAAGAAGATGAGATTTAATTTTAAATCACAATTCTCCAGAAGAACAATTCAACTCCCATATTTTATAGCAGTATATGTTTTATGTACACCCAACAAACTATGTCTTCTGGACACGTACATTCAGCATTATTCAGATCAGTGCAGGAGGATACATGCTGAACTACAATAGATCTCAGAGAATAAAGACCACACAGAAATGAGAGTTAAGTTCCAGTATATAAGGAGAATAACAGAAATAAATCCAACATTATGTGTAAGGATGTATAATATGGTTCCCACCCACACACCAGTAACAGCTTTCACAATCCATTAATTACTTGACGTTTCTCCATATGGCGTATGTTTGATACATGAACTGAGAAAGTAATAATATAAATATATAAGGCTATTGTGAAAGTAAGTGTGAAAATATCTGTACATCTCATCACATCATAATGAATTGACTTTCTGTAAATAAGTAAAAAATTGTTTAACGCCCACACTGAAGTCGAAGATTGTCATTTTAACATTCATCAGGAATGTTAAACATTTCCAAGCACAGTTTGATATCTTACAATTATTTATTTAGATTAAATTTCTCAATGTGGTGGCACAGTGGGTAGCATTGATACCTCAGGGTTTTGGGTTCAATCCTAAACTTGCATTACTGTCTGTGAGAGTTTTGAATGTTCTCCTGTATTTGCATGGGTTTTCCTCTGGGTTCTCTGATTTACTCCCACTGTCCAAAAAAACATGCCAGTAGGTGGACTGGTTGTGCTTAATTGCTCCTAGGTGTGTGTGTGTGTGTGTGTGTGTGCGTGTGTGTGTATGTGTGCACATGATGCCTTGTGATGGACCAGTGTCCCATCTGTGGTGAATTTATCCACCTTGCAAACAGTGCTACCAGGATTAGCTCTATATGCACAACCACCCTGACCAGAAGAATGTGGTTACTGAGGATAAATGAATATATAAATAAAATCTCATAATGCTTGGGATTGACATCTGCTGTTAAAATAGAAGTATGCAAGGCATACATACAACGCATACACAGACTGTCATCTATCCACATGCACACACACAGTATAGTACATTCCCAGACTGCCATCAACCAACAGATTGCACACTGCCAAATTGTACAACACATACAGCTACAAGACATAATATTTGCAGAAGGAGTAAGCAGCCTCATCAATACTGGGTCATCATAAAAAAAAAAGTGTAATATGATACACAAACAACCAAACCATTTTGTTACAGGATTGTATTTGTAATTTTTACAGGATTTGATCAGTATTTGCAAAAAAACAACAACATATGTCAAATATAGAACCCTTAAGAGTTCTTCAGTTGTTCTTTTAAGGGAGAAACCTTAAAGGTCCTATGAAAAACAAAGTACTTCCCTATCAGAAATGTGTTAAAGAGAACCTTAACTACTTAAATACCTAACTCATCGCACATATTTATCATTTTTGCGATTAATCTTTAAGGTTTATTTATATGATTTATTTACTGCTCTGAAGAGAGCTTCCCTATGCTGTATTGACGTGGAGGATGGTTTAAATCCTAATATCCTAATATCCTTTTAGACTGATTCCTAGAGCTTTTAACGTGTAACTGAAGATGCCCTGAGTTTGCATTATGGACCCACGCCTCTTTAGAGTGGACAGTAATTTGAGGATGTGACCGTTTAAAGAGGCGGGGGTTAGGGATACTTAAATAAGGAGCCCTAACGCTCGCATTGTGCATAGGTAAGCAGCGCCTCTTGCGATTGTGTGGGCGGGGCTAAACATAGAGGTCCTGTCGTCATGCGTTATGATTGGCTGAGCTTTTGTGGGCCGGGCTGAGGACCACATGGAGCCTGAGCTGCTGTGGACCAGGGGATGCTGCAACTCGGAGTTGAATGATGCCGGTCGGAGAGACGCAAACCACAACGTCTTCTTCACAACAGTTGGCTTGATTTTTTTCTTACTATTGCATCTTGAACTTTTAGAACAGTTCGTGGTTTTTTGTTTTTTAGTCATTGTGTTCACTGAGTATAGCCTACAAAGTTTACAATCTATCGCCTAATAACCTATTCACGCGTGTTTGTATGAGAAAGTGACAGAAATACTTTAACCATGAAGACACGTCGACGAGAAACGAAACTTTTAGGATGTATGGATGCAGGTTTTCTTGCTATTTTTCTTTTGTTCTCTGTCGTGAGAGCAAATCCAGTGGTTTATGATGTGGAAGTGGAAGAGAACGCGCCTCTCGGCTCTGTAGTTTTGCATTTCGGATGTGAATGCAATGAGTCGAGCTCAGTGGGGCTCGGAAGCACTTTAATCGGGGAAAACGCGTCAGATTTCTCGCTTTCCTACTCGCCAGAAACAGGGTTCCTGCTGAAAACCACTAAAAGTTTGGATAGGGAACTCAAGTCGAGGTATGAAGTGAATGCACTTTTACCAGGTTGCGCGTTAAACGCGGTGGCCATGAATATCGAGGTCCTGGATAAAAACGACAACCCGCCGCAGTTTATCACTACAAGCGAAAGGGTAGAGATTGATGAATTAACGGCGGTAGGGAGCGAGCTGCTCCGGCTCAGCGCACAAGACAAGGATGCAGGGAGAAACGGTGCGATCACCTTCATCACGTCTCCAAACCCAAACATACACGTGGTTCCTAAAACCGGGCAAGTAGTGCTGGTCCGCTCAGTGCGCGCGCCCGGTAACCTGACCGTCCCGGTTTACGCGAGAGATAACGGAGAGGTCGTGCTGCAGAGTGAACCTCTCCAACTTCACATCACAGTCACAAGCGCGCGACTAACAGCCAAGGAACGGAGAGGAAGAAGAGCCAGAGCCGTTTCTGAGGAGCTCAGCTATACAGTAGCGCTGTCAGAATACGCCGAAGCAGGAGATGTGATCTTCACTGTCCCGGATCAGAAGTTTGAGGAGAAGCGCTTCGAGTTGCTCTCACCGGAAGCGGGCTCACGAGTGCGCGTGGAGCGGGAAACTGGACGAGTCTACTTAATGCATCAGCTCACTTCCTCCATGCAGGTGGTGGTGAAAATCCTAAATGCCAGAGGTAAGGCTGCACTTCTGCCTTCTGTCTCCATGTCCAGTAACAGCCCTGTTGAAAAATCCAGCTTGGCCTGACCAGCTGCCAAACCCAGGCTGAGCTGGTCAAACTGGTAGCCCATCTGTGCCAGCTGGTAGGCAAAGTGTTGGGTGAAATAAAATGAAACACACAGCTAATTACCACAGAGAATGCAACATCACAGACAAGTAGTAGTTTAGGAAAACCCAGCAGTGGGATAATTGGATAAATCTAAAAGTTTTACTGATCAATGAAGTCAAGTAATAAAAGAGATGAAAACTAATTTACCAGCTGACACAGATGGGCTACCAGTTTGACCAGCTCAGCCTATGGTTTGGCAGCTGTTATCCAATCATTACCAGGATGGACTGTGCCTAAATCCTCATTGTGCTACTACACGACTGCTGTACTATACATATTTCAATAAACTACACCATCAGAAGATGATGTGGCAAAAAAGCACAATATTTTCACATCATATTATATCATTATATATATTTTTATAGTTATAATTTATATTATTATATTAATTTCTAATGTAACCAACAAAACAGTAGTGCTGGAGTGGCACATTTAAAAGTTTAAAATGCAACTGTATTTCAATTCAGTTTTTACAAAAAGAAAATATTTAAATTAAAATTTTCAAAAAAATACAGCCCGATGCCATAATGGACTATTGTCCAATCAGCTACTTGTTACTATGCAGTTAGAGATGGGCCAGTCCTACTTTTTCTGGGTATGGGATGATACCTGATGCTGATCTAATGCAACATGCATGAACTACGCTGGTTCTCTGCAGGCTTCTGTTATATGAAACATCAGAGCTGTGATGGCAGCATGCTTTAAGACAAGTTGTGTCCAATATATAGTCTGTGTTAATCAACAGTACATACAGTACGTATAAAGCATGAAGTTTGTCAGTAAATTGGACCAAAAAAGTGTAAATTCTGACCCAATACTAATGAAGTTTCAAGCCAGTCAGATCTTTACATCTGTATTGTATCATGTATTGTAGAAATGTTTTTAAATACCATGATTTTTTTTGGTCATATCTTCCACCCACGTTGACATGCAGTTGGCCATTGTTTCTGGAAGTACTGATGACAAAAATATGTTGTAAAAGCATACTGTAATATAATTATTATAACTTTAGCATATCGTGATATTGTTCACATCAACCAGAAATTCACATTTTTCTTTAAAGTTGTACAACCCTTTGTTTATTGCCTCAGGCTAAAGTACTGAATACAGCTGTATGAACTGATATGATGCACTAGGCTGACACTCCACAAAGAATTGTTTTTCCTAATGATCATCAAAACATTGTCTGATACCCAGAGTAGTGCAATATGTACTGTTGATGTGTCTGTAACGATTCATCATTTCATTGTGTATGGTAAGAATTTTATTGTGTAGTTGTTCTTGATCAGTGTTATGTAGGAGTTGTTGTGAATCATGACACTTATTGATCCAATTAACAGAAATTATTTTCATAAGATTAATTCAGGTCAGTGTGAATTATCATCATGAATCATCATGGGATTACACATTTTTTTTAATATATATAGCAAAACATATTTTAATATGTTACCATATAATTACTGTATAGTATTTTGTCCATACCATGCAGCTCTGAATCCTCTCATTTTTTTCTTCAAGTAGTTCAGGAAGTTCATGTAGATTTTTATTTTCGCAGTTTTCCAATAACAACATGCCCTGTCCATTTATAGGTACGGTTTTACATTGTGGAACGCAACCAGTTAGTTCCTGTAACACATACAGCCCACTTTAACAGCGATAAACAGTCACTGCTTAAACTTTTCTGTGTTTTAAAGTTAATAAGACCAAAAAATGAAGGTTGTCATGTTAACGAGAATACACAAAATAAATGTCTTCTGTTTTAAAGACTGTCAGAAAACTTAAAGCTATAGCTTTACCTCTGACAAAGCACTGATACTAGAGACTCCTTCCAAAAAATAGTTTCTTTAGAGAAAATGTAAACATCAGCAAATTTACAAGTTTTTAATAAACATTCATGTGTAGCATCTACCATACAAGTCTATACTACAAAGATTTGTTACTACAGAAATGGTATTTCTGGTGAACCTGGAATTTGCCATGCATCTGAAACTATTGTCAGAGCTGCTGGTATAGAAAATGTATGAGCAACATCTGACCAGTCAGAATTGAGTGTTCAGCAGCACTGTAGCATAAGTGTTTATAATATGGTGCTACACTCATGGAAGAAAGTTGGCTCCATCTGAATGTTCTGTCAGTGCTGCCGCCTTGTTAAAGCTGTTAATGTGCCACATCTGGCACTTTACACATCACCTGTTGTTTTTCACACTCTCCTGTAGATTGGGTTGGGATTAACATTGGTAGATAATAAAATAAAACCTACTACAGAATGTAATTATTGCTTGTTTATTTGTGGTTTATATCACCTAAACCTAAGCAGTCATTTAGTTTATTGCATAACAAATATGTGTTCTTTTACTGAAAATCTGACTGGATAAACTTGTGGTGTTTATTTTTGACATTCTTTCAACAGATGTCTTCTGCTTAGTCATTCAGTAGTTTGTCCAGTTATCCAGTTCAGCCATGGCTATAGTCACTCCACTAATATGAATAAATTGTGACATGTTGGCTAAACTGATATAGGGTTAGTGTAAATATTATGATGAAGGCGACTAATTGCGAGTGTAAGTTTGGATGAAGTAGTTTGGGTCATGTCAGGCTTACTTTATTAATCAGGATCTAAAATGTGAGCCTACACTCACTGTTTGTTTGGATAAATCAGCACTATTTACCCACCTGGAACTCACCAGGGACATATGCTTTGGGTGTTTCAAATACCTTCCCCAGGCAAGTATATACTGTTTCTGTGTGGGGCACGAGGGTTTATTTTTGTATGTCCTGGCCATATGTGTCATTATGAGGGTGCAGTTGACTTATGGTGTGATTGCAGTCAGGGAGTAGGGATTGTTTTTTGAATTCAGAGGCTGAACAGGTTATGGCTCATGACAAGTTTACAAGAGAAACTCTGGGACTCTTAATTACATATAATATTCATCTACAAGCTCATCAGTCTTCATATTTACCAAAATGTCTAGCAGTTTATGTACACATAATTTACCTACTCTGGCAGCTAGAACTAGAAATCAGTTGATTACTTCTATGTACTGAGCCTCTTTTATTGCAGTTTTCTTTGCCTAAATTGAAGTGATAGTTGTGAACAGGACTGTATGATTACAGCTAAAATGATAGCTCAATATTGAAGCCATGATTTAATTACAGCTAATTTAGGTACAAAATAGTCCTTTTGTATCTTTTCCTTTTCTAATTTTAAATCAATACAACACAACATTTTCTTTCATTGTACAGTATAAGCCTGTATTCATATAGATGTATATATCTTAAAATGAAAAAGATTACTCGTTTGTCACTATAATTAAGTATTAATTCAGTAATAAGTGAGGGTGTAGAGTTATAATAATGCCCTTAGAAATTTGATTAATTTGAATGTTGGTATTTTGAATCATGAATTTGTGTTATATATAAAATTGAATTTCCGTGGTTTGCAAAAGTGCAATCTAAAATCTAAAATGAATTTCACGCTCAAGTTTGTCTGAGTGAATGTTTGAAATTCAAAACAACAGAGGAGTATAATCATGCATCCATCAGTTATCTATCAGAGGGCTAACACAGAAAGGAACAACCATTCACACTCACATTCACACCTATGGGCAATTTAGAGTAGCCTTTTGACCTAATATTCACATCTTTGGGTGGAAACAGATGCGCCCGGAGGAAATGCATGTCGGCATGGATTGAACATGCAAAGTCCACACAGAAAGGCCCCAGTTGGCCGGCAGGTTCAAATCCATAACCTTCTTGCTGTGCACCACTGTGCCACTGGAGCACAATCAGTTTCTAAAAAAATAATAAATAAAACAAACAAACAAACAAACAAGAAAATTTTTTTTGCCTCTATTAATTCACATTTTTAGGTCAGTTTTCAAAATAACATCTGGGTAGCTTGAAAGCATGTATTTTGAATTTTTGAATGTTCGGTCATAGCTTTAAGCCTGAAATTCAGTTTCGGATTTTTGATTGTTGTTTTGCAAGCTATGAAATTAAATTTCAGTTCAAAATTAAGCTTTAAAGGTCCACTATGTAGCATTCAACCAACTGAATGCCTCCCTTTTACCCCTCCCTTTCACAGCATGTATAAGAACGTACATTGGTTGTCAGGTGCCTGTAGTGCACTCCCAAGTACTTACATTCACACTCCCGTGATTTTTATGTGTTAAATAATAAGTATGATCCTCCATTTTTCCCTCCGTTATCCAGCACCAGCAAATGCTGATTCCTCTTGCTTCTTCTTCCTTGTCTTCCTTTCTTCTTCTTCTTTGTTCTCCTTCCGGTGCTTCCTTCCGGCTTCATGCTGCCACTTGTAAAAACACGAAAAGTAGGAAGCGCTCTCTACAAAGCAGTGTAACATGGCTTCTCCATAGAGGTGGACTCGTGCCTCATGTAGAGATATAAAGGGCTCATTCTAAGCTTACCATAAGACAACAATTTGTAGATACAGATACACTAATTAAAACATACTTATGAATTCTATAAGTATATTATGGCATATATTCTCCATTACTGCTAATAGATACCCTCAAAATCCTTCACAGTGGACCTTTTGAAGGACATTTAAAGTAATATCTTTGTTATTCAGAAATGTTTGCCACTTAAATTATAATTTCTAATGGCATGATTCTTGCTCCATAAACCTAGCACTACACACAGGTGTCTAATCTTTTGATATTGTTCAGCACTTCTACTTTCACTTTATGCTTAGTTTGCCAAAATGTTAGTTGTTGCTGGTTTGTGTGGTGGTCGTTGAAACAGACCTGGCACATTAAACACAGCACAAAAGGACAGTGCCCTTAACAGGGTGGTGAGAAATCTGAGCAGTAGAAACAGCGTCTCACTGGCCACAGCTTTACTCTGTAGTTTGTACAGAGCGGATATGTGGCCTGCAAGACGGTTTCCCCAAACACACATGGTGAAAGCAAGCCAACACACAAGTCTTCCGGGAGGTAATTATGATAGAAGCCATTGCCTTAAATGTAACACAGTCTGTTTGTGTAAACACATGAAACCTGGTCACTAATTTGCTTTCCAAGTGTGTAGCATATCCAGCTCTCCTACACCCATGGCTCCAGACAAACTCTGCGCACGTATATGTGCGGTTACAGATGGCAGACACGATGTGGTTGATTCACTTCAGTGTCAGATACCATTTAATTAACAAGCTGCTCATAGAGTGCAGGGGGTTAACAGTTTGTCCTGCTCCATTACCCGCACTAGCATTAGCATGCAGTGTGCCTCTTCAGGACTCCAGGGCAGCCTTCTAATCCCCATAAAGACCATCCCTGTGGTGCCTGCATTGCCTTAGTAAACACTGATAATGGCTTGTATGCTGAATGCGCAGAGGCTTCTTCATGCTGTGCTCCTACAAGCACTTTATTCACCCCCTCCAGGTAGCACAGCGCCCATGAAAGTTAGAAAATCCGCACGAGGAACAACTTTATCTTTCTGGGAATGCAGAAAACACTTTGCATGAAGAGCTTGCCTGGGGTGATATGGAAGGGAGGTTGGAGGCTGAGGAAAATTTGTGATGAAAAACAAAAACCCTGAGACTGTGAGGCAAATACAATAAAGAAAAAATATGCACATGTTCCTCTCAAATGAGCTCCGCATAAACAAATAGGCCGAGTGAGTCCTTATTAGATTTGGATCTGGCTGGAAATAGTCCATACTTTCTGAATGCTGATAAGATTCACACTGTAAATAATCACCGCACATAGTTAGAGTTAGCGAACCTCGCCAATTTGCTCATGCATTTTCTGTCTGTTCTGTGCCTAGTTATTGTACATTATTATTTCCAACATAGTGGCAAGAGGTCCAGGGCACTGAGGAGGTTTAGTGGCAAGGCTCATATGCTCACAACAAAGCTCACATCTCAGTCATACGTCCTCGTCAGAGTCTAGTGCCCTTTCTGTGACTCAAGCCCCCAATTATCTTCCAATCCTCCTTCTTGTCCCTGGTGTCTCACAGATGTGGTAAGTGTACTGTAGGTATAATAAGGGCCACGTGCCCTTTCCTCCCACATACACTCAGTCATTCAAAAGAATGCCTTTCTCATTGTGGCCAGCAGGACGTGGAGATGTCTTCGAGTAACCTGTCAGTTTCCATTAAGTGCCCAGAAATCTACTGTGAAGAGTGCACCAAGTGAGAGGAAAAAAGTGGAGAAAGGATGAAACAAAGTGTTGGTTTTTAACACACCTTCCTTTTGGTAGAGCTGTAAATGGAGAGCTGAATCAAGTTCGTGCAGTGCTTGAAGTTTACAGCATGGCAAAATCTGGCTTACTAATAACTTTCACATGATGGAGCACCTCATTTTATTGCATTCTTTGAAATGACAACATTTTAAATCCTATGAAAATCCTTTATATGTACTTCTATTGCTAGCTAGGTTATTTTATAGTAAGCGTGACCAAGCTAGCTAGCCAAGTAGACAGGTTCTACTCAGCTACTGTTTATTCTCATGTCATTATAAATTTTGATATAATGTCGAATAATTTTACATCATGATCTTGATCGCAAATTTCATGTGACTGCTAGAAACAGGCATATGATGCTGATGGCATTATCATTAAATCAGTTCTTCACCTTTGCAGTGAACTATGATGTAGAAGGCAGGAGACAAAGAAAAGATAATTTACTTTTTATATGCTTGATTTGCCACCGCAATCAAGCAGTTACTGAAATTGAAATTATTGTAATAACACTTTGTAATACCATTTGTAAAATCTTGGATTTCCTGTCAGTTGTATTCCTGTCATTCACACTGGATTGTACTCCATTTGACTGCTATGGCAGGTATGGTACAACAGACATGGTCATATTCATGAGGTGATGTATTTGAATAGAGTGTTATTTATTTAGAATGAAAACAGAATGTTTTTGCCCCTGCTGTATGTGTGAGACAGCCACAGGCAGCTGATTAGATGTGTCACTCACTCAGCATCCAAGAAGATGCTCAGCCACGCAGTCATTCCTGGAGGATTATTTGGTTTATTAAGCTACCAGAACACATGCACACAGTTTAAGCTTCCTTCATGATGGATATGATGTAATTGTAAACAGCTGAACGGATCGCCAATATAAAAACAGTGTCCGTTTTTCTAACTCGAATGTCCCCTGTTGGTGCGCCCTTCAGTGTCACATTTAGATGACAGAAGGAATTTCGGTGCCCAAAGGCTCTGCAGACCACCAATGTCTCATTAGATTTATTTAGTTTGTACAATTAGTTCTTCTCCCATCTGCTGTGTTTACCCTGAGGACTGGCCTGTGATCCTGCACTCACATGCTGTATAGACAGCCATTATAGAAAAGTCACAGGAGATTTCAGCTCACACTGAGGCACTCTGAAAATTATACCATTTAAATGTCTGTATGTGTTGACTAGTGTGAACGTATTAGGGTATTTGGAGGGGAGAAATGACTGCAGGGTACGTCTTTGCAAAGAAGCAAACTGGTCTTTTTTGGTTGTAAATGAAGCCCTGGAGAGATGTTTGCGTCTCTTTGAATCAGTGTTAGTATGAGAGCAGGCCAGACGTAGTTTCAGGGAGGGTTGTGAACTGGTGGTGAAGGCTGCAGGCAGAACCAAGCTGTGTGTGTGTGTGTGTGTGCGTGCAGGTTGTAGTTGCGTATTGTGATTGCCAGTAGTGAGGTGAGAGCTGTCAGTCAGGCAGACATATCAGCAGAGATTTGCTGCTGAGGCAAGAAGCAAGAGCAATTGCTCTTTTTTTTAAAAAGGAAAAAAAGCAACCTTGGTGAGCCCTACAGCACTGATTTAAAATGCCACCTTTAAAGGGGCACTATGTAATTTGTAGAGTCCTCTGCTGCACGTGAGGTAAATTGTAATGTCTGTTCAGAACGCAGTTTCAATAGGAGATCAATAAGAAGTGACTAAATGGAAACTGGGACCCTGGAGAATGTTTTGCAACCTCCTTCACCATTGTGTAATAGTTTCAGGAGTTATGAAGTGTAGCTCTTGCTATTGTGAATCAACAACTGATGCATTGTGGGCTGCTAGTAGTTTTGTATTTTTTTTTATAGCCAGTACCAGACCTTTGTCACAGTTTTGTTTTTTAGTCTTTGATTTGTTATACCAACCAACCCCATGTCCTCGACTGAAACTATCTATATCTTGGGAATTGTCTTTTATAGAAGGGGTAAAGCTGAGCATTGCTCTGAGCGTTGTTCAGGCTGGAGGTAGAGCTAATGTCTGGGCCAGAAAAAAAATAGCCAAAACCTTTTTATAGAACAGTATCACAAACCAGATGTTTAAAAGTATAATTAAAATGATATGCTTATTATAGGTCTATAAACATTTTTTCAAACTTAAGAAAACATTACAAATGGGAATATTTCTTCAGTATTAAATATTTAAAGAAATATATACTCACCCACCACTTTATTAGGAACACCTGTACACCTGGCTTTCATGCCGTTATTTAGTCAGACAATCATGAGGCACCAGCGCAATGCATAAAATCATGCAGATACAAATCAGGAGCTTATGTTAATGTTCACATTAAACATCAGAAAGGGGTAGAGTGTGATCTCAGTGATTTGGCTGTGGCGTGGATGTTGGTGCCAGATGGGCTGGTTTGAGTATTTCAGAAACTGCTGATCTCCTGGGATTTTCACACACAGCAGTCTCTAGAGTTCACACAGAATGGTGAAGAAAAAAATCCATTGAGTTCTGCGGGTCGAAACGCCTTGTTGATGAGAGAGGTCAGAGGAAAATAGCCAGACTGGTATGAACTGGTGCTAAATCTACCGTAACTCAACTTCTTCAAGTGTCCAGTTTTGGTGTGCATTATTAAATACTTATTAAGCAAGCAATTATTTCTGTAAGCAAGTTGTACCATTGGGAGTTCTGAGTAAGGGATTCTCTCATCTTTCTTTCTTTTTCTCTCTCTCTACTTCATCTGAATGTTTGCAACTGATTTGTGGAATCACATTCTACACATAGAGCAAAGGCCTTTAATGAATAGTTTAATGGCTAAAAAATTATTTTCTCAATCTCTCTCTCTCTTTTTTTCACTATTTCCTTCTCTCTCTTTCTCTTCCTTTACTGTCCTTTGGTCCACTTTACTTGCCTGCTCAGTCACAGTCATTTTGTGATCTCATTGTGTGTGTGTCCCCATCTGTTAATTGAACTTCATGGCAATGCAGCAGCGGTGCATCTCCTCCATCATGTTATAATAGGTTATCGACAGGATACACAGAGTGGCCCAGAGCAGTTTTAATGATGAACTAGGACAAGGTCATCAGTGCTTTTCTTAGTCTGGGTTAAACTGCACTGAGCCTAAGGCACGCAGGGCCACCAGTGGTTTTTTTTATCTAAATTGTTAAATTGGTCACACTGGCTCAGATTTATTTTAATTCCTGGAGTGAGCGCAATGTCACTTTGTCTTTTTTTTATCCTCTCCTTTGGAAGTCGTTTACTTCCATGAAGAAAATTGCACTCTCGGTTTAAAGGCACTGATCTGGGATTTCAACAGCAACACCATTTATCTGGGTTGGCAGCTGGTGTTGTTAGCTGATTGAAGTTATATGAATGAGATTAAAAATAATGGAATGAGCAACAGTGCTTTGGATTTCTCTTCCAACCCACTTTCATAAGGAGATCAATAAGAGGTGATTGTTTTTCCTGATATGGAAACTGTGACCACTGGAAAATGGTTTGCTGCCTTCATTGTTATATAATAGTCTCTGGAGTTATGAAGTGTAGCTCTTGCTGATAAGATTCACACCATAAACAACAGCTGGGACACAGTGTGCTGTTGGTCTTGCTTTTTCATAGCCAGAGCGAGACCTTTGTCATTGCATTCAGGTTTCCTTGCTTTCTTTACTTTGATTTGCTATAAATAAAACAGACCAATATGAGAATAGATTTTCTTGGTCCTGTACGTGTTCTCTTACTCTTTCGGGTTGCATTTTAAATGTTTTTCATATGCCGTCTTCATGCTATTGGACAATCTGGTCTATTAACATGAAAATTTTATAGGTTGGCTGATTTGTGCACCTACTGTTGTGTTCTGGTTTGTGTGATCAGCATGTTTTCTCCTTCCTTTGTGGCTGCAAAACGAGCAAGCTAAAGCACTGACTCTCAGTAATTAGGCAAGCTCTGTTTACGACTCACATCTGTGGTGTTTCTCTCATCTTTCTTTCTTTTCCTCTCTCTCTCTCTACTCTATCTGCTGAATGTTTGCAAGAGTCTGATTTTGGCGCAGCCACTTTAGGAGCCTGAGGAATAGGAACCCAGCACATACATTTTTAAGAATTAATTAGATCATTAGATGTTTTCAGGCTGGGGCTTGGTGTGTATTTGGGCTGGAGGCCTTTCTGAATCTTTTTTATTTCTGTTTCTTTTTTTTTCTTTTTTTCCCATCAGTGTCCTGGTGAGCAGGGAACAAATGAACACCCTGCGTTCACTGTATTCTGCCTTATGCTATGACCCACATACACAGCTTCTTGTAAAAGAACACCTATTTCCAAGCCCTGGGTACACAACTGGGGCCACACCTGCATTATAGTGTGTAGTATCCATAAACTGACACACACATGCCCACATACAGATTACACATATTAATTGCCTTTACTGAGAGTGTAACACCAGCTGGCTGTTGCTGTGTGTGTAAGGGAGCAGTGCTGGTATAAGTGGATGTGGGCGTATAGTGGCATTATGGATGAAGTGTGAGTTAGAAAGGGCAGGGAGAACAACATATGCTGCAAAGTTAGGTCTACAGTTTCACAGAATTAAGACACAAAATCAGTATTATGTAAGCGTGGCAGTGAGACTCCCTCCTGTGTTATTACTTATTTCATACAGGAGTGTTAAAGCCCTGAATGATCATTTGCATACTGTTTTGCAGCACCCCCTTCCAAGAGGCACACTTCAAAGCAAGAAAATAAACTGCTAAAAGCATGCTTTTTTAAAGATTTAAGGGCTGCAAAAATCAATTAAACAAATATGAAAACATCTCTTTGATTTATACACATTTGAAAATCAGCAGTATTAAATTGGAGGCTGTCTCTAAGAACTATGTGAAGGGAACACTGCTAGACTCATGAAGATGAAGTTTCTGTAAGGGGTATAAAGTTCAGTCCTTGTCTTTTTATTATTATTATTATTATTATTATTATTATTATTAATGTCTTGATAACATGCAGTGGCGATTGCTTTTAGACTACAGGGAAGCCCGGCTTTCCCTAACATTTTATTAAAATGCTGTAAAGAAATGTTTATCGAAACACAAATGTGTGTCTATATTATTCATCAGTCTTGGTGTAATTCAATATTTTAGTGGATCAAATGATCCAGTATCTCGCTGTAATCCATCAATCCATCCATTCTCTTCCGCTTATCCGAGATCGGGTCGTGGGGGCAGCAGCTTAAGCAAAGAGACCCAGACTTCCCT
>JAQQZR010000033.1:18746660-18780847 GCA_030068235.1 Notoglanidium macrostoma
CAGAGAGAGCTGAAGATCACGACCTGATGAAGCAAACAGGACAACATCATCTGCAAAAAGCAGTGATCCAATCCTGATTCCACCAAACCGGACCCCCTGTTTGTTCATTAAACTCAAACTGTTTTCTGGTGCACAGTGTGGGAAAATCTCCTTTGATGCCCCGACACAGAGCTAACAGACACCCACTGAAGCCTGTGTGTCTATTAGTATCTATTAGGTGTTTGTGTCGTTGCTGTTTTAATTGAAAGACATATCACCAACTGGTAGAAATACGTTTAAGTTTGAGGTGTTCATTCCTGATTTACTGATTGGCATCGTCCATGATAGAAATAATAGAAAGTTGTGCATGGTGGTGTAGTGGTTAGTGTTCTGCCTCTGGTTACTGTCTCCATAGAGATTTGCCTGTTCTCTGTCTTTCCTCTTCCCACCAAAAATATACAGGTAACTCTAAATTGTCACCAAATGTAAATGAGCGTGTGTGCATGGTGCCTTTGCGATGAACATGCAACCCATCCCCACCTCACCCCACCTGGTGTTCATTGGATAAGCTCTGGATCTCCACGACCCTGATTAACTGGCCCCGAGTGAACACAAACACAAATCTTTTGCCGCATTTCCTGCAGAGGAAGTTAACACATCCCAGGACGATATATAGTGTTAGGTAAAGCTTTGGTTGATGATGTAGCACCGATTGGATGCACTCTTCTTTCCCAGGTTTCCTACTGTATGAGAACCTGATGCTGGCTTTAGGATCCTCAGCATGAACGAGACAGGTCAGGGTAATTTACCTCACATTTGTGTCAGATGACAGTGTAATAGAGGGCAGTTAACCCACATGTAGCCCATGTTCAAAAGAATAGAAGAAAAAGATGTGGTCTTCTTGATGTCTCGTTTGCATAGCCACAGCTTTATGCAAGCCTGTTTATAGTGCAGCTTTAACAGGAGTTGGAAGCAGGACTTGGTCTATGGAAATTTGAATACTTTGATTTGGTCTCTGAAAAGAGACAGGAGACTTAAATAGTGTCACTTGATTATCATTTTCTTGACGTTTCACACTGAAATGAAAAATAATTTGCCAGTGATCAGCGTAATGGCTGGAAAGGCCATATTCTGCATTCTTCCTCTTTGCTGTAAATATTTTTTTGTCTCTGTGATTGGCCATGAAACAGGACACACTCACGTGATACACACTTATAAAGCATGTTCAATGATGAGAACTTTCTTTTTCTTAATGAGTTTCCTTTTTTTCGTGATATCCTGCTATAAAACTTTAGATTATAGTTTCATGTCTCTGACTCACTGATTGCACATATTTCTCCAATCATCTTTCTGAAATGGAGTGCTAATAGTGCCCAGCGTCCGTCAGGTCATAAACATGATCAGTGCCGACAGGAAGCGCTGTCTCAGTACAGCCAGCGCTCTGGTGTACCCCACACACCCAATGTCAGCCTGGTCTCCTGGAGGTGGATTGATTATCAGAGATGTGACTTAAGACCTGAAAACAGCTCTGAGTGAGAGACTGTACATGCCAGGCTGGAGAATAAAGGTCAAATAACATGCTTCTCAAATAGCAGTGACACAAAGGCACTTCTAGAAACTGTGGTTGTTACTCGATGGGGCATTTGCACATCCACAGGCAGAGATTTTGTGATAAAGAGGAAACCAATCTGCTTTTCTAAACTCTACTTCATCATATCTGACTGCCTAGACACTTAATTTCTCTGTTTGGTATGCTTATTACATCTTTTTACATTTTAGCTCCCTGACAGAGCTAGTGATGCATTATTACCCTGGTTTACTCCATGAGGAAATGTTGCTCTTTGATAACTCAATAAATTTCATGGTGATTCTTATGTTTTATGTAAGGAATAAAGCATAACAGGGCAACTTGTCATATCACTGTGAAACCAGAAAGCACAAAATCCTCTGTCCTGAAAACTGTCCCATAGCAGAAAACCTCCTGAGTGTGACATATCTCTGACACCCGAGACTCCTTCCAAAAATGAAGGAAATAAATGTCTCCTCACAGAAAGCTACACCATATACATTATTATTGTTTTTTCTTTGTTAAATCACATCATTTTTTAAATCCATTGTTTATTAGTCCACAAGAATTAGTATACTATACAAACATTACCATATCAGGATGAGCACATTAATTTAAAATTGTGATTTATAGTTTGCACTATTGTCAGAGCTGCTATTATAGAAAATTAATGAAAGCCTTCTGACTAATCAGATTTGAGAATTTAATAACTAAATTAATTAATCAACTTTAATAACTTTGGGTTTTTTTTGTCTCAGAAACTTTGGAGAAATTGTATTTGATATAAAGGACATGGTGTAGATTAAAATATTTGAAACTCAGAATTTATATTCAGAAGAATGAGTGAAGTATAAATTATTTTGAATTAAATTAATTAAATTTAAATTAGTTAAATTAGTTTGATTTTAAAATAGTCTAAAAAGGCTAAGGGTCAGCCATGGTGACTGAGCAGTGAATCTTTCTCTACTCTTTAAGGGTTCCTTGGCCAGTTAATGTTTGTCCGCTTCCTAAAACGGATCTACTTGAAACCCAGAATCATTCAGGTTTTGTCATATAGGTTCTTCTTATAACCATTAAGAACTTTGAACATTGAACTTGTCTTATGATCTTTTAGTTACAGGCACAGGCCTTTCACCAACACGAGAATCACTGTCAACAGATCTGAGTACAGTATATGACAGTGATATTTGTGCTGAAACTCAGTAGGAGACATGTGAGATTACTAAGGTCTTTGACACGGGAGAAAAATCAGAGAGACAGGAGACTAAAGCATAAGTCTCTTTTATGTTTCTATCTGATCTCAGTGCTGTCCTTGAGAAACTATGAAGTATTAATGAGACCTCTTTACTGATTTTCCTTTTCTATAGACATTTATATTATCTACACATTCACATGAATAACATTCTTGGCTGACATGAAAGTTAGGACAGTCAGTGAAACCTCTTTCAGTTGCAGACGTTAAAGCTAGTGACTGTAAATTATCAGGCGTGTTTATGGGCTCTCATAGAGTGAGTTTACCGCAGGGGTTATAAAGGTCAGTCTGGCTTTTTGCTTGATTTATGAACAGACAGGATATTAAGTTAAACATCAAAGAGGCATTAGTGAGCATGCATATATATGTGTGTGTGTCTAAGAGAGAAAAAGCGAGTGAGTCAGCAAGCCAGCAAATGAATAAAGGGAAAGATCTAGGCTATTCTTTCTATTGTGACATTTTGAAGGTAGTGAAATTTTAAATCAGAATTTAAAATAATTTATTTTGTTTTTAAGTTGTTTTTTTTTTTTTTTTACTTTAAAGGCCTTAAAAGTGTACACTTCAATAAAACTCATAGTATTCCAAAAGTATTTATATACCTGGTATGACACTATGGTTTGCCACTAGTTTATTTTTGATAGAGAACCATTTTTATTATACTTTTATTATATTCGATATACACTGGGCACCAAATAATCTATTATTTTAATGTAGATGTTCTAGTAAAAAATATGAAATATTAGACTAAAGAAAGTAGCTTATACTTTCTGTATACTGTGAATTTTTCACTTGGTAGACATAGTACACTTGTAAAAAGTACTACCTAAACACTGTAAAGAATCATATTAGCAATGTTTGTGTACAAAAACAACTTTCAAATGGTTTCATAGAGATGCTTTGGCTTAAGCGCTGGCACTTGTTAGCATGAGTGTGCTGGCTGAGTGCTTTGAGCTCTCCATACCTCGTACACACTGATTGTGCTTCCAGTCCATGCAGACGTGCGACGGAGCCGGCTGTCGCTGCTTAACTCTACTGCTGAAGGGGAGTCTGGGGAATTTATGTCCCTTATCAAAGTTCTTTCATATTCCACTGCACACAGTAATAATTGAATGGCACAGTTGTCACCATTTGATAGTATTTTTGCATTAGAACCGTCCAGGCATCAATAATGCAGTGCTCAACTAATACAGCATTCATCGCAGGAATCAGGGATTTGTTTGCTAAGAAGTCCATCATGTTTTTTTTCTCTTTTTCATTCTTTCTCATTTTTACTGCAGTCTGACACACTTTTCTCACTGCCTTTATTATTTTTTTAGATTCATACTCCGCCATTGTTTTAAACCCAAAACTTTCAGAAGTTCAGTTTTTTATTTATATGTGCTGACTGCAAGCCTATTAAAAGTGTATTGCACAGAGGACAGTGTTAGTAACACTGCTTTGTTGGCAGTGGCTAGGGTGTTGTAAGCTCTGTGTGTAAGAGGGGTGAGTAGAGCACGGCCAGATGCTGGCCGGATGCCTGCTGGTATTGTGCCGCCTGCAGCTAACCTGTAGCTTGAGGGGGTCAGAGGTTGAGATGCCTGCCCTTGAGCTCCTGCAGGGCAAACCAGAAACACATGGGTTTGTTCTCCAGACCCTCCTCGACTCCTTCCTCTTTCTTTTGGTGTTTTGGTTTTGATGTGAGTGATTTAGCAAAAGAGTGCAGAAGAACCATTTTTCTCTTATACTGTACTTTCTCGTTATTCATGAACTGATATTTCTTCCTCAGCCACGCCTTGATTTGATAACGGTTTCTAGAAAATGTTAAGAATTTAAAGGAGCCTTTTTGTATGTTATAAAGTTCAATCAAGTTTATACGAAAAATTGAAATGTGATTGGTAATACTTTACTTAAATGAGACTACATAACGCCTTTGTGACTACTGACCTCAACCTGCATTAAGATTTTTCCATCTTGATAGCAATAACACCTCATGACAACTTGTCAGATGATTTTGTTTAGTATACTAGAAGTACACCGAGCTATAAATTTGTGGCAATCCAACATCAATCATTCAGAAACTTTGTTGCACTTGACAGTTGAAGTGGGCCAGTACTCACCAACACTTCTATATTTTGCTCTTTTGCTCTATGGTTTTGCATACAGACACCTCTCCTAAGCTCACAGTATTCCACTTTACTCACACCTACTCACAGAATCAAATTGACTGTTTAGCTAACAATAACAGAATTTTTACGATACATACCCAAGCTAAGTAGAGTTTAAGTTCATAGCATATACTTCATATTGATTTTCATTCATTTATGTAGAGTGCATGCTGCACTTAGACTGGGATCAGACGACACAAATTCAGCCCCATTCTGACATGATTTTGTTCTGGCTGACAAACTTCCAGCATCACACCTGAATATGAATGTCGGGAATGACGAACAGGCCTTGTAGTGTGACATAATTGTGACCCATCATATCAAGTCAGCTTTTAAGTTGTACAGGTTAGTTTTTTATTATGGCCAATAAGGTGCTGTAGGTGAAACTGTTCATCTTGAAATCTTGATCAACCATGTTCAAATTGAAATCTTCAATTTTGGCAAACATTGGTTGATAAATACCTTATCTTCCTGATCATTCAACAGAATTGAAAAAAATTAATCCTTAACCTTGTTTTAAGTACTTTAATGAACACTATCCAAACTGGTTACTCCAGTTTTGACAGAAAAGCATTTTTTTCGCTATGAAACCACACTGCTGGTGAAGTTATTTTTAGGGGTAGCAGGGAAATCCTGGTGTCGAAATGAGGCTGAGGATTCCCTCTTTCATATTACATTATGAAATCCTCATTTAAGTAATCTAAAAATAAGATGCTGATGGAATTTTCCAAGGCCCTTCTCATATACAAACTTGCACTGTTGCTATGTTGACATATGGACATGATGCAGTAATAAATTTAGTATCAAAATTGAGCTTATTGAACCATGAATCTGAAAATATACATAATTCAAATCACCCTAAATGTGACTTTACAGCCAATTTGATGTGATGGGCCACAATTGAAGAACAGCGATGTAGTGTCTGGGATGTCCCGATAACCAGACGAAAAGTCTAGCTTGTCAGAATTTTTTGTATTTTCTCACAGTTTGACAATGCCTCCGATGTGTTCCTTGACGTTTCTTCTGTAGTCATGATTGACAGTTTCTTGAAACTAATCCCGATGAAATGCAAGGACGTGAACGGTGATTGGTTGGGGTCAAACTTGTAGTGATTTTATGGCACTATGATTGTCTGATCTGACATGGTGACCATTGTGAAAGGCAAAAAACATTGTGCAATCTGATCCCAGCATTACATGTACAAGTGCAGCATGCGGTAAGGGCTTGCATTTTACACCCCTGATGTGAATTGGAACTCTTGTTAAAATGGAAGTCTAACTGCTGTGTTTATCATGTGCTTCAGAAATGTGTCATGTGGAAATTGGCCAGAATGGAGCTAGAATACGACATAATATCATCTCAGAATAAGAGCGAGAGTCTTATTTTTATTTTTATTACAAATAATGTAGCAAACAAATCAAAGGGTTATGCAGTTTACAGAAAAATGAGACAGGTGAGGTGATTGCCAAAGAGACATAAACTAGACAAGATATCAGTAAATATATCAGTAAATGTGAAGCAGGTTATGGTCAAAACAATAATCAGTACAGGCAGAGATCTAAAGATTGGAATCATCAGAGATGCCATAGTGAAGCGAGAATTCACAGGGAAATATGAGAGTCTGGATTATTTAAAGGGAGTAGTGTGATAACAAACAGATGAGTGTCATTAGTAATCAGGTGACTTTGAGCAGGGATAAGTGCTTTACTGGAGGTCATGTGATGAGGTTATGGGCACATATCTTCCATTTTAGGCCATGTCCAAAATTCAAATATTGACACAGATGTGACTATTTGGAGCACTTAATAGATGCAGGTGGTGGCACTGTGTTACATCTCTGCACCAGAGCTTCAAAATTATTTAGTGGTTTGTTAAATCTAGTAACGCTCCTACAAATAACAGAAAAAGCGAGTATCCGCATTTGCTTTCCCATTTCATTCACTATACTTGATTAAAATATTATATCATCTTGAAATCATAATGCTGCTGTAGTCTGTATTTAGCAGACCTCTTGGAATAATCTTTAATAAATGTTTAAGTTGGTTTATGTTAGTTGTCATGTAACGTTTGTGTAGCTTGCCTGTAACACTATGAATGCCACTCTTATGTAAAGTGTAACCAATCACTTTTCCAGCTCAGTTTATCAGTCAAATAACTAATGATTTATAAATTAATTAAATGAAAATTGTCCGGCCTGTATGCTATGCAAATTAGCACACATGTTTTTGTAGTGTAAATGAACACAATAATGGGTTGAATTCTAAAGAGTCCAGCTGCATGTAAGAGTTTCATTACAAAAACAAATTTTTTTTTTTCATTTTGCTTTAATGAATGTCCAATTGTATGGCTCACCATAGAGAATTATTTTCCAGGCTGGCTGCATTCCGCTATAAGAATTTCTTCTCTAATTTCGTCTTCCTGACTATGATTGTGTGTAAATTTGTTTGTATATTTTTTACAGTCTTGGATCATCCTCATGCTTACAGTATAGTGTCATGTGGACAAGGTTTCTCTATTTCTCCCTTAGAAAAGGAGCAGCCTTTGATTTTCATGCATTTATTCCTAACAGTATTGCCTGAGTGTGTTTCTGAATGAGACATCATGAGGAAGAGAGGATGCTGGTAGACCCGTGAAAAGTAGACACCAGATTATTTCCTACTTTTGCTCCCTGAGGGTAAGGATTTTCAGTAAGTGGACAGTTTGAAGGCGACACAGTTTCAAGGGAGTGGAGAGCTTATAGTGTGACTGTGTAACTCTGCTGCTAGTAAAGCTTACACTGCTTGTGCTGAGGTAAACAGGCTGTGTGTACATGGCAAAATTTAACCTGTGTGTTTTAGCAAAGAAGTGCGCACACTTATACCAAGATGCTACAGCATGCTGTTTAGATAGCTCACACCCCATCACACACACAGCACACCTCGTGGTGGAGTGAAATGTGCCGTTGGTGTGTGACATGGTGCACATCTGTAGCTTTGTGTGTTGAGCACTTGGAAAGACTCTGAGGAGTTCAGGACGCATGCTGTGTTTAAAGAGGGTGTCTGCTGTGTGTGCTGATGGGGATGTGCAAATTGGATTGTGGTTTGCACCTTTTTCGTTTTTTCTCCTTAATCACAGAGAGAAAATGCTTACCTCCTACAGCCAGTCATGTTCATTTCGAAATTTGGTTTAAAAAAAACAAAACAAAACACTGCTTTAATCTATACACTTTCTACCATTATAAAAATGCACTTACACATGTAAGGCTTTTTTTTGCTGCACATTCAAACAGCGGCCAACAAAACTTGGGACACTAATTCCAACTTCAGAGTCTTGAGAATTTGCCTTTTTTCCTTAACCAGCTAAAATGAAATACAACAAAATTACTGACAATTGTTAACAAATTTTATAAATGATACAATTTTTGTCATCAGTTAAAACTAAAATAAATCCATAGTGACTAATGAATTTCATTTCAAAACATTATAAGCAAAAAACATGACAAAATGGAATGAACAGTAATTATTTATCAATGCACCAAGAACACAGTGTGAAGTCATATGCCATATTATCCAAAAAGCCAAAGTATTTCTGTTTGTTTGTGCTGGGTTTGGAGTAAAAACCATTGTGCTTGCATGATTTCTGAAAAAAAAATTTGCTCAAAACTTGAGACAAGTTGAGAAATAAAACAGCACAAAGTGAACACACAAATATGAATCAGACTATTCGGTGTGTTAATTCCATGTTATACAACAGCCCTCTTGAGTTTTCGATTCTGATTGGTCAGGAGCTCTTGATTCATTTTCCATAACAGCAACTCTGACAATAATCACAGGTTTATATAAATGCACTGTTCTAATATGTTGTTGAATACTGTTTTTCACTCACATTACATACTGTTAAATAAGAGAACTAAAACACTTTAGCAGTTACTAGGAAATAATCAAATAATTAATGTATCGCAGTATCCTGTTGTTGATTGTTTTCCTGTGTAAGTGATCTTTAACTCTTACTGTAGTGTATCACAGTGCAATGCATTTGTATAACACAGTAGGCAACCAGTCCGAAACAAACAGTAGCCCCTTTTAAACAGAGATCCCACTTTATTGCTGTTAAAAAGACTCCTTTTAATGCCAGCTTTGGTTGTTTACACTGAACCAAACTAACAAAGCCGACATAAAGCTGCCACAGTGTGTGTTATTATATACCACACTGGCAACCTAAAACCAGAGGTGTTACGTGTAACATATAACATGTGAGTCGGAAATAGGAATATCTCAAATATACCGGCTCTGTGACTCCCTCCGCTGCCAGCTCAGAGGCAGAAAAACAATGACCCCCATTTTGTGTTTGTGCATTTTATACAGAACAGCGAGGTGGAATAAAGGCACAACATTCCCACCTTGAACAGGCTGTGTTAAGAGTATTGCTTGCCCAACCCACCAGTTCCATTAGTTTCCATTAGTGAATATCTTCAGTAGGTACCAATAACAGTAGAACTGGGACCTTCGTAGCTGTAAAGGTGTAAATATAAACAGAGTCTTGATTTGTTATAAACGAACTTATTTGCTTATGTTGATGATAAAGGTTTAAGATCCCGAGGGACTCAGAGAGGTGTACTCAATGTTCTCGTTGTTCATTTAAATGTTTTTTAAACCTTTTTTTAAAAAACCTGAAGGAAACTGTGTGTGTTAAACCATTTTTCTGCCCTTACCGAGCTCTCACTTTTAATTACACCAAGAAGTCAATTCTCAGGTTGAAATGGCATCTGAATGGAGCATGAAATTACAGCAGTGTATTTGGAGCTGTTATCTATGGTGAGCTTTAGCTGAACACACAAATTCACAGAGAGTAACACGTCCAACCTTTGAAGTTTCGCTCGTAGCGCAAGGGATTGCTTTGATGTTCTGTGTATGGTGTGTTTCTACTGGGAGAGACCTGGCATGGAGAGAGAGAGACAGAGAGAGAGAGAGAGAGACTCAGATACCGCCAGGTCTGAGAGCACACAGATAAAAGAAAGGGTGCTTGCTCAGTTATCTTATGTTGTACTCACTTTTGGGCTACAGAAACTGGAGTCTGCTGTGAGAATGAGAGACATGGCCTGAATGTGATTCACCCAGGGATACAGCAAGTGTCCATGTCCATGGCAGACAGAAAAGGAAATACATGTATTCACTGGTGAAAAGGATGTCATCGTTCCTCAGAGGTGTTCCTCCATTCCATCTCCACTATTTTACATTTAACCACCCTGTTGGGCTGAAGGAAGTGCAATGAAACTGATCAGACCCACAAACTCACACAGCCCTCCTCACTCAGGATCCTGGGGTTGAGTTTCCTGGGTCTCCTGGGCCTTTCTGACAGGCCTGAAATTTACCAGGTTTGAATTTTACATGGAAATGTGCTCCCTCATAGGTACGGATGAATGAGAAAGGAGATTAATTGCTGTTCTTCTGAACTCTGAGGTTGTTAGTAGAGTTTTAGTGTGTCAGTTTATTAAAATGAGCAGAACACCCAAACACCCATAGTGTGACAAAGTAAAATTCATGACATTGCTGTATTTCTTCATAGTTGCCTTGACTGCCTTGAAGTATTTGTTACAATACTTGCAATGTTGCAATGATGATTCTAATCACCATGAGTTAGATATATGAATAATTTGAGATGTATTTTATTAATCAGGACAGAAATATAAAATTAAGAGTCTTCTTTGGTCAGAATTGGGATCATCATACCTAAATCTTATTTCTACTCTGTACTGCCCACACCTCTGCTTCAGAAGCACAATCTCAGGATTAAGGATACATCTTTCGTACATTTACTGTGTACCTTTTATCTAGGGAAAATGCATGTGGTGAACCTTTAATTAGCTCCTAGAGTTTAAAAGGTACATCAGTAATCCTTATGGTTCAATTAGGTTTCTAAAATTATTATTAAAGGTAAAAGATGCATACCAAAGCTAAAACATGTCCCCTTAAAGGTACCCCAGTAACAAGGAAAAGTACAGTTTGATACCTTTATTTCGAATACAGGAATCAGAAATACAGGAATGCATCCATCCTTCATCTATACCGCTTATCCGCCCGGGTCTTGGGGGAGCTGGAGCCAACCCCAGCTGAGAGGTGTTGTACACTCTGGGCAGATCACCAATCTATCACAAGGCAGACACAGAGACCAACAACCATTCACACTCACATTCACACCTATGGACAATTTAGAGTAACCAGTTGACCTAATATGCATGTCTTTGGTCTGTGGGAGGAAACTGGAGCACACCGAGGAAACCCACACAGGCATGGGGTGTACATGCAAACTCCACACAGAAAGGCCCCTGTAGGCTGGAAGATTCGAACCCAAAACCTTCTTGCTGTGAGACAATAGCACTAACCACTGCACCACTGTACCCCTGATCAATGGACTATTGAATAAAATGTATTTTTTACATGTATAAAAATACTTTTTACGTATATATTGTGTTTAAATGTGTATGAGAGTGTGTAAGCATGGAGGGGGAGGACAGTGTGGACTGTATGGGTTCTGCTCAGGTTTTTTGCAGCGTGGGTTATTACGGTGCATGATTTCCATAATGTTTTAATAGATATACAAATAATTGCTTATTTGTTTGCGCACTCCTACTCACACTGTCAGACCTGCTGCACTGACTGCAGTCTGCTTCTGTCTGTTTCTACAGCTCCATCTGTGCATTCAGATCGTCTCGTATGTGTAAGCATATTTGTATGTTTCAAATAAGCAAAAGTAAATAAATTTACTGTTTGGATGAACTTTGATTTACGACTCCTGCTGGGTTAAATTGAGAAAGACTCTAGTGATGCTTTGCCTTTTTTACTTCCACTGTCTCTTGGTTTTTGACATATGAGCCACATGAAAAACTAGCCCACGCTCCTCACATGATCTCAGCTTCGTAAGAATGCTAAATATGTTAATTTTCAGAAGGAAAGAGTGGAAAAGATATGCTTGTCTCATTTCAGACACTGGGTTGATTTTTATATCAGTCTTCGAGTAGCATGTGTCCTCAGTGGCCTCATGAAATTCAAAACGTCTGTGGGTTTTGCAATGGTGCGTTGTCTCATGGGAGCCGCTTTATGATAGACATTTTTCCATTTGTGTCAATGGCAGATGAAGAAGTGATTTCTCTCTCTGGACTCCATGTGTTCTCTTTGACTCTGCTGTAGAGGGGAAAGTGTGCTCTGGGACGCAGAGTTTCGGCAGCCAGCCTGGGCTTCCAGCTGCACTTCTGGATCTGGGCCTGAGCCTGACTGACCAGGGGATGTCCACTGCCAAATGCCTTCAAAATACCCCACAGTGCTCTGGCTATGCCATGCTCCCTCACTGCTGATCTAGCTCCATACTGAGTCATAGAATGCCAGTGTAGGAATGTTCGCCCACCGATATCACAGATTGAACTTGAGGGCACTTTCACATATTAAATATTTAGTCCATTTAAATCAGAGCAGTTTGGACAGTTGCCCTCAGGTGAAGATCAAAGAAACCAGTACAAAGCATCTGCTAGAGGCAGTTTCAGTTCAGTCTCAGTCAAACCTCAGACTCTTAATAAAAAAAAACTTTCTGCCAGCACCCTAAAGGAATCTTCTGTCTGTCCCTCTGGGAGAAACTCTCAAAGGTTCAGTTTCCCTTTCAGACAAGGTTCCAAGTAGAATCCCTATAGAAACTGAACCTTTACCCTTGAGGAACCATTTTTTTCTAAAGAAAGTGGTGTGTATAGACTGCAGATTCACCCCAGCTACATAAAGTAAACCAAGAAGGCTATGCATTATGAGTTCCAGGTTTTTTTTTTTGTTTTTGATAAATTAAGTGCCAGTACAGACCTGGACCTCTTCGATACTCAGGATGTCCCAGCATCATAGGAGAAAGATTAAATGTGGTATAACAAAAGAAATTTATGCTCTTTTATGCTAACTTTTATTTAATGTGCTCAGTATGTCCATGGTCTATCGCCGTACAAAAATTGTTGATTCATATATGAGTAGATATTTGCATTATTATTTAATTATCCAGTTATAATTCATGAATGGCTCCATGTTTTTGATACTCGGGTGATTTCTGCGATATGCGCGCTTGCAAAGAGTTTTTTTCCCCCAAGCCAATCTTCTGACCAATACATGAAAGACTTCCTGTCCCACCTCTTTCCACACACCCCTTAGCAATTCTTTTAGGGTTTTTGGTTCTCTGACACACCACAGTCATCAGTTTCACTCTGATTCAGACAAAAGAGCTAAGAAAGTGCACTAAAATAGTAAAGAACTATAGAAGTAAAGAAATTTTAAATCTTGCAATGCCATTTGTTCTGCTCAGGCTCTGAATTAGGACATAGTATGAAGTAATTGCTTTGTTAAATTCTCATTTTTTGTGTGCGTTTCACAGGCAGTTCAGTGTATAGTCCATAATACATAGTCTAGGATGTGTGCATGCAAACATTGCTTTCACACCAGATTTAGAGAGCGTTGTGCTCACTCTTGCCTTGTTCTGACAGAATGCTCTTTCATGCCTGAGCAGTAACTGAGAACAGGGCGTGAGTTGATGCATCTCCATTTCACAGTACTGCATGCCAGTATGAGCTTGTGTAGTGTCCAGAGAGCTGCCAGATCAAAACTGATCTCCACACTTCTACAAAGCATGGTGAAAGTTTCCACATTGACTGAAAAAGTGCAAGCCCTGGGGCGACCTGCTTCCAAACTCACCATGCACAAACACTGCATGAACCAGAGCTCCCTGTCTCCCTGTAGTGCTAAACTGAGAGCATTAACCTAGAAATAATTGCCACAGGCAGAAGAAAGACAGAAAGCACTTAACCCAAACTCTGACTTAACATTGATTTATTTATGCTTTAAACAATTTCTGAAGCAATTTTCATGGTGTTCGATCTGTTTTTATTCTTGCAGATAATGTTTTTTGAGCCCTTGAGGAACTTTCTAGCCTCATAATGAGGCAATGTGTGATGCTTTTTATTTTATTGTTCAAAGCAAGTGATTTAAAATTGATCCAGAACTTCTGTCGATTAAGCTGTGTCTGAGGAAAATGTGTGGGTTTGTGTGTGTAGGCAGGGTGGTATTAGCCATGCTCCCTGGAAGCAGAAAGGAGGGAAAGGGTCATTCTCCAGAGGAGAGACCTCATTTGGATGCACAATTCCCTTCATTTCCATCCAGACAGCCTGCACCATTCACACTGCAGTCTTTCCGTTTTTAGATTCTGAACACACACTTGTTCACACATACACAAATGTGAACATTATCAAACAAAGTGGAAACACACAGTGAGTCAATATAAGAAAGTAATATTGAGTGCATTGTTCTTCTTCCCTCTCTATTCTGCTCTCAGGTACCATTTTACCTCACAGTGTGATCCTCTTTTTATTTCCCATTCCCTTGCCTCTCTCCTCTATTTCCTACCATTCCCCAGGTTGAAAAATAATAAGGGCGAAACCTTTTTAAATGTAGAGCAAAATAACCCTAAAGTGAAAGAAGCTGCTTATTTGAGCCAGCTTATTTCGTCTTTAATTATAAAGTGCAATGAAAGAACATTGGAGCTGAGTTGAGAAAACATTTTCTTTCTGCTTCATTAAATTATGCGCAGCTTGCTCACTCTGCTTTTCTTCCTGCTGGTATTTTATTTGCTGTGTGCTACACTTGACTGGCCTCAAAACATGGAGGCTAATGAAAAAGGAGGGATAGGATGAGCACTCATTTGTCAGAGAGGAGTTCATTTCCGTGGCAGTGCCAGGAGTTGACGGAGTCACCTGCCTCCTTGTGAAGATGTGAGTGAGCTCCTGTCTCTGCACTGATGAGTGATGAGTGAGTGAAACTTCCAACATGCTCACAAAGCCAGATGAAAAATCACACCACCCACAGAAAAGGGCCTACATGCCAAAACATCTTTATTGTCCCTTTGTTTAACCGGCAACCATCCCTCCTCCTGCTGTCTTTTCCTGTGTTCCATCTTTCTGCACATTCAGCTGTTTCAACACTAAGGTGTTAATAATCAGGCTTCTTCTGGTCCGCTCTTGTTTCCACAGCTTGCCTTCTTCAGTCCCATTACGCTCTGCTCTCTGTTAATTGATGTCATATTTCACACTGACATTAGGTTGCATCTCTTCCCTTAGAATTTACATTGTGCTTATCCCTTCTGTCAGCTATTCCCACATGTCTCTGCTTCACAAGCAAATTCTCTTTCTTCTCCATTCCCCAACCTTCTTTATATATGTATAATACACAGCTTGCATTTCTGAAATTAGGTGTCTAATGAATGTGTAGCTTGTGCCATTTAAATGTCAGCCTTTGTCTCGCACGTAAGATTCTACAGAACCTGTACAGGCCGTGATGTTCCTCAGGGAACAATGTTAACTGAATATGAAACCAGGCTCAGGAATATGAAATCTCCAGTGACAGGTAAACAGGGAAGACCCTCAGGGTGACATGGGGTGAGCTAGAGCGAGGCGTGTTATCGTGCTCCACATGAGCCCATCTCTGGCACTCGCTGTCAGGTGACTGTAGTGGTATTCCTACTTGCCCTCCTTCCACCTGAACCAGCAGCCCTCAGGGGGCCGCATCTGTTTCAGAGACGAACCACCAACGCTAACTTCTTCACCTGAGCTCAGCTGAGGCATGCAGACAGCAATGCCAGTCTGGATACCATGCAAAGCATGTTAAAGTAAAAAAAAAAAAATTGCATGAGAGAAAATAAGGGAAAAAGCAAGGGAGGGAGAAGAAAAGCACAGTAGGACTGGAAACCTGAGCAAACATAGGTGTTGGAGAGGTGCGAGGACACACGTGTGGTGGCTGTGAGCATGCATCAAAAGCACCAACCTGCTTACTTATTGATGCCTTCGCATGCCTTGTCTTTTAAATTTATAAATGCATTATTGAAGAGAGAAGAAAAAGGTGAACAAAGTCAAAGAGAATTATGTTCTTTCAGTTTCTGTGATTTTTACGAAGACTGGCATGTAGGAAATGTGAAGGTGAAAATCTGTTGTGGCAAACAGAATTATCAAAATACTCTTTTACTCAGACTCTCTCGCCCTTGTAACTTTTTCTCCCTCAGATTATAACTGTGCTTTCTTACATTACTTACAGAATGTAATCAAAAAGCTGCCTTTTTAAACCTTGTTAAATTGATGTCCTTAACAGGAGATATAAAGCAGTTATTTTATTTTAGAAAGTGAGTGTGAAACCATTTTGTTCAGAGGTAGGATGAACTTTATTTATCTTAAATCTGATGTTTAAATATATATATACTTTGAGGGATTTTTCCACCAATTACTTTTGACTTTTAATGCATTAAAAACAACTCGCTACATTACTCACTACATTCCTCTATAATCATATATTCATTAGGTGACTTTTAAGCATCAAACAGCTTCAGTGATTTGATTTAAATTCCTAACAAATCTAAATCTTAACAGATGTGACAGCAGGAATAAGACATAATACTCACTGTAATGTATCTACTGCTATGTACCCTTTGCATATCAAGGCATTTTGTATTGTAAAAGCTAGGTATTAGCATTCAACGAGTTTGTCTGGTCAATAAATTTGAGAGATTAGGAATAAAACTTTCTTGTAATCTTTTTTTCTTGTACATTTACATTCATGCTTTAAGTAAATACAGTGAAGAGTTTTAAGTTGTACTTAATTTTTTTCCCCAGAATATTTATTTAGCTTGACCTCGTGATTGCACTTTTACTTGAGCAAAGAATTTGAGTAGGTTAACCACCTCTGTTTGTATATAACTAAAAGAACTTTCAAACTCAATGGAAGTTTCAAAACAAAGTTATTTTACTGAGTACCACAAAAGGGTAATAGTGTAATGTGCGGTAGACTTGTACTCTATAATGAAAGTAACCTGAGAAAGCCTGAACCACTGGGTATGAAAAGCAAGTCATCAGAAAGCAGGATCAGATGAGGTCATGTGAGGCATCTGAGTAGTTCCGTGTCCAAAGCTCAAGAAACAGAAACAGCAGAGAAGCTGCAGGTGTGGAGAGCCAGGATGGAGCACACACAGTCTTTGTTCATTGAACTAAACAAACACAGATCAGGACTGCCATCAGATCAGTGTCTGGAAACCAAAGCCACCTTTTCCAGGTTAGTGAAATGTGGAGCTGAAGTGCTTGACTGCTGGTGCTGAGAGCCAGGCATTGAAACTGGAGGGGTAACAGCAGGAGGGAGGTGAAATCTGAACCGTGCTCTGCTTGAGTGCAATCAGATTCACAGGATTTGCTTTACTCGTCTGATCTGTCAACTCTGCAGTTATATATGTGGGTCTGCAAGGGTCAATAAGACACTTTTGCGAAATTCAAGATTGTGTTAAATGGGTCCAGGATATTTAACAAACCCTTTTAGATAAGAAGACAGTTTAAATGGGGTGTCTGGCAGGAGAAAGACAGTTCAAAGTAGTTCAGCAGGCCATGCAGGTTTTCTTTTAGCCCAAAAGCACACTCTAGTAACACCAAACACTCAGCTCGACCAAAAGAATGACTCCTACTGAATGAATTTGGAGTTTGGAGTTGGTCTGCTTGTTTTCCCCATGACCTGTCAGCACAACATCTCGATTGGCTGAAGTGCTGCTCGAAGGTGAGAAGGTGAGCTGTTGAAAGTTCTGCTGCATGTGTGATGCTTTAGGTGAATGGATTGGCTGTTCCTTTTGCTGGTGGATGCTGAAGAATGCTTTGATCAAGTAAACATCTCAGTATGGAATGACAGATTTGATCTCAATCACATTCATCCTGCAGTGGTTCCTTTCTCTTAGAGTCCCATATGTTCATCCCTGCCTCCTTCCTAACTCCTGCCCTACTTTCCAGTGAAAGCTGGTTTCAGTGTGATTTGTTGGGTTACCTTTCTTCATTTATTCCTTCATTCGTCCTCTGGAGAATGTCCCAGGAACACTGCATGTGAGGTGGGAATACACCCTCAATGTGAGACTTTGATGAAGACATGACAAACTGAAAAAAATTCAAAGATTTACCAAAGAGTTACCAATGCACTAATCTCTGTGAAGTCTGCTAAAATAGTTAAGAAATGGAATGTTCTTGCAGGTGGAGGAATAAAAAAAAGCCCACAGCTTTTGAAGAACTCAGTGTTTTTTTATTTTTTAAAACCATTTTCTCTCTGTGAACATGGTGCTGCATAGTGGCATGCACAGCTAATCAGTAACAAACAGTCCTACCATGCTCAAGTACCCCAAATTTCTGTACAACTCTGGCCAATGGAAAAAAGTACAGTTCTACCTTTTCTTTGAAAATTCAAGGTTTTTTTGTCACAGTGGAAAAAGGGCTTTAAGTGTTTCTCTACTGCTTATCTTTCACTGTGAAGGCTGGATGTTCCACTTACTCTAAGTGTGTGGCCAGTTGGCTGAGTTTCCATTGTGCCCAAAGACACACTTGTACAGCATTTCCAAGGCCGCTGTACCCTCTAACTTAAATACAACCAGGACCCTGCTATTGTCCATGCTCTCTACCACTTCTCATAGCTGAGAAAGTGGGTGAGGGAAAAGATGGCTAAGATTGCTCCTGTCTGACCCAATGAGAAATTGTGCTCTTGTGGCTAAGCACCCTCACAAGTAAATGAACACGAGGGTACTGAAATAAACACACACAAACAGTGGTTAGACAAACACTTAACAAACAATACTCCCACTCCACCACTGATTTCCTCTCATAATGAGTAACACTGGCCTGAGGATACTGCCCACTGGTGCAGTTTATTTAAGCTGAAATTAGGTTGGTCTTGATAGGCATAGGGCAAACAGGAAGGAGCAGCTCAACCCTGCAGCAGCCTGATCCTAACAGCTACCATTCCCACTATCCTGAAAACTAGAGTCTAATCATCACCTCTTCAACCCTGCTTTTTGTATTTCCATATTTTCTATCCTTTTCCCTACTTCAGACCAAAGTTGATTTATGCATGGACTGTGAGGATTTGATCGGCACACTGTGTTTTTAAATACAACATTAATTAAAATACAACATTGCTTGACATTTTAAAATGATGTTTTTGTATTTCTAGATTTAAAGACAGTGATCTCTATTGTTTAAGTCAGGAAACACCTTGTGATGCGAACTGGTCACTGTTGTTATAATTAGATTGGGCCACCCAGAAAATCAATTGAAGCTTGAGTCTTATAAAAGTTATAGCTAAAACCCTTAAACGTTCTTCAGTTTATTCCTCTTGGAGAACCTATATGTAGAACCCTATACAGCAGAATGTCAAAGAGGGATCCAGATAGAGGTTTTTAGGAAGAAAGGCAAGAAGCCTTAACTATCCACCCTAATTTTTTTCTAAGAGTGTGAGTATGGGTAACATTTCCTGCATATCTATTGATGTATCTTTTGAACTTATATCATCAGTTCTGAAGATGGCCACTTGTGAACATGTTAGTGGTGAACAGTCCAAGCATCACCCTTGTTCCAGATGTGGGAGAAATACTGAATACCTTTATGGGAAGGTTAGTGTTCACTAAAGCCAAACCAAAGAATACCACTCCCACAAACACTCTTCACCAATCCTGCTCACTCATGCAGTTATTTATGTACCTACTCACATTCATTTTCAAATGAAGTATACTTCTCTAAAATATAATTGAATTAATAATTGAAATTACAGTGATAAATAAGCCATGAGTGGTGAACAAGCCAGCATGTGAAATGTGCTCCCATGTAAAGAATTCAATCTTTCTTTGTCCTGTGAGCTTCATATCTGGCTGTCCTCTCCCACCCGCATGAAACTGCCCACTCCTGCAGCAATGTTTCAGTGCCCACCACTAGTGTCAGGCTGAATCCAACCTTTGGAGCATCTGTTGTTATAGATTCTCTCTGACCTGCTTCTTTTGATCATCAGATCAGTATCTAAACCTGCCTGGCTCTGTGCCACGATGTTGATGTGTTTCTGCTGTGCAGCTGTCTCTCGCATCTCAGATCAGAGATTTGGACGGAACTCTCATACTGAAGCAAGTGTGGATCTGATTTATCACCACACTCCGAGCACACAGCTGCTGCCTGCTTCCCTGTGGGGAGAAACTTTTACAGCAATATGAACTTTATTAGGAAACATCGGCTTATTTATCAAAGACCATGGAGGAGGTCTGAAACTTTATCTTAAATATGTTTGTTATTAGTGCTGGGTCAAAGAAGAAAGGAGAAAAGCAGGAAAGAGGAAAGGAAGAAAGTGAAGCGTAGAGAAGGAGTTGGGTCTGGGAATAGATTCCAGGCTTAGGCTTGTGTGCGTGTGTGTGTGTGTGTGTGTGTGTGTGTGTGTGTGTGGTTATAATTTTATTTCTGCTTCCTAAAGAAAAGTTCTGTATTAACTTGTGATCATGCTTTTATTGATATGCATGGTCATATGATACAGTTACAATTACAGGCAAAGAGTAATAAAATTTTTTTTAGCATTTTGAAATTCCCTAATCATTTTATATTTGGATTGATTCCTAATCACTAAACTGTTTCTCCTCTCATCTTTACTGCTGTCTGTTGTCACTTCAGCTGGTCTGTTTACCAAGTCTCTGAGTTGGAGGTGTGTCGGGGCGAGTCACAGATTATCTTGGGGGAGGAAGCGTTACCATATTGAATTGCATAGCATGATATTATTTACATTGCATTATATGGCGTTGAATTGCATTGTATTGAATCAAATCATGTCAACTGCATTGCAGTAGGGGTGAATTGTATCGTATCACATTAGTAGTTGCGTTGTATGTATCTTTAATGTATTGGATCGTTGGCAACGCATTGAGATGTATATCGTGTTGGTCCCAGTGATGGAGATGCACATCCCTGATGGAATGATGGATGAATGGATGTATCTATTAGATAGATAGATAGACAGATAAGCAGATAGATAGATAGATAGGTTATGCTAAGAGATACTGACTATGTTAACATATATAAAATAACTGGGAAGTAATATTTTAAAAATAATAATAAAAACAGGAAAAATATTTTTTTAATAATAAACCAAGCTTTTTACTTTCACTTAATTAATCAGATAAAAGAAAAAAAATCTTAATTCTCATTCTTTAGTCTGTTAATAATTAGGTTTCAACCACTAGAGTTGGTTTGGAAATTGTCAGTGAACAGAAGTGGAAGCACATGATGTTTTATTATAAACATTGAGACTTTATTGATCAATATTTATTTGCAAGATTTATGGGCCTTTGGGTTTAGTGTTGAATTAATTCTAGAGTGTTTTTACTGCTTCCAGGGGTTCCTAGCTACCAGGTTAGTTTGAACATTCTTGGATGTAGAAAATTCATCTCTAACCGATTCACAAAACACGGTTAGATTATTGGGCTAAAACCTTGGTGTCCTTTCTGGATTTCCTGTAACCTGCCTATGATCTTAATGCAATATCAAATGTTGTAGTATGATGTTTACATGGCTAAATCAATAAACTCTCAAAATCAGATAACAGTAGTGTTATTAATGTGAATGTAAACACACTCACCGTCCCAAATGGAAGAATCAAAACTTGTCTCTCACACATTCATTTACTCTCTCTGATGTGCCAATGTACAGAATTAGAGAGAGAAACATAGAAGAAAATAGCAACCAGCAACATTTAATATTATGTTTTTGCTGCCTAATCAGTGGTGCTGTGCTTGTCTTGTTGCATGCTGTAAAAAATAATAATGAATTAATTTCTTACACAGACACACACACACACACACACACAAATATCTGGCATGTTTTTTCAGTCTTCTTAAAGACACGCTCTGCTGGAGTCGTCTGCTGTCATTAGGCTGAGCACGCTGCAGCATGCGTCCCTGAAAGATGAGGATTTATTATTGCACATATAATTGATTTCATACTGAAAATTCTGGAGGAAAGCCGCTTATGTGCTTCTGCTGTTTGTTCGGAAGGGAAAATCAAATACTGTCCCAAATAATTACAGCTGCTGTTTTCTAACAAGCCAACATACCCCCCATCACAGCACTCCGGCTTCCTGCTCTTCCACTGCCAATTAAGCACTGGTCCAAAATACCAGACCTTTTAACAAGATTAACTCAGAGAGTTTAAGAGGTAGAGGAAATAATTAGTTCTGTTACTGATAACATTAATCAGGTTAACCACCATGCCTCATTATGGAACCAGAGTCTCACTCTCTCCTTCACTTGCTCTCTCTTTCTTCCCTTGCATTGGTCTTGTATTTTCTCTCCTTAAAATTCAGCTTGAACACTGTGTTTGATCTAATCAGCCAGTCGGTATCAATAAGTTTGAACGTTAGTGCTGTTAGGTTGAGAATGTGTGCGGCAAATGAACAATGTGTATGTTTGTAGCTTCAGATTCAGATATTCCGTATTTTCAGTGCTTGGAGACGCCTCCACCAGTCTGATCAATATTTATGTAAAGCTATTCTAAAGAATGATCAAAGCTACCAGCCTCTTCTCAGCCAATATCCATCATAAACACCTCTGTCCTTGCCCAATGACATCTGTACTGCTCAGTAGATTGGTTTGTTGAGCAAACAGATTGAAATACAGTTGGATAAACTGATTTCAATAACTGCATGAAAGTAGCACATACTTTAGTATTGCAACACAGAAATTCAAGGCATATTGAGTCTATTGAAACCAAAAGTAGCATATTTTCCTCAGAAGCCCCAGGAAAATATGGCTTAAATTAAAAAAAATCTAAATTTATTTTTAGCGGACATTAGAGCGGAAACGTTGAAGAAGTTGTTTTTGTGCTTATACATGTATTCTTGCAAAGGGGTTCATTTCATATTGTTTGCAAGTGTGATCACTGCAGAGAATGTAGGGGTGTATAAGGTTATTCAAACACACTAATAAGCAAGAAACCAGATATAAATTCACATAATAGTCACATTATCATATTAAAGCAGGAGCTAAAGACATGAAACAGTAGGTTTTCATGAAAACCTTAAGGCGAAAACTCAAATTTATGACAGGGTGAATTTGATCTGGGGTTTTGTAAGGGTTGGATTAATAATGCTTCAACAGGACAAGCTGGACAAGGACAAATCCAATAAAATCTCTGTAATCCGGTTTGCCAGGATAAGGCCATCACCTCTGGGATAGCCCAAAAGTAAAATCTCTAATCTGAGGCCTGTGTCCTGCTGCTGGTTCAGTGGCGAAGCAGATGGACCAAGCTTACTAGTATCAATATTACTTTTGTGTATAATGTCTAAAGCCACATTTATTTTTTCAACTGAATATCATATTTCTGATGTTTAAAGAGAACAGAAAATTATTGTAGGAAATTACTGTGTGTATGGTGCTAAAGATTTACTAATTTTACAATTTTACAAAAATGATTGACATTTGCACTGTTTATGTCACCACAACTCCTTATGACGCACAAGAGCATTCAATGGTTTCCCATTCAGAATTCTCCTGCTCGCTCTGTCCCTCATGCAATGGCATTCATTCTATGAGCAGGATTGTAGGTGGCCTCTGGCCCCAGACTGTCACTCATTCTTTAGTACTAGAAATGAGCATGAAGACAGGGCTAACAGCCATAACTGTGGAATGACCGAGGTGTAGACAGGTCTCACGTTCATTCACCCACTGTGCTAAGAGATGATGCAGGAGATCAGACCTGAGGATGGCTATCAATCACCACTGAACATTCACAATAGAACATTTATCAGTTTAGATCAAATCTATATGCCACTCATCAATTCATTTAATCAAAATTTATAAGTGAGAGTCCCAAAGTGCTTACATTGTCACATACTAGTTACCCAGATGTTCAATGGTACACAGATGCTACAAAAATGGTACACAGCATAAATAAATAAATAAATGAATAAATAAATCAATAAAAATGCTGTGCTGTTATCAATTGGAAATTTCTTGAATATGGGCAGACTTATTAAATATTTCTCATTATGAAACAGCAAATATAAAAAATACAGAATGCTTTTTTTTAAAGAAACACAAAATTTTCACTTCATGATAAGATCATTTCTTGCAGTATAACATAATTATATCATAATTATATCGTAATGCTATAATTATAGCATAATTTTACCTAAATGCATGACAATGTAGATATCTAGTTAAATGCATTTTTTTATTGTATCAGTCTCTGATGCCCCATCATGGAACATAGAGTCTCTCATATGCTTTGTACACTTTTCTAGCCACAAGTTTTACAATCTTGAAGATGTCAATATGATCTAATACACTTCTGTGCATATGCACTTCCATATAATGTGTTACAACTCTCAGAGCATTTTGACTGAAAAAAGTTCACATTATTAGATCTTTAAAACTTAGTAGAGTTTTGGTTAACTTGGTGACAAATACATGCCTGGTTGTCAGTCAATTTTTATTTATGATTTATAGTTGTATGCTTTTAATAATGAAATATACCTCTGCTTATTGAAAGCTACATTTAGGGTTTATAAGTCTACATTAAAACAGACTGGGGTTGATATTTATCCAACTAATAAAAGATATCACAAAAATAGTCAGAAAATGTTGTCTGTTGATATCTTCAAAGCACTAATTGGTGGAATTTGGGAACAAGTTGGAATGTTAAAAACATATCTGTAAAATCATGAGGTATATTTAACAGCTAGCAGGGAGAAGAGTTTTTCTAAGTGGTTGATGGATGTCAGAACACACTGGTAATGCACTAGTGATTTGACCTGACATCAAGAGTCTTTGTTTCCTCCCTAGAGGTAGCTGGTAAATGTTGTCCACCCTTCCCCCGTTCTTTTTCCTACTTTCAGTAATATTGAAATTGAGTGTGTTTCTGTACCTCCTCCAGGGGCATTTCCCAGCATAACATTTCTACTTCAGGTACTGAATATGCTGATGGTGTCCAGAGTGGTCACATTTTTACTCCCACTGCACTCTGCAATATTGCTAACAGGAACACAAAAGGTTTTGCCCTCCACTTAATTAAAAGAATTAAAAGCCTTGTTTCCACTTTGTAGCCATGCCTGGCAGATCAATCCTCACCTGAATAGTTTTCAGCTGCTGACTAAATTTGTTTCAGGGGATAATAGCCAGATCAAAAGGCCTCGGATATAATTGGTGGAACAGAGAGCACGGATATCAGCATTGCAGGAAACAAAGCAGCTGTAGTCCCCAGAAATGCTACTGAAATGCTAAATGCTAGGAGTCAGAGCAGTGTGGAGTTCTGCATGTTGCTCCTGTGCTTGCGTGGGTTTCCTCTGGGTTCTCCGTTTTCCTCTCACCTCCCCAGTCATGCATGTATGTGTATTGGCTAAGTAAAATTGCCACCTAGGTATGAATGAGTATGTGTGACTGGTGCCCTGTGATAAATTGGTGCCCCATCAGGTGGTCCCAGTGTTCCTGGGGTAGGCTTCAGCCACTGTAACCCTGACTAGGATAAAGCAGTTACTGAAAATGAAATAATGAATCTAAATAGCACACGGCTCCCTGTCCCTGAGCTGGATATAATATACTGGGCTGGGGTTTCAGTGTCCCATATATGGAGCATAGTGGTCATGCAGGGGCAGGGGGTATCTCTGCCTGTGTGCTGCAGGCCTCTAGTCGCAATTAAGAATGTTTCTATGGGTGTGTAAAATTTTAGAGGTCTATAATTTCTGCTCCTTTCATAGGCTGAGTCTTGACAGATCAGCACAGCAATCAAGCCTACGAAACACAGACTGTATTTATTACTGAGCCTTCCGGCTCCTCCACATCACCTTTCTAATCACCACACGCTGTGTTAAAAAAGCAGAGGAAGACAGAAAGACAGAGATTGAGGGAGTGCTGGTTTTGAAGCTGCTCTGTAGGGTGAGGGAGAGTGTGTGATGCAAGGCCGATGGCTATGTCTGAAATACTCCTCTGGCCAGACCTGGACTCTGGTTCTAAACCCAAATGCCCCCTTCCTTGCCTGCTCCTTACACTCAGTCCCTCTTCACTCACTCCTCTGATTCACTCACTCCTCTTCCTGCTTTTTTCTATTATTCCAAGCTTGTTGTGCTGCCAGTGTTCCCGACGGCAAACACACATCAATCATTACTAATCCCTCTCTCTGTAGAATGAAGATAAATAACTGCTCCTCTCCCTCTCTCCCCTCCTTTACTGTAATAGATGCAAAATGAAGTGTGGCATCTGAGGGGCTTTTGGCAAAATCTGAAGGCCTATTACATTTATTTTTAAACTAATATGCAAATTTATTTCCCCAACTAGGAATATATACACTAGGATGAGCAGGGCTACAAAACTGAGCCGTGTTCAAGAAAACAAACAGTTGAGCTCAGTGGGAGTGTGGATATATCCAGTTGGACCATATATTACTCTTGCATATGTAGGACTATTTTTTTAAATAATATAACTTAATTTAAGAATTTTTAGAGTTTTTTCAGCTTCCAATTTCTGGTGGAGTTATGGGAGTCTAATTGATAGGGGAGCGATGGGTGAAGGAGGAGTTGGGGCACCATTTAATCATTAGGACTGTTTTTGTTAGAACACTTATGACCTTCACGGAGGTGTTGAATATTAATAGAGTGAATAATAAAACTTAGGAGAGCTCTAATGGGCTAGTACCAGGGACCTGGAGACCTCTTCGAGAGCAGTTTTCTCTCTCTCCCACTTTCAGTGTTTCACCACTTCTCCCTCTTCCCTTTCTCTCAATCTCTCTTTCTCCCTTGCATGGAAAACCAGTTGAGATTAATTTGAATATATTAGCACCATCTATGAATGGAAGTAATACCTGAAAATAACTAGTGTAATTATCCCGGAGAAGTGGAAATCTGACTGGATTACTCGAGTTTGCTGAGGCTTCAGTCTCTCTAAACGGCAGATTGTTAGAAAAAGCTTTCTTGGTTGGAAGCCCACTCATACATGTGATCATATCCCCAAACAGCTTACACCCCCCTACCCCACTCACACACATACAGTGCTCTGTCTTGGGAAAATACACCAACAAAGTGGGCGTTTAACCACAGCAGGGTGTAGTTTGTTTAGGACAGCCACATCTTGCTGTGGAGGCACAATGGTGCAGACCGTTTGAATGCTTCTATAGTGCTATCACACAACAAGCCTGGTAAAAAGTCCAACACATGGCAGGAATCGGGCAAGAATAATAGTAAGTGGGACTCTAATGCTGATTGATGGGTGAAGAAAGTAGATAGCAGTGAGGGATTAATCAATGCCATACGCACCAGTGCAAGCAGGTGGGCTCTTCTCATGCAGACACACACTCACACTATGTAAAGAGGTAATAGTTGATCCACACTGCTGTTATCTTCTTCACAGAAATACGCCTCTACATTATTCATAAAGCTCTGTGCAAGCGTTTCACCCTTTTATAATCTATCTTTGGTCAACAGTGTGAAGTATAGAAATGCTGGTGTTAGCCAGGCAGATAGTAGGACAGTGTTTTATTAATTCAACACATTAGTGAAGACATGATTAACACCTCAAGTGTCCAGTTTGAAGAAGAAGCACCATTAGTGCAAAGCTATGTATCTCTACTTCTCATCACCCATCCTTCCCTGGCACTCATTCTCTCGCTCTGTGTCTCTCTGTGCTTTAGCTTTGCTCAAGCACTGTAATGCTAAATGTCCTCACCCTGCCTGCTGTGATTGAATTGCAAATGCTCATTATGCCAGCGAGCAGTCCTCCACCTGTCCATGTCTCCCCACCGACCGAGATGCAGGCTTGCTCTTTTGTTCCATAGATCGAAACAATACTGGGGCATGAGACTCTGCCAAAGGGACACAGAGTCTCAGTATTAGGGTTCAACAGGGATTTTTTATATGTAGCTTTGTCTAAGGTAATTAATGGCCACTGAAGATGGACATTGTGAGTATGTGTGTGTGTCATATGGATCAATATGGTATGTTCCAATTCTATGACATTTCTATATGAAAGTTCACACATTTGTGAATACTACCAGGCTGGCAGTAACATTTACCTGAAATGTTAGCCATTGACTTATATACTAAGCTAACATTACCTATTTAGGTATCTACTTACTTTCTGTCTGAAAAAAAAACTTGTATGTGCTGTTTTCTCCACTTTTTAGCCGTTACCTCCTCCATTTGTCCCACTTCCACTGACTGACCAATGTATAATGGAGGTTTAAGTACAACTTAATTTGGAACTTTCCAAGAAGCCAGGAACTTTTTAGGAATTTACCAATTTTATACATGTTTTCATCAAAGGAATCAGCCATATTTTTTGGGACATTTTCAGTTCCTGCTTCAGAGTACTTAATTTACTTCAGATCTTCTGGCTACACAGTTGCACTTTTTGACCATAGAGCACATAGTTTATAGAAGTTATACAGTTATTTACAATCACACTATCTGGTGTCACCCAGATGAAGATGGTTTCCCTTTTGTATCTGGTTCTTCTCAAAGTTTCTTCCGTGTCATGTCATCTCAGGGAGTTTTTCCTTACCACCATTGCCTCTGGCTTGCTCATTAGGGTTAAATTTAGAAATTCATATGTTTAAAATTTTGGAATTTATTTATTTGCGGCTGGCAAAAAATTCATATGTTTAAAATTTATATCCAAAATGTATTTATTTGCAGCTGGCAAAACGTCTTGAAGCACGCCATTCTAATGACAGTTTAAAAACTTACCTTAATTTTTGTATTATATTCTCTCAACAATGTAAAAGCAATAAACTTCACTCTGAAATTTGTTGTGTCTTTTTTATTTCACTGGCAGTTTGCGTTACTTCTATTATGGTCACACATCCTGCGGTAACAGGACATAGTTTCGTAATCTCAATGGGTGCAAACACACAGCTAATGACACACCTCAATGGATAACAAGCTAAAGCAGTTAATGTCTAGATTAAACTGTGATACTGATGTTCAGGATTTTGAAGAGCCTTTTCAGGCTTATCAATGCAGGTTTCTGGGCCATGAGAAAAGAAAGTGTGAAAGAGAAGCTCTTTTTTCAGCTCCTCTCCTTTCATGCCAATGTGAGGAGTAGACGTGAAGTGAATTGAAGACTGCCTGCTGTATTGACATTTCTGTCTTTCTCAATCACAGATATTTAAGTGCTACAGCAGTCCAGGATTTATTCTTACACATATTTATGGTCTCCATTAACTACCAGTGCTCAGTGCAAAACAGTTCTGTTTACCTGTTTATATACTTTAAATATCATTAAAAAAAACGGCTAGCACTGTAGTACCCGTGCCTAGCATGTATATTGTATATAAGAGGGTTTAGATGGTTTAGTGTTTGGCTTGGAGGATGAGCTACGTGAGAGCAAGAAAAGAGCAGGAAAGTGAAGTAAACAGGTTTATCATCGGAGGGAGCAGCAGAGAGATGGGGTGAACGGTTTGTCCTTATCAAAACTGCTTCCCAGAGAGAGCTGAGAGATACCTTAAATAAGTGAAAGAGACTTGGGTTTTTCGATTAGTGCCTCACCATGACTCCAATCTCACAAGGTTCCCCTGCGCTATTCGAATATTACTGAGTGTGAGCCACAGTGAGGAATTTTAAAAAGAGAGAATGATGAAGACGAAGGAATGGAGGAGAAGAGATGAGGACGAGGTTCGAGAGAAGAGCAGAGAGCAGGAGTGACGATAGACTATCAGCGGCCACTCTCTTAATCACACACTAACTCCCAGAGTGAGCACTCCAGACTAATCCTCAAATCTCTACAGGCTTCTGCCTCGTAGTCACTGCAGGCTCGTTCATAGTGAAAGGGAAAGTAATGGTGAGATATCGGGAGAAAATAAGGACCTGAGTTTAAATTGAGGCAGGACTTCACTTTCCCATGGCTCTACTTTCCTGGAGGGGGAGACGCCAGTGTGGAGATTAGATGGGATTTATGGATTCTTTAAGATGTTGTTAGGCTTCTGTCTATAAGTAGTCTCTGTATGACAGAAAAAAAACCCTCTCCTCACCACCCACCTTCAGCCACAGTCCTTTCATTCCACCGATTTTGGATGCCGTTTATTTAAACAAATGAACAAATCTTCCATTTGATTACTGGACCATGTTTTTTTTTCTTTAAGGATGTGATTGTGAGTGAATAAAAGAGAAAGCGAGGAAAGGGTTGTGTTTTGTCTGCAAGCTTATAAAAAATATGGGTTAAATGGCTTTGTACTTGTGTTAGTGCAGGTCTTGTCTCTCCTAAGACTGAGTAAAGAGTGACCGAGGTCCTAATTTGTGCCACAGCTGTAGGTGTTCCCTCTTTTGTCTCTAGCTCACACAGAACCTCCGCTTTCTTCTACATCTCCTTGTGTTTGAAAACATTGGCATTCATCAGGCTTTGTGTGTGTGTGTGTTTGTGTGGACTGGCCCAGCAGGACTGTCCCTGTCCCATCCAGCCCTGGGTACCATTTCTTTACACGTTTACTTGAGTGGAAAATCTGGTAGTGCTGGATTTATTTCAGCTGAATGGCATTGGGAGTCTAGGCATTAGTGTCTGACAGAACCCCACAGAGAGACCAGGCCTGAATGAAGGCTCAAAACCTCCCCAGCGATCATCACACCGATTTTAGCCTGCCAGTGAGCCGTGCCGATTCCAACCCTACACTTTACAACTTAAAGGCCGTCTGCAGCTGACGAATCTGCGAGTCTGCGGATATCAGACGAATAGAATGTTAGAATGCAGATGAATTTCAGATGCCTTTTGTGAATTATTTACTTGAGTGTCACTCAATTAAGGGTCCAGAATAAGGCTGAAAACTCATATTTCATAAGCAAGGGAACTCAAACACACAAACAGTCATTTACTGCTTCTGGCCAGCATTCAGGGATCTCTCTGTTTGGTTAACTGAAGACTATGTCTGTGTGTTTGTGTGTGTACATGAGGGACAGCTTGTCCTGAGGCCTACAGGACTGACAGATGGACCACTTGGTGTTTTTGTCTGCCACAAGTGTTTCAGTGTTACCAGTGGTCTTCTTTGCTACAGACTACCGCCTAGCTGAACTTGAATGACGGTGATTACATCCAGTAAGACGTCCAGACATCTGGCTAGGGCTCACCCCCATGCTCTTTGCTCTTTGCGGATTTTTATAAGAAATTTTCAGACATAAATTATTACTAAACCATGAACACATTAATTTTTCAGAATTTTTTTTTTAATTCGTCAGCTATTCATAATTTAGAATAGGGACAGTTTCCATGTTTTAGGTTAGACCTTTTACTTAGCAGGGCTTTGAAATGTGCTTGATGACAAAAGTCACATCTAAAACAGGCTTTACTCACTGTTGTAAATGTTAAGACTAGTGAGTTATAAGTGTTTTATGAAGTCAAAGAGTGCTTTTCCAAGGGTATGGAGAGAAATATGGCTGCTGTAGAATGACACTGTGGAAGCCAAGCTTCTTCTCCTCATCTCTTTCTCTCAATATTAGATGTATTTCAAGGATTTGAAACGTAAAGCCAATTTTATTATACATGGTTAGTAATGTTGAGCCTGTTAACTTTCCCTCTCTCTTTTTTTTATATCTTATTTTGTCTGTGCCATCTCATGTCTTTCATGTCCTAAAAGGTCTGGCTACATGGTGCCTCGCTGCTTTAAACTTTTACTTCATGTTTTTTAATGACACACTGCATAGTGAGTACTCAGGGCATGTTGGAACTGAAAATTTTCTTTCTCCATTTTGTAGCTCTTTCATCATTTCATCATGTAGAAAAGTATAAATTTACAACAGCTTTTCTGTATCAAGAACACTGCAATTGGTTTGCTTTAGTGTTTCCTTCATATGTAATATAATGAATTGCTTTGTAAACAGAATAACAGGATACTGTAACCAGGTGGTTTTGGGGGTTTTGTTCATATTGTGTGTGTTGGGTTTGTTTTGTTGTTGCTGTTTTTTTTTAGTCACAATGTTCCTGTTCCTGTTAAAAAATTAGTTTGGTATAGAGTATAGAAGTATTTGCATTTCATACATACCCTGCTTGTAGTTAGAACTTCTTTGTAAATGCATAATTACATAAATTATATATTATTATTCATTAGTTTAGCGAAGGCAAATGTTCAGACAAGCTAACAGAGATAGGAAATAGGTTCAGCCCTGTGTCTGCAGCATGTTGATGTTTGGTAGAGAGAAAAGCTTGATTTACTGACCAACTTCGCGTGCTCTTATTGTTCAGCAGAGGCCAATTGTAAATGTTTCCCCTGGTCCCCTCTCCAATAAAGCCTGTCGAACTCCATCTTCATAATTGAGTTTCTGTAGAAGACATACATAAAGCTCCTGCTTTAGAAGCAAGCTGAATGGTTTTTTTTGTTGTTGTTGTTGTTGTTTTGCCGGGATTTGCCTTTACTCCACTCCTGGTGTGATTGATTCGGCTCCTGAAGAGTGGAGGTAAAATCTGATAGCTGAGTTCGACTGATCCAGAATCCAGCTGTGAGCCTAAGCCTTGGCACAACCAGCATCTCCCTTCTACCACTGAGATGGGAAATATTGGCTTATCAAAATTGATAGGATCCTTGATCAGGTTCATCATATATTCGGTTTCATAAATTCACACTACTTATACAATTCATGAATGTTTAACACTAAAGAACAGGACATAAACCCATGTAAAAGCTTTGTTTGATTATCATGAATTTGATTATAGATGTGTGGAAATGTAGTGCTTTGATTTCCACATTTCAGTTTGGTGGTTGAGTTTCATAAGCCCAACACCAGCATATGAACAAAACCAATGACAGGACATGGCAGTGAGCAATACTGTTTCATTCACTTTAGAGAATCATTCAAAACACTGCTTGTAGATGTCTATAATGAAGGGAATGCAGCCATAAAGTGATGTGGATGAAGAGAAGAAGATTCAAGACATGTTAGCTTTAAGATAAAGTACATAATGGTCAGGGGTCATCTCTTAAGAGATTTAATGTTGTATTTGTGTGTTCTGTGAATGTTTGTGAGAGAGAGAGAGAGAGAGAGAGAGAGGGAGGAGGTATGCTGGCACTGGTTTTGATCATTAACTGCCCATAACTGTAGAGCTTTCCCTTAGACTTGTATAAAAGGGAGAAAGACTGAAGAGTGCAGTTTGCTTTAGCTCTGTGTTGGCCTGTTGATGCGCAGCTGTCTCCAGTTCATCTTATTGAGTAGAGCTGCATGTCCACAAACAGCCTCAGGCCTTTCAATCAAATCTCGACCAGTGAAATGAAATGAAAATAAATAGAGTGAGCGAACAAGAGAGAGAGAAACTATATCAGTAAGAAGGAGCGATCATACAGCTGTGCGGCTGCATTCATTTGACATGTTCTCCCTTTTCAGCGTAGGTCGGTGGGGGTTTTTTGTTTTTCAAAGTGCTTGTTTTAGTCATTGTTTTAGAGATGACAGGGTATGAAATATACATCATGCTTGAGCTTCAGTACAATGGGAAGGAGAGTAGAGTAGCTGAATTTGTAAGAGACAAGGACAGTGTGTGTGTGCATCTGTGTGTGTCCACACGTACGTACATGTCACATAGATGTCAGCTTAAAAGCTACAGGCCAGAGAAAACATAATTATATGGCTTTTCTGTCCCGTCCTCCTGCTCTTGCTCTCTCTCTCTCTCTCTCTCTCTCTCTCTCTCTCTCTCTCTCGACTCTGCTCCATCATTGGTTTGAGAAATGGCCTAATTAACCTGCACAGAATGTTGTAAATGGCTGACGGCCCGCGTTTGTCATTGTGTGCATTTTTCTTTGTTCAAATGTGCCCCATGTTTTTATTACACTCTGACTAATTCTAAATGGTCCTGTTCAGGTTGTGTGTGTGTGTGTGTGTGTGTGTGTGTGTGTGTGTGTGTGTGTGTGTGTGTGTGTGTGTGCTGTTGAGTGCAGTTAAGGACGATAAAACATTGCTGCAGTGTGTGTGTGTCCTTTTTAAAAGACGAAATGTCCCAATTATGATATGGCATACGGCATGGTTTGACCTTGTCGGGACTTTTAGCTGGTGTCTTTTAAGAAAAGTGCTTTTCGAACTAAAATAGAGAGAAAAAAGACGAATTCGTTTAGAGGTTAATGTTAGTGTAAAACCAACATGTGTGTATGTGGGCATATTTTCATTGATTGGTGGTGACCAAATGTAGGCATAGGAATATCTTACAGTTTTGACCTTGGGGACATTTTAATTTTGTCTATTCTTTTTTCTTTTTTTATTTAACAACAGCTGTAACTTTTAAAAAATCTTAAATGAACCAGAATATTCCCTTTTGGTTACTGAGGTTACTGTTAAGTGTTTGGTTTAGTTGTAGGCATAGCATTAGCTGTATTAATAATTATGTCACTGAAAGGTCCTTGCAAGGATAATTGTGTGTGTGTGTGTGTGTGTGTTTGTGTGTGTGTGTGTGTGTGTGTGTGTGTGTGTGTGTGTGTGTGTGTGTGTGT
>JAQQZR010000033.1:18780979-18795154 GCA_030068235.1 Notoglanidium macrostoma
GTGTGTGTGTGTGTGTGTGTGTGTGTGTGTGTGTGTGTGTGTGTGTGTGTGTGTGTGTGTGTGTGTGTGTGTTGGGCTTCTTGGTAAAAGTGGGCCAGTCTATAATATCATTAATTAGGGCTCACAGTGCCCTGGTGGAGCAGATGGGAGGCAGTAGCTCCTGCTCTGTTGATCCAGGGCATTCAGCCTCTGTTTGCCCCCATAGGCTACATGCGCACGCACACACTCTCACTCACTCACACACACACACAAACACACACACACACACACACACACACACACACACACACACCGATGAAACAATAAAGCCCTGTCTGTCTCACACACAGCCCTCTGTCCATGCCTACAAAATTAGCATGCATACTGACATACCTTACACTAACGGTCTACAGTCCATTACCATTTCCATCCCTGTGACATTAGTCACATTCACTCTTTCCTCTTTATATCATTCAATTTCCCCACTCTTTCTCTCAAACTGTGTGTTTGTGTATGTGTGTGTGTGTGTGTGTGTGTGTGTGTCTGCGTGCATTTATGAACCTCCCCCCCCAGAGACATTTCAGTGTGTAGCTTGTGGCAGGAGAGAAAGCAAGACAAAGGCCCTGATTTGAAAACTTAATTATAGCCATGGAAATGCATGTCATCAGAGTGACAATGAGATATACGTGGTTGAGTAGTTAATTGGGCATGAAAGGGCGCTCTTCTTAGTCCACAACACCCAAAACAGCTACTGCGAGGCTAGTGAGGATGGGGTGATTATGGCAGCTCGCCCAAGCACTCTTCAGATGCCACAAAGATTTAACGCTGCCAAGGCCTGCCTGAACACAGGGGACGCTTGCTCCGTGCCAATCGCCATGACAACACAGCCCACGCTGTCACTCATGCAGACACCTGTGAGCCTCTCCTGGTTCATTGTGTGTGTTTGTGTGTTTGTGTGTGTGGGCAAGAGAGAGATGGAGAGCTCAGGTGGACTCATGAGAGATGCGTTAAGGAAGAGGAGGTACTGGAAACTACTGAAGACTATTAGAGGCATTAGTTATTATCATTGTATTATCCCCCGTCACTTACTGTCAAGGCTATCTTAATGAAATTGTAGAAACAAAGTTATAGATGTTTAGTTTAAGCAACATTATGTAATGTATGAGTAATAATTGTTTATTCAGCTCATTTTCAGATGTCATAGTTTGCAAGTAGTCCAATTCAAAATATCTGTCTCATAAGCTCAAGTGTAAGTCTAGTCTCAAGCCATATACAAGTTACATGTTAAAGACACTTCAGTGTTTTTCAGCCTAATGTCTAATCTCAACTGCACCTGTAGCGTATTTGGTCAAAATTCACTTGTAAAGTAAAATGGGTAGCATGGGAGTGCAGTAGTTAGCACTGTCACCTCACAGCAAGAAGGTTCTAGATTCAAATCTGACTGCTTTCTGTGTGGAGCTTGATGTTCTCCCCATGCCTGCATGGGTATCCTTCCAAAGACATGCAGATTATTTTAACTAGCTTTTCTAAATTGCCCATAAATTTGAATGTGGGTTTGAATGGTTATTTGTCTCTGTGATAGATTGGCAACCTGCCCAAGGTAGCACCATCTCTTGCCTGAAGTCAGCTGGGATTGGCTCCAGCTTCCCCACGACCCTGACAGATAAGTGGCAAAGATAATGGATGGATGGAAGAAAATATAATACAAGTCACTTGCTCTGGTGTCAGTAATGCAAATGTATAATGTAATAGTAATAACGAAAAATCTAATAATAAAGCATGAGACATAAATGAGTGTATTAAAAACCACAGCTGTTTTTAAGAAGTTTCGCTAAAGTTCCAACACTGAAACAAAACAGTAAAAAGCAGTTCTGTTTTCTTACATCTTTTCACACAGCTGTGCAAAGGAACACATAACAACAAGTTCTTCCTTTGGAAAAAAAAAGGATGTAGAGCCATCTCTGAAAAGGGGAATTATACAGATTTGGGGCTTAATTACAAATACATTTAACTGTACTGAACAAATGAATTCCTACACATTTTGTCCCCAGCACCTGTACTTAGACCATTCCATTGTAAGTGAATATAAAGTAAGCAGGATGTCTTTGTTGTTTTCTCAGTTATGGAAAATATGCAAAGTAGATTGAAGTCCAAATCTGTGACTCAAGTCTTCAAAGGACTTTTTTTCATATGAAGTATATGAATGGATAAATGAATGATAGTACTTTGAGGAGAGGACAAACTCTACATGTCCTTGTTTAAAAGCTGACTGTCATACAATGCGCTGTTTCAATGCCATCTAAATCTGTCTGGGTTGTATTGGTTCCTTTCACACTGTCTGCAATGTACTGTATGTCAAAGCAGGATGCTAAACAAAAACTCCTGCCAAACACGATTTCCATCTCTTTTCTCCACACTGCTCTTCCGCCTTTTTAACATAAATATCCATGACATCTTATGTATTGATATTCAAATTAGTACAGTTTTGGAAGGATTCAGAATGCATTCATCAGCTATTTATACATAGAGCGTATTATATACAGCACATTGCTTCATTACTGCTGAGGCTTAGTCAGGAATTATTGAGGCATAAACAAACACATGTAGGCCTTTCCCCGCTGCTTTTCTTTTTATCTCTGCTCACAAGCAATGGTGGTGAAAAGATTCAGAGAGAGAGAGCGATAGAAAGACAGATCAAGCGAGAGAGTGAGACAGATAGTAAAGAAGTCCAGGCGAAATTTAGCAGAAGAGAGAGAAACCCAGTCGCATAGAGGAGACAAGTCACATCCCAGCATTTCCCACAAGGCCTTGTTATTTTCATCATTGCTGAAAGGTCAGCAACTCTCCCTCCCATATTGTGTATGTGTATTTTTTTTTAACATGTCCAGCCTTAAGAGTCTGTTTTCCTCCCTCTCTCTCTGATTCTCTGGTTCTCAGAGGGCTGTTTATGTTCCTTCAGGATCCTCTGGTACTGTGACAGCTGCTTAAGGGAGTGTAGAGATGGCCTGGCTTTGAGCTGAGTCAAGCCTCCCAGTTGGAGGTGTGTTGATCGAGTCTGTAGCCTATTAGCTAGCCGAGTGTGAGCATCTCCCACTGGGTTGCTGAAGTATGTGAGGTCTGAGTGTCCATGTGGTGCAGGAATCCCTGCAGATCCCTGCAGTGTAACACCCACACATTCAGAACGAAGAGGATCAAGGTGTCTTCTAGCCCCCTCACATCACAGGACACTTCTCCTGCTTTGCAGTGGCTGCCATTTGTGTTTTAGCTCTGTGACACATCAGATAGGGTTGGACAATGAAATGATAATAAATAGATATCAGCGATGAGTGAAACTGATAGCACGCTACAACTGCACGTTCAAAATCTCACTCACACCACATAGCTTTAATTGCTTTTCTTGAAAATCTGGAGAATCCGGAGTCCGATTTTTTGTGAATTTGTGACTTCAAAAATGATTGCTTCTCCATAAATTCCTATACCAAATTCACTGTTTCACCTAACATTTCTAAAAAGAATTCAGAAAGGAGAACTAGAATAATATGAAAAAGAGACATGAGATTAAAGAAGTCAGAACAGAGGCAACAATGCTTGGCATCAGCAGGATTCAAAGACATCACAGGGCAGTCAATGTAGCACTACTACATCTGGAAACTTGCTCAAACGGACATTTTTCCTGACATTTTCAGTGGTTGGCTTATCGAGTAAAGTTATTTTTAAGTCTTGACCAAAGAACTCCTTAAAGCAATATTTGAGTAAAAGGAGATTGAAATCCCTTGTCTAAGTGTTTAAAAGGTCTACTGGGAATTTAATCAAGTCAAGATCCTTAAAAGCACCACATTTCATTCAGTGCCTTTCAAAAATAATGTGTGTCAATTTGTACTGGTCAATTTGTAATGTGTAGCGTATAATAATGTGGCATTGTGTCTTTTTGTTTTTTCCAACTGGAAGTTCTTTTTCATGTGATTAGCATACTGGACTGTGAATTCACCCATGTATATCATGAATAATTTATAACAACATAACAACTGTGATGTTTATTAGCCATAAGGCATGATTAAAGTGCCACATTCTGATTCATTAATATTGGGATCAGACTACACTATTTCAGCCCAATTTTGTTTTCCCTTGACTTACAAACTTCCATCGTCAGGCAATGGCCTGGATATGAACATCGGGAATGACGAACAGACCTTGTAGTGTGATGTGATCAAAGGACAGTGAAGTGGTGTCTGGGACGCCCCACAACACCACAATGAAAAGTGTAGCATGTCTAAATTTCCTTGACTAGTTTGACAACTCCTACGACATGTCCCTTGACGTTCCTTCTGTAGCCATGATTGACAACTTCTTGACCCTAATCCCTGGCGAAATGCAAGGACATGAATGATGATTGGTCAGGGTCAAACTTGTAGTTTTGCCAGGCTTCCGAGTAAGACACGGTAACAATTTATGGCACTGTGATTGCCTAATTTCACATGGTGGCAGACAAAAATATAGTTTAGTCTGATCCCGGCATAACACATTTGCATAAACAGTGTCCATTTCCATGGCACATTTTCAGGCCATCTTTGTTTTCAAAAGCACATTCAGGAAGAAAAACTCAGTCATGAATGATTGTGCTAAATCCATGTGCAAATCCTATGTTCTAATTTCGAAGCAGGCAAAATGAAAATCCGGATAACAAATTTCCTTGGTCTTGTCAGGAGTTTTTCCTTCTCCTTCCTCATCTCTCCCCGACCTCCTGCTCTCCCTCTCTGTATTTTCACTCTCTGACTTGTTTTGTCTCCCTCGATCAGTCTCTTGGTGACATCTTTCAAAGCCTTTGCTGTGATAAGGCAGGAAGTACAGGAAGCATTGCGATCATCTCCCTCACTTTAGTGTTTAGATGTGAAGTTTCCTCTCATATATGCTGTTGTCTTGCTGTTGCATTAGATGTCGAAAACAACACAGTGCAAGTCTGGAGACAAACAGTAGTGACAAAAAAGAGAAGAAAGAAACAACCCAAAAAACTCTGCTGAGTCTCCTCTCTGTTATGTTGAAGTCTCCACTCCCTGCTCTATGACTGATATCATGATTGTGTCTGAGTGAGTGCACTGTGCATCTGTCTGACAGCACACGACTCCCTGAGAATGTGGAGGGGGGAAATGTATTGATGGCTTCCGTAAATGTGTCATTTTTCTCAGTTGCCAAGGGTCCTTAGACTAAATGACTGCAGCTCAGAGGAGGAAGCTAGGTGTAGGTGTACAGATCTCATGGCTATTTCATCTTTCTCTTTATTTCGAAAGCTGGTGTTATTCCCTAGGTGATTAGTCTTAAGAGCAGGGCGCTTTCCTGTTACTGCTCCACTGTGCCGGAGATTTATTTCATGAGATTTGGGGAGATTAAAGGGATTGCAGTCAGCACAATGACTGTCCTAAAAACAATTCAAGAAATAGTGCATTTTTATGAGTGCAGACAGGCTTTTCACCTAATTTTAGCTTCCAGTATTCACAACTGTATTTATGCTTAAGATATATAATATTATTGTTCAAGCTATGTCTTTATTCCCTCTTTCTCTTTCTATCTACAGGTGATGAGTGGTACCTGTGCAGACTATCTGTAACCCTTCCTGGTATGTCAGATCTGCAGTGGGCTATGTTTCCCGAGCCGTATCTCTCCACAGTGCAGCCCGGTGCAGCTCCAGGCTCGGTGGTTTACAAACTGTTAGCCAGACAGAGGGATGGCTCTTTGGAAGCGGCCCAATTCCTCTTGGTGGATGGTAAGTGTGTTTTACACTTAGCCCAGAATCCACAGCCTTATTTCATCATTGGGAAGCAGCCAATTCAGTGAAGTAGCTAATTAAATCTCGTTCTTGCTGAATTATTAAGGAAAAGAAGGGATGGGAGTATGAGTGGAGAAAGCAATAGCACAGATCAGGGGATTTTGACTGATTGTGACCACCATTCTCACTATGAAGTAACCCGAGGACCACTGCTGTGGGGTGTGAGGGAAGGAGTTGATGTGCGAATCTGAGGGCAAATTCCAACATTAGCACAGCATAGGCTACCAAGGATAGACCGGATGGGGACAATTTGAATCCTGAAAGTCACCTTGGCTTTTCTAAATTTTACATATTTGCATGAATTTGATTATTCACAAACAATAATTAATACATGGACATGTGTTTAATAAAATAGTGATTCCCACAGTGAAACGACGTTATTTAATGCATGGTCAGAACCACCTGAAGTGCCTTCATGGAACACCAAGGGGCTGCAGACCACCAATTGAAAAACCCTGCCACAGATGACACTATTACAATATTAAAGTATGGGATGGCACGGTGGTGCAGTGGTTAGCACTGTTGCCTCACAGCAAGCAGGTTTCACTTTCGAACCTGCGGTCATCTGAGGGCCTTTCTGTATGGAGTTTGCATGTTCTCCCCATGCCTGCGTGGGTTTCCTTTGGGAGCTCCAGTTTCCTCCCATAGTCCAAAGGCATGCAGATTAGATCACCTGGCTACTCTAAATTGCCCATAGGTGTGAATATGAGTGTGAATGTCTGTCTGTCTCTCTGTGTTAGTCCTGCATTATATTGGTGACATGCCCAGGGTGTACCCTGACTCTTACCCGATACCAGCTGGGATTGGCTCCAGCCCACCTGCAAGCGGTATAGAAAATTAATGAATATTTATATACTTAATATTAGTATTTAGTCACTCAATATTAATGTGATTGTATTACAACTGTTGCCTGTGTGGAGAGAATGGAGAGAAAGTTGAGATGCTTCCTACATTGATTTAGTTATTTTTGTTTTGAATATAAATTAGTGCAGGTGCAAGGCACCATGCCTGCAACATGCAGTGAGATGCAAAAATGGTTGTGTCATTAAAACGCTGAATGAGGGATTATACTGCCGATTTGTTGCTAATGAATAACAAATGGATTCCAAGCTAATGGTTATTGCTGTTTCTGAAATCTCATCTGCTGGGTTTTACTGAGCTGACAGTAAAGCCACAGGAGTAGTGAGCCTATAATTGCTTAAAAATAATAAAAATGGCATTTTAGGGTGGCTTGGAGCTATTCTACATGCTGCTCTTACTCTACAGACCAGTAATTTGGAACAATACAGAACACTGTTTCTGTTCATTTATTACACGTAATGATGCTTGGTGCAATTTTTACATTATTGATTTAAAATAATTCTAAATTCGACACTTTTTATACCATTAAATCATTTTGGGGGAATTAATTTGGGTGCTCAACCTGGTAAAATCATTGAGAAAATTGAAATTACAGAAATACTGGAGTCATTATTGGGACCTTGATCAGGATTCTTAGCATGCAACTGCTCAGATTTATGCTTGAATCCACACTATAAATAAACAGAGGTATTAAAATGAGTAAAATATTGTTTGTTTATTTATTTATTTAACCAGTATGGGGAATAAATTTGAATGCACAGGCCTGTCCAAATGCAAAAAATGCTACTGCAGAGATGGGAAACCATATTGTGTCATAAAATTTAAGAGCCTATCAGGTCCCAATATGCATATACAACAGCAGAGTACCAGGGAACAGAGGCATAGAGGGCTACATGAAATATATAATACATAATATTTAATACATATCATTTGCATATTCATAGAATCAGTCCTGTGATAGATTGGTGACCTGTCCAGGTTTTACCCTACCTCTTACCCAAAGTCAGCTGTCCCTGTGACCCTTAATGGATAAGCAGTATAGATATTGGATGGATAAATGGATGAGTATTCATAGAATCTGGATCACTTTATGGGTTTCAAAGTGAAAACACTTCTGTGCCTGTGTCTTCTGCTATCTTTTTTGGAACATCAAGCAATTTATTATTCAACATCTTTAAAAAAAATCTTTAAAGCAAGTTTTGATTGACTTTATATCATACCAAATTCAGCATCTGGAGTGTGAGATGAGTTGTGAGAGTGCAAACACAGTTTCTGACAGTTTCTCTCCCCTTCTCTTTCTCCAGCTTTGAAATCATGCTCCCTCTTCTGGGACACTGTTAGCAGTAACGTCTGAGGTGTGTATGTGTTAGACAGGAGTATTTCTGATCAAAAACTTTATCTCTGGATTTAGAACAGCAAATATCATCTGCCATGCAACCCAATCTGCTTTTTCAATGATAGCATTTATGTGTTTATGTATGTGGATAATTCTAGAATATATAGAGAGAATATAGACTACAAAATGAATAGAATATATAATGATTATAGAATAACCCATGTTTAACATTTTCACAGCAATATGTTTAAATAGTTGAGGAAGTCTGTCTATTAATATATCCCCTGTACTCATGAGTCAGTCTGGATCAATTTTAAAAGATAAGGAAATTAAGCTACAGCAATTTATACATATTATCATAGCCTCCCATGTGGCTTCTTGTCCAAGATTATAGAAGTAGTAATATTTTCATTGACAGGTAAAAACCATTAGCTGGTATGTCTGTCCGGGTTATACATGCATACGGTACGTAAATGTCAGAATTCTTAAGTCTAGAATGAAAAAGAAACGTTACAAGACACATATTCCCCGGTGTTAAGGAGAGAGCAGCTAAGAGGGGCAGCATATCTGCAGCTGTGGCTTTTACTCCACTACAACAGCTGTGCTTCATCCTTTTCCCCCTTCATCCTCTCTCACTGCACTGTGCTTCAGGCTACGATGCTTAAAACAGACTTGTCTTTCTGTGATCCTGAGGGGGGTTTGAAGGCCACACACACAACTGACAGAAGGGTTCTCAGTCCCCTTTGCCCTTCAAGTTTTTAATTTTCTTTTCAAATGTTGACACCAATATCCATCCATCCATCCATTACCTACAATGATTAACCATTAAGGGTTGTGGGGAAGCTGGAGCCAATCCCAGCTGACTTCAGGTGAGAAGTCCCTACACCCTGGGCAGGCCTGACATCAGTATATCCAAAGAAACGAAAGTGCATTAATCCTTAAATGATCAATATCTATGAGTCTGTGCCTACTGTTGCTACAAATTCCTGTTCTTGGCTGACAGGAGAGGAACCCAGTATGTTCTTGTAGCTCATCTGCCTTAAGGTTCAATATGTTGTGCTCCTCTGAAATGCTTTTCTGCTCACCATAAATGTAAAGAATGGTTATTTAAGTGAGCATAGCCTTACTGTCAGATTGAGTTCTCTTCTGAACTCTCTCCTCAGCAAGGTGAATTTGCCCACAGATCTTCTTCTCATTGGATGTTTTTTGTTTTTTTGTACCATGTGTGTGTTTGTGTCTGTGTTTGTGTGTGTGGTTGCTGCAGGCGCTGAAGATTGTTTTGAGGTTGACAGAAGCTTGGGAGAGGTAAGGACCACAGGACGACCTCTGAGCCCTGGTAAAGAGTACACTCTGACTGTGCAAGCAGTGGACACTCAGGGCAGGAAGGGTCCTCATGCCTCAGTGGCCATACTGGTAGGTTTGCGGCCCCCTCAGTTCTCCAATGCCTCCTACTCCATCTACATTCCAGAGAGCACCGGAGTGGGCCATGCGTGAGTATCCTCTCTCCTGCCTGTGTACATGTGTATGGGGGAATGCGAGTGTGTTTGTGTGCGCAAACTTAGGTATAATTATGCACGTGTGCATTTGGGGCTGTTCAGTGTTTTGTGCTCATTAGAGGGTAAGTAAAGCATTATGTGTCATTGCTGCCCTGTGGAGCGGTGAAGTCTGAGCTTGAGGAGAGAGAGGGAGACAAAATAGAGGGATGAATTGATGGAGGCAGAAAACCTAGGAATAATAAGAAGCAGGAAGTGGGAGTAGAGGGTTAGTGCAGGACACAGATGCAGCGTTTTTGTCCCCAGGCTCTGAGTTTGAAAGAGTGTGAGTTTGAACATGCAAATTCAAATATTTATTAAAAGAAAGTTTTGGATAAACATGAAGAGCAGTGTATATGTCCCCTCTGGGCACTGGCATACAACAGAGCATATTAATCTATGAGGAGGAGGCGAGGTCGGATAAACATACACATACGCACGAGCGCACACACACACACACACACACACACACATGCATAGTGTGAATAAAATGAAACAAAATGGCCCTTAATAATAAAATGACACCTTTTCTGCTCTGTGCTTGTGTTTGTCTTCTTCTCTTAGCAGTATTTCCATATTCTGCTTAATTCATACTGCATTTGTCAAATGCTGAATTGGCCTTTGATGTCCTATTCTATCCTTAGTGATTTTATTTGTATGTGTGTGTATGTGTTTGTTCAGAGTGGCTATGGTTCAGGCTGTCTCTTTCCAGAGGAAGACTCTGTCCTACATGCTGTTGGTGAACTCAGGCAACCTGTTCAGTATAAACCAAGAGAGCGGGGCTCTGAGTCTGACCCACACTGTGGACTACGAGAGCGGACCTCACCTCCACCACCTGCAAGTCCGTGCCTCTGAACCAGACACAGGGCTCAGCAATGTGGCAGAGGTGATCAAACACACATATTCACACACCTGTGAGATCCCAGATGGCTGAATTAGATACCCAACTCTCTAAACCCTTCTCAAGCACCTTCACCTGCACATGATCGCACACACAATGCAAGACACATAGTTGATAGTTAGGGTTGGTGATTAAAGAGTGTGTATGTGTGTATGTGTATGTATACCATCCCTTGGGCTACTTCCTGTAGGCAGTAAGTGTGTTGTAGAGCACGCACACACACACACACACACACACACACACGTACCAACATGTAGTGTGCAGAATATCTTTAATAACGAGGAGCTGGTTTGCTCACTCGGCAGGGCTGAAGCAATTACACACTCACACCCCACATCTGTGACTGCTGGCAGGGATGTGTGTGTGTGTATGTATGTGTTTGTGTGTTAGGTGATATGACAGTGCAATCAGTTCTACAAGCAGGGACAAGAAGAACCAGAGCCGATCCCAACCACATCGTACCATCAGCTCGTGTCATAATGATATAAGTTGCACTCAAACATGCCATAAACACAAAAGCTGACTACTGACTGCTTGCACTCATATACTTTCTGTGCCTGTTTAAAAAAAAACAAACCACTCTCCATACCAGGTGATTGCAGTAGTCTATATTTATAAAAACCAGAAGCTCCAGTATCAGGGGAAAACATGTGGGTCCTAAGTAACATCCTATAACATTGAAATAGTATGCCACCTACCAGTATCAGTGTAAATTGTACTACTTAGTGAGGTAGCATGCACACTGGGATGCAAAGAAACAAGCAAGCCTAATTGCCAATGTCACACCAACGCAAATATGTTTAAATGGTCTGTTCCAACACAATTGTGTTGAGAAATAATAAGCAAAAGTTGAAAACTGAGATATTGTATGATTGTGCATCTTATTTCTTCACTTTGTTCTCTGACATTTCTCTTCTTCTGCACTGGTCCCTGGTTCATGTGGCTAGCTAGCCAAAAAGAGAACTCTTCTGTTAGTTGTTGACTGTGATTGAACATGTTTGTAGATGGTCAAGCGCTGACTACACTCCTATAAAAAAATATTTTTCTGGATCTATATCTAGATCTATATAAAAGAATGTGTCTCTTTTATGAATCTAAGAATTATCAAAAGAACTGTTGAACAACCCATTTTATGTGTGTGTACTACCAGCGGTGTGGAACAGTCAGCTTGGTGTGTCAGGGCACTTACTGTATAGAGATGGAATATTTACTAATATACACATTCTTATTGGGAGATGTGTGTATGTAACTGTGTTGCCCATTTTCCACTGACATGGTACTGGTGCTGAAGCTCGACATGGTTCAGAGAACCAGCCAACCTTTTTTTTCGGGGGGGGGACTGGTCTGCATTTCCAGAAGTGTAATACTAATACATAATCAGCCTCTTAATGCAGGGCACAAATAGCAAGGACTAGTAATAGCAACAACTGTGTGTGTGTATGTGTTTTTTTAACCTAGTAATTTTTAATTTGAGAACAGTGTGACAGATGGTTTACTTATCTGTGTAAGAACTAGAGCAGGACTTTACTAACAAATAGGAAAATTGCCCAAGCCAAAATAAAATGCCAACCAAAGGTTTTGAGATACCAGTTTTCTCATATATCTTATACCACGGTGCTGTTTAAATCTTGATACTGATTGTTTGGAGGGCATTGATAAATTTTCTATAAGAGCATGGCTCTGATATTATTGCTAGCTGCAAGGTTTATTTTAAAGCTCTTGACTGTTTCTAACTAAATCTGCTGATGTTCCACAATACTGGGGGTCACTGTGAACTGACAAAACATACAGTACCAGTCAAAAGTTTGGACACACCTTCTAAGTCAATGGTTTTTCTTTATTTTTATTACTTAAAAGACACTTCATGTCATTTATGGCTGTCATTTCCCTTTACTTAGTTGAGCGGTTCTTCACATGGATTACTACAGTTGTGTAATAGGGCTATTCACTGTATTCCAACACTACCTCAACACAACACAACTGGTGATCTCAAACACATTAAGAAGGCAAGAAATTCCACTAATGAACTTTTGATAAGGCACAGCTATTAATGGAAAAGCATTCCAGGTGACGACTTCATGAAGCTGGTTAAGATAATGCCAATAGTGTGCAAAGCTGTCATCAAGGTAAATGCTGGCTACTTTGAAGAATCTACAATATGAAACATATTTTGCTTTTTGGGTTTTTTTTTGTTTGTATGTTTACCACATAATTCCATATGCATTATTTCACAGTTTTTATGTTTTCAGGATTGTTCTACAATGTAGAAAACAGTAAAAATAAAGAAAAACCAACAAATGAGTATATGTCCCCAAATGTTTAATTGGTACTGTGCAACATTCTTCAGTTCTTCACTAAATAAAATACATTTGTTAGTGTTGCACATCTTTGGGGTATAAAAGGAATAAAACACTTCATGAAGTGTTGTTATAGAAAAACAATCCACTGTGGGGTGGTAACAGTGACTCAGGGCCGCATTACACCATCCAACATTGATTACATTGCTGTAACATTTACTTTTACATTCGTCAAGGAACCATTTATGACTTTATTTTAGAATAAACACATTGGTTTAGCATTACCTACAGATGCTGAGGTAAGCACATACTTGTAGCTGTAACTGAGATTTTATTTTATTATCATTGAGAATGACAGAACTTTTGATTAAATTGGATGGATGATTGCTCTAAAGGGAACATGGGGAAAATCAAACAACATACCACAGATTACATAAGACTTGAGACATACAGCACATAATTCAAATAAAATTATATTGTTTGAACATAAAACAAATCAACTTTGGAGATTTTCAGAATCACCTGTGAATGATTTATGTTTGTTTATTAGCTTGTAGAGTACATACAATATAATCAGCATTAACTGGTAGATAGATTTATGATGTATGATGTAAGCTGAGAGTGGCTGAACAGGGCTGTATGACGTCCTGCCTGACACCCACACCGTCTGTTTACAAGCCTCTTCTCTCTCCCTCTGTGTCTGATTGTCCAGTAGACAGAGAGTGTCGGTGCCCTCTTAGTCAGACATAAATATTTAACAGAGATCTCACTCCTACTGAGGCCCTTAATCTGGTTTAAGCACTCGCAGCTCTTATTAGCTGTAATAGCTCTTCTACAAGAGGACAGCAGTGGACTAGAGTCATTACTGTCTCTCCCTGATACAGACAAGAAACAACAATGTAGGAAAAGTGTAACTGCAGTGGCCAACTGTGTGGGTGTGAGTGCATGTGTGTGCTCAAGTTTTTACATCTTGGTGTGGACCAAATATCCCCATAAGGAATATCTGACAGTTATGACAGTTATGGGGGATAACAGGGTTTTTTAGTGATGGAGGCATAATTTGTGCAGGGTGTCCGTGCATTTAGTTGACATTCTCGTTCGTGCAGTATCTCAGTAACGAGTGATTGAATGTTTATAGGATTGATTTGAAGTTATCATTGCAACCAGAAGATTAACTGATTAAATTTTGGACTTGATCCAAACAGGGCCAAGGTCACAGCGAGGTGAAATGTCTGAAATAGTTTTTCTTCATTAACTTCCTTCCAGTTTGAAGTACATCTTAAGAGTATTTCAGGCATGTAAACTAGTAGCAAAAAAGGTGTAGATTTGATATATCCGTTGAAAGTCCTCACAAGGACGGAAGTGTGTGTGTGGTGTGTGTATGTGTGTGTGTGTGTGTGTGTGTGTGTGTGTGTGTGTGTGTGTGTGTGTGTGTGTGTGTGTGTGTG
>JAQQZR010000033.1:18795159-18830795 GCA_030068235.1 Notoglanidium macrostoma
GTGTGTGTGTGTGTGTGTGTGTGTGTGTGTGTGTGTGTGTGTGTGTGTGTGTGTGTGTGTGTGTGTGTGTGACAGAACTTTTCCTCCCTTTTGGCAGTGCTGTTCTTCATAGATAAGCTGTGCTCTGGGATGCTGTCCTCAGCATGACTAACACACTACTCTCTCTCTCTCTCTCTCTCTCTCTCTCTCTCTCGCTCTCTCATTCTTCCCTCACTACCATCCTTCTACCCCGTCTCTTCATCTTTATTTACCTTAAGCCTCTCTTTCTCTCTTAATATCTGTCGCTATCATTTCTGTCTCTGCTTTCATCTGTTTTTCAAACAATTGTCCGCAGTCATCCTTTCACTACTATTATACCATTTAAACTCACCTAACACCAGCTTGGCTGCGTGCACATGTACTTTCATTTAGAAAATGTACAATGGTCTCAATTATAGAGCATGAAGAAGATTTTCATTGTTCAGTCAGTCATTGTTTTTAATTATTTCCCTTATGCTCATCTTTGGTTCTTTTATTTGAAAGTCTTCATTGTCCATCTCTTTCTGTCCCTGCAGGTGGTGGCGCACATCACAGATGAGAATGACTGCACTCCAGAATTCATGCATTCCATCTACAGCCGAGATAATATTCCAGAGACAACGCCGCCTGGAACATCTTTACTGCAGGGTGAGTGAGGGACACGGGGAAATATGTACATTCTCCACATCTCACCTCATTCAAAAATAACATTAACCTAAATGTTCTCTTGTTTTTACACAAGTTGCGAGTCAAAAACTTTGCAGGAGTGTAGTTTGTGTGGCTTTCCAGTGCGTGCCAGCTGCAGCATGTTTCAAATATTGAGTCGAACATTAATTTTCTCTTTGTACACATTGCTACTTTATAAAACAACAGTATACAACACGCTCTATGTTTGCTGTGTTTCTGTAGTTTTGTCACATGATGAAATAACCACTATTTGTGTCATTTCTGCTTTTTTTTGTAATACTCACTCTTTATGCAAAACAGGAAATCATCATGAACTCTGTAGTTCTTGTTCACCTTCAGTGGCCACACACTGCTTGTCTCTATACACATGTTTGTCCTGTGGTGTTCCAGGTATTACAGCAGGTACATGCTTGTGGGTGTGAGCGTGCTTAACACAGCCCTGTAATTAAGAAAAAACTCATTACACCTCATGGCTCTACATGTAGGGCAGGAAATATAACACAAGATAGCTAGCAAGATATAGTTCCTAGTTAATATGAGAAGATAACCAATAGCCATATATTAAAGAAACACTTTATAGAAGTAATCAAACCACATTAGTTAACTGGTATGGCAAAAACGAATTCATGGTTCAATGGTTCTATTTATATGAAAAGGTAAAGCTCACTGTAGGCATGTCTGTATGGCCAGCTATGTAAAAACGTAGCGAAACTGTTGAAAATATTTAATACATATTTAATTTTTGTCCTTAATTTCTCTTAGAGGTTTAATTATGGTATTAAAAAAGCCTCTTGTCCCCACAAGGTCACAACTGTCAGATATTGCTAGCCTTGTGAGACACCAAAGTGTGCATTTTAAGATGTTTTGTACTTTTCATACAAAACCAATGCTATTATTTGATTTGGATTAGACTTGCTTAGCCTTGAAGTACTAATGGTCTAGATTAAAAAAGTTTGTTTAAACAGCTTGAGTAGACCATTGCAAAAGTGCTTAAGATGGGACAGGCAAACAAATCCAGAGCATGAGATCAAAATCATGGTCAAAACAGGCCATTAGCAAACAGGATAATAAGGGCAAGAACCAGAATAAAAACCCAGAGAGACAAAACAGATCAAAAACCAGAGAAGCGTACACAGTAAACAAAAACAGGTTGGTTCACAGCATGTAGCAGTGACTGAATCTCCATCTGTAGTAAATTCAGACTGATAAGTAAAAAGTTAATTTTTTACAAAAACTGAAAAAAGGACCCATGTATCTTTTCAGGATGTTAGCCTCCACTAAGGAGGTTATGTTTTCTGTGCAGTTTGTTTGTCTGACTTTAAGCAGGATTGCATAAAACCTGTCAAACCGATTTACATCAAACTTGGTGGCAGAGTGTATCATTGGCCAAGTAATAACCCATTAAATCTTGGAGTGAATCTGCGTCACAGGGAGGCTACATGAAAATAGTTGCTAACGTTGCAGGATACAACAATTGACCTTGGTGGAAGTCTGCACTCAAGAGTGCCATTCATCTTATAATCCAGTAGATGGCAGTGAAGTTCAATATTGACAAAACATAGCCAATGTAAAAATATTATGATTCCATTGGAAATATATTTACTCATATACAGTGGTTGCGGTTGCAGATTTGTATATTAAAGAAAAATCAACTATCGTCTTTGGTGGTGATCTGTACTCTCCAAGTGCCCTTCTAGTTTCTAAACCTATTCTAAATAAAATAATTTATGTTCAAAAGTTATTTTATGTACTGTATGGAAATATGTTACTGACATAGGAGCTGTTTATGGGGGGACATTGGGTGACTGGCCCCAAGCCAAAACTAAAGCTGAAGTGACAAAGCTTCATAAACTTCAGCAGATTTTATCTAATTGGTCTAAAAATGAAAGAGCATCCAGTAAAAAATTGCCCACCTTGCACAATAATTTAAAAATGCAAAATCATCAAAAGCAGGTTAATTTGTCCTTAAGGTATTTAAATTCTCCACCAAATTTGAAATCTGAAAAAAAAAAACCTATGGTATTTAATTGAGAGTATAAATGATTTGTTTTCATAGCTATACTGCAAGCTAATATATTACTGCATCTCACTTTGTTAGCAGCACCTGATACCATTTTTTGGCCCAAGTCAGCACACATGGTTATTAAATATATTAAGAAAGGTATATTCAGTATTCAGCCCTAAATACATTTTTTTGAATATTGGTAAATGATCCAGCTTGTCAATCATGCTCATTAGAGTAGGACAAATTAGGGTGGATGAGAGGCGGAGGATGTGGATGGAGCCAGAGAGAACTGTGAACTCTGCTAAGCACTGACGCCGCCACACTGTGGAGGCCGGCACAATGATCCTATCACTGTAAATGGACAGTGTTTTAGGGATTCCTAAAAATGAATGCTGTGATTTGATTAAGAAGCATACAGACCCAGGAAAAACATTAGGCATTAAATACATGTAGACACAAACATAAACACAAGGAAACTTGCACAGAAATGCACAAGTGAGCACAAGGACATGAATGAAAGATACAGGTATATGTTGGAGAATGTGTGTGTTGTCTCCCATGTCTGCACACATCGGTAGTGACAATCTTACATTAACATTCTTATCTGAGGTGGTTATCTCAGCATTAAGTAGCTGAGACCAGCCGTTAGGAGAATGAGAAGGAGAATGAGAGGCTGCTTTGGTTTCCAAACCTTAGAATGTCCACTATTTTATGTCTACTGTATTGTAGAATAAATTCCTGTTGATTAATGATCTTTACTTTTGCCTTGTTATGCACCAGCAAGAGCCTCTGAAACAAAGTTAGGCATGGGAGTTAAAAAGTATACGTGTCTTGTGAAGCAGATGCACACATCCAGAATGCCAACCGCATTTATGAAATTCAATTATGTTCGCATATTGCCATGCAGAGCAGAAACATTGCCTCTTTTTTTAGCTATTGCACTTGCTCTGCTCCGTATACAAACAGAACGAACCCAGCCTCTGATTTGGCTGACGTCTTCTCTTTTTGTTGCAGCTTTGGAAACAACTTTATATGCTGTGTGTGTTTTTTTTAACTCTCTCTCAACACTGAGGAAGCAGCAGATTCCCATAAACAGCACACAGAACTGGTATTTGCTTATCGAAATGTGTTCTGTTGTGCGAAAAAAACGCATAAGCACAGAGCACTCACTGACTGTACAGAAAAGCCTAGCAGAAGGGAAAGAAGATTATTGTTGTTGTTGTTTACCTTAAATTGGGATTATACTGTAAATTGGGTGTGTACTTTTAATAGGAGCTAACAGGAAGAGAAGTGCAAGACGCTCCAATTATCGCATGAAAACTTTCTTGCCGAGGATTTAGCATAACGTCAAATTGGCACAGGCGAAGAACTGATGTGTTTAAATTATCCAGAGCTGTGAACCCAGGTCCTCACACACATGGATTAAAAATGGAAATAGCAGCCTGCAGAGATTTGCTATCAGGCTTTGTGTTTTAATGAACTGTCTGTTTGAATCCTGTTCCTGACAAAACTCTTTCTGTCCACAACCAGTCTGCATGCCGAGAAATAGTGAGAAAACACTGCAAATTATGTGCATGTGTGTGTGCTGCCACAGCTGTAGGCACACAGCTCACTATTTGCCTTGGAGATTAGCGGGTCTTCATCTGCCACTACCAAATGAGTGTGCTGGCTTGGTGCAGTGACAGATTGCCCGAGGTAGAATGATGCAGGACTCTGCCTCTGGCTCATTGCCTAATGACTGCAAAGCCGTCTTCGAATTTTACTTTTGATCTGCGCCAGTCAACAGCCTCTTTCTCGCCCGCCACCGACAGATGGGCTCTTAAATTTATCAAATAAAGAATTGGCCCCCGCGACATAGTTTTAATTAATATCGACTCTTTTAACATGAGAGTACTTAATTAAAAAAGAGTCTACGAATCCAACAGAGCACAACCACAAAATGAGGATCCTTTGGCTCATGCAAGACCAGAGAAACATGCGAACTGTACATATGTGCAAGGACTTTCAGAACCAGTTTCTCCAGTTTTATTAATTTACTAATTGGTTGGTAAATAAAAAAAAAAAGATTCCTGTCTGAATGCAAATTGAAAATGGTGGATTTCTGTGGAGATGGAATAAAAAAAAAATCAAATAATATGCAACATGAAACATTACTTTGGGAAAATAATTCAAACGAACCTGAAACTATATGTTTATGATAAAAAGAAATATGATATTGCCACTTGAAGATTGTGTTGGAGTGACATCATTTTCACCTTAATTCATGTGTATTTTGTGTGAGGCAATTAAAATGTGCAGGATTATTAATGTTGGAGTAGAATCTTTAAAGGAATTTGTCGAATATGTGCACTTAATAGCTATACATTCACTCTCACTCACTCTCTCTCTCTCTCTCTCTCTCTCTCTCTCTCTCTCTCTCTCTCTCTCAGTGCTGGCCAGAGACTGTGACACTGGTCTGAATGCAGAGATATCCTACTTCATCCAGAGTCAGGACTTTGCCGTTTCTTCTCAAGGTGTGGTCAGCCCCAGCAGAAAGCTGGATTACGAGAGGCCCAATCACATGTATGAATGTGTGGTGGTGGCTGTAGATAAGGGCACACCCCCTCGCACAGGCACCGCTTCCATCCGCATCCGCATGGCCAACGTCAATGATGAGGCTCCTGTCTTCACCCAGACTGTGTATGTACAGTGTGTTATACCTGCTTCAAGACTGCATCCAATTCATTAATTGATAGTTCAATCCGAGTAAAACATTTTCAATAATACACCTAATCTGGAGTATAGGAAATCTACCAAAAGAAGTGGATAATCCATTCAGTAATTTGTTATGCGAGTAAGGAATAAACATGTACTATGGTTACTGTGGTTCCAAAAACAAAATGTCCCAAAGTGTTGTATTCCTCTTATAACACTGCTGTTGGCAATTATTACAATTTCTTATTTACAAAAATACATCATAACATTTAGTAATAGATAGTTATATTTATGTTGTGAAACCTCTGTAGAGTCAAGTCAAAACAGCAATTCCCTCACCAGCAGCTTTCTTTTCCTTCTTGACCTTAATAAGTCAATGCAGCTTGTCATGTTACTCAGAAACTGCAAAACCCTCCATCATGAAGCCTTTCCAATGTCAGAAAACTTAGTTACTGCTTTACCTCTGAATGACAGCGAGCACTGACACTGGAGACTCCATCCAAAAATGCTAAATACAGCCTTGCAGCTAGAACTACTGATCCATGCTGTTGTAGAAAATTAATCAACACCTTTTGATCAATCCGATTTGAGAATTCTCCAGCACTCTGTTAAACTTTCCCAATCTGAATTTTTTACATGCATTCTGCACATGTCTTTGAGTTTTGGGATGCTTTCAGATATGGGGTGGGACCCAGTAGGCAGCAGCAGGCAGGCTGGCATCAAGCTTGATGGGGCATGCATTTCCTGAGAGTAGCTACAATGAGAAGCAGTCATTTGGACAGATTCAGTGGAATGACAGCAGCAGCAGAGACGAGCTGCTGATTCGCCAGATCTGCATTTCAGAGTGTCAGTGTAGGAGAAAAATAAATAACAGAGGAGCTGATGGGTGTTGTGAGTGAATGTGAACCTTGTTTCTGTGATCATAATGCATACCCAAAAATATATTGCAGCATGTAGGAGAAACAGATTTATTTTTGGTGTTTTTGACATGGTTGTTTTGTCCCCTTCATGGATTGACAGCTTGTTTTGGTGATGGGACTTGTGTACTTTGGTGAACCTCAGAGCTATTTCACTGGGAGCCTTGGTGCACAGATCTGAGGGGAGACAGTGAGCTTAAAGACTCCTGTGAATGGTACGAAAACATGTACCCTGCCTGAGGCTAAGAGTTAATATCACCCACCCCTGGAACCATGTCCTGGGGTGGTGTCTACACCAGGCTTGATGGACAGTCTTCAGTGAACTAGACCATAACAATGGAACGGGCTTAGGGTGTTTTATAGTTAAATCAGCTCCTCACATTTACTTTATAAAATGGAAGGTATCCCAATGGCTCAGAGCAGTGACATTTTCATGATATATAATTGTATTCACATTGATATTTTAATTTGTAGAAATAAACTGGCTGACATAGCAAATGTGTTTTGACTGTCATTTATCTATTTTACATGATTATTTCAGTTCTAGTGTCACAAAGACACTCAATTGATGTTAGTAAATTACCTTTATGCTCTGCAGGTCTTCTTTTAATTTACGTTTTTACCACTTTTTTATTTGTGACCCTAGCCTTAGCTTTTGGGCTTTTAATTTTTGTCTAGGTACGGTAAAGTTTTAAAGTACAATTTGTGTGCAGTTACAATATAAATCCACCATAAGCATGGTTGTTTGTGAGGAGTCTGGGACAAGCTTCAGAAGAAACAGATGGTGGGTCTGTGATGTTCATAGCCTGATGTCTCAATGTCTCTCTTTCTCACCGTTGCCGTCTGCAGCTATAAGACCTTCCTGTCAGAGGATGCTGGTCCTGAGACTCTGGTGGCCATCGTGCATGCCAAGGACCCAGACGGGGACGGGGTGACATATGCCATCACTGGGGGAAATGAAGACAGTAACTTTGAGCTGGACAACCAGAAAGGTTGGTAAAGGAGGTCATGACCTATTCACACACACACACATACACACACACAGACACAGGAACGGGGTTTAGAAAGAGGTTTTGTGGTCACATTGCTAAGAGAATAAATATCCCACAAGGGCATTAAAGGAAACTCTCAGTGTAATGATAGTGTTTATTGTTATTTTCTCATATCATGTAGTATTCTGTAGCACAGTATTGGATCGCTCAGCCTCAGTGCTTAGACAGATTTCACAATTTTGCAAGTTTCTTTGTAAGGTGTTTATGACCAACCACATTCTCTCACTATAAAACCCAGAATGCATTACACATGCCTCTTATACTCATTGTGAATTGGAGCTAGTCAATCGCACTGGAGGTGTTATTCATCAGAATAGTGTTTAAGGTAGATGTGTTAAAGATAATGATCAGTGATGAAGGATGTGCAGAGTGCAGTGTTACCTGGTGGGGTAGATACTAAGAGGAAAACAGTAATGGTGTTGTTTTTCTACCTTTTTCTAGAAAAAGTCTTAACAAAAAGTAGTTAGTGGCTATCACAAGGGGAAAATGTGAATATTTATAAGTCTTTGGCAGATATTCAGCTTCCTTCTGCATAAGCTATTAATGCAGCTAGCAAAAGGATTCAAACAGTCTGCCCACAACATCTGTCTAAAAGTACGAGCCCAGGCAGGGGATTCCCATTATTCAAACTGTCATATCTTGTGCTAGAGACTCTTGTGTCAAAGCTATAAAAGATGAATGGACATGTTTACAACAAATATATTGATGATTACATTTTTCTTGTACCAGTAATAAATGAGACCTTTTTTCCCTCCTTTTGATTTTCTTTCATCCATATCTTGCTAGCTTTTATGGAGAAAATAAATGTTCTTTGTGCTTCTTTCTGTCACGACCCCACACATTCAATTTGCTAGCAATAGCTCCCCGTTGTGCAGATAAGAACTGTTTTGGTGTGGCTTTATTGTGCTCACCTTTATACATTTCTCCATAATAACTTATTGGCAGCTAGCAGGTGTCTGCATTAGATTGTAATGGATGCTCATGAGAACCATTTTCCTCACAGGGAGCACTTTATCAGTACTGGGAAGCTTTTGATTTTTTTTTATAGCGTAATAACATGCTCTGTGCTTTGCATGTGTCAGGCATCATCAGGCTGCGCCGCAGTCCTCCTCCTAAACTGCGTGGGCTTCAGTATGTCCTCAACATCACGGCGACCGACGACAATGCAGCCGGTGGCCCGCTGCCCCTCAGTAGCTCAGCACAAGTCATCGTTGGCATTAATGACATTAACAACAACAAACCTGTCTTTGAGGAGGTGAGACATAACGATATTTCACTCACTTGACAAACAATCTTACCCACATTTCATATAAATACTTATGAAATCATTAAGGGATAAAAGTAGCTATGTAAAGAACAGGGTGTTTTTTTGCATAAATATCACATGATGTTCATATTACATGAATTGTTCAATAACATGTACAAAATATAACATCAAACATTAAAAAAAAAAAAAACTTTTCACTCTTAACCCATATTCACTCCCTCAAAACCGAGGGTAGGAAAGGGTGAGAGTGATGGATGAGAAGGTGCAAAAAGGAAAAAGCAGAAAGTCAGAGCAATAGGATGATTGAATGAGCTCCTACAATCTAGTGTGTCCATGAGTAAAAGCTGAAAAGAGTCAGAATGATGGAGAAGTTGAGGGAAGAAGATGAATAGAAAGAGTACATGTGGATGAAAGATGACTTTTTTAGGAGTTTGTTCACTGGAGAGACGAGGAGCGAGAAAGACAGCTGGCAGCAGGAGATCTGAGGTCTGTGGTGCTCGGCTGAACGGGCAGAGTCTCTGTAGTGTGTCGAGAAAGTAAGATCAGCAGAGAACTGACCAAGCTTCCGCTCTGTTGCTACTCTCCATGAATATTTCAGGGCAGAAATTAGCCCCCGGCACTGTGGATGCATATGAAAGAGGAGCACTAAGTGTGCCCAAGAGGCAACAATTGGCCCTTCTCCAGTCATGCTGCCTGTCTCTGCTCGCCTGTCCAGGATTTGCCCACTGCTGCTCATGCAGGTGGAGCAATCGAACCAGGCCACAGCATGGAAATTTGCCTGATTTGGGAAAAAGTGCCCCCACTGTTTCTGTTTCTTCTGTACACAACACACCACATTGCAATCAGGAGCTATCTCGGCATCTAATTGCACAATAGATTACAGCTACAGACTATCAGTTAAAATGTTTTCCCTAGCTAAACTCCATAATCCCCACTAAGCTCTTTGTGCCTGCTCAAAAGCGTGTGTGTGTGTGTGTGTGTGTGTGTGTGTGTGTGTGTGTGTGTGTGTTTGCGCCTGTCTCTGTACGTGTGTGTTAAAAGACAATTTAAACTGCTGAATGAGGCTAGGGCTAGTTCAGTGCTTTAGCCCTGCTATTGATCCTGTTAGTCGATTAATTGCCCCACATTTACACGCTCTCCCTAGTGGGTGTTGTGTGGTAGAGTGGGTCATGAAAGAACAATGTGTGGAGGAGGAGGAGAAAGAGAAGCAGCAGGAGGCAAACAGGAAAGGGAAGCAAGGGCAAGAAGTGAGAAAGTATATGTCCTTATTAATTAGTAATTCTGTTTGGCAAGAGTAAACACTTACATGTTCTCTCTCTCAGTGCCATAATTACAGCTCGAACGCTCTGGTGCTGGAGAATCAGCCACCAGGAACAGTGGTCCTGCGTGTCCAAGCTCACGATGCTGACACTGGGGTCAACGGAGAGGTCAAGTACGGAATCATGCAGCGAGATGGAGCCTCCCCGGGGTTCACCATTGACCCAGACACAGGTGGGTCTGGCATCTGAAAGTGTGAAGCTGCATCCAAAAAGACACAATTCTAGCTAGTTCACATCCTTGACAAATAATAATACACTTGTACTAAATGAAAAAGTTAAGTATGAAAGGCTCAAATGGTTTTTTTGGGGTTTTTTTTGCTATAAACACTCCACATAAAATACATGGCTTTCTTATCAGTGCTCAGTTTGAGAAAAACATGCTACAGTGTAAACTGTTCAAGGCCACTTTGTGAAAACTGCCAAACAGCTGTGAAAAACACTTTGTGAATGAGTGTTTAAGTTTCACTGTAGGTATTATGGGTCACTTTTCAGGTGCCGTGTGAAAGCAGAAAATGCTAGATACTGTAAAAATAATAGCACACCACTCTAACTTCTGTAAAGTTGCAAAAATAAAAAAGAGAATTTTTTGAACATTCATGACCTTCCAGTTTAAAACTGCTGGTTTACATTACATGAATTTCAACCTAGATTACAAAATAAGTTGAATGTAATAAAACTCTCACAGATAAACCCATTTAATTGTATTACTGCTCTTTCAGATCATCTAAATTAGTGCATTAATTATTAAGTCATTTGAAACACAGCTTGCATTTTCCCATCAAAACCAAATATAAAATGCAGAGTGTGATGTGAGTGTATTTCCAGACTGGCTGAGCAGTGTGTGTGTGCTGTGTGTGTTGTGGTGTGCAGGAGTGATCAGCACAGCGGTGAGTTTCGACCGGGAGAGGCAGAGAGAATACACGCTGTCCGTCACAGCCACAGATCAGGCTGAGGAGCCGCTCATTGGCATCTGTCAGATCACTGTACTCATCGGGGACCAAAATGACAACGACCCCAAGTTCGAAAACAGCCGCTATCAGTGTAAGAAGCAGCAGTCACTGCGACTGTGCTGTCTAATTACCAGCACACACTGTTCTAGTTGCTGTTTTCTAAAGAGTCTGTCCAATATGCAGTTCCTGCCTTGTTTGAAAATCCCTGTGATGTTGGTTTAATCACAAAGCTTGGCTGTGGATTGACTGTAGAAATGTAGCGTGCGCTATGTCTTTAAAGGCTGGGTAGCTGTTTTTATAATGCTAAGCACGACTGATAATTACAGACTGTATGTTGTTTATACAGAAAAAACATATACTCCTGACTGTCTTTCATTAGATGCAGCTCAGTGTATAAAGAGGTGGTGTTTAATTCCCCATTCAGACGTTGACCTTTACTTAAAAATACATTCCTTTTACTGCACATATTGGAGACCTGACACGTGTTTAAGCCACAGGTTCCAGTCTACACAGATTTGACATAAAGGTGAATATTAAATCTGTAAAGCAATTTGAAAAACAAGGTGGCCAGCCACAACTCAGCAGCACTACATCATCTTAAGTCAATATTTGAATCCTTTAAAGTAACTGGGAATGAGGAGAAGAGGGGTTTTTTTCTCTGCTCTTCTAACAGACTGGTGTTTGTTTATGTGCTCAAATATGTGTTCGAAAAGTTTGATGTCAGAATTCCTTTTCATCATATTAAAAGCAGTGTGGGCTTATGGGAACTGGCTTATGAAGTATTTAACAAGGAGCCTGAAACATTTCTGGGGAACGCATTCATTTGCGCTGCAGTAAGGGTGTGACAGCAGCAGACGTTCAGACAGATGGTGGTGTTGTTTACTGACACCTGTGCTCACATTAACCCTTCCTACACCAGACTTCCTGAGAGAGGACACCCCCGTGGGCACCAGCTTTCTGCGGGCAGCCGCTCACGATGACGACCAGGGCACCAACGCAGCCATCACATACTCCTTAACTAATCAGACCCCTGCCTACTTCCACATCAACCCAAACACAGGATGGGTGTATGTCAATCACCCTATTTCACAGGTGCGTTGTGCTATTTACATACCCCAATTTACCCTCCCCATGATGGAGCTTCTTAGATCTCTTGATGTATTTCTTTCGGAAACACGAAGTCAGGGTGACGTTGAATTGTTGAGTTGCATGCCTGACTTTCACAACAGCCAATAGTGTTCGATACAGCACACCTCCAAATCTAAATTAGCTAAATATGGAGAGATTAAAGAGCCTTTTTCTCTTACTGATTAAGAAGCCCAGACAGTGTATGAAGGAGAAATCACATTCTCACTTAGCTTGAGGAAGCACCATATTCTCAGTTTGATATCCAGCACAGAGCTTGTAGCTCATTTCAGTCTTTGTTTGTTCTGTCAGCATTTGCATATTAAACATGACACATTCCAGAAGAATACCTCAGCCATGTCTGTATATATAGATATACAAACGTGCCAGCAGAAGAAACAATTGCATTCTCTCATGCATAAATACATTCACAGGGAGCTGTTTCTGACTTTTCACCAATTTCCTCCAGACACGGTGCATGATGCTGTTTATTTATGAGCAATGCTTTCCTCCTATCCTTCATTTGCTCAGTGTTTCTGTCTCTGCTCTGTGTTCTTTTTTATACTTTCTTTTGTTTCCCTTCTTCGTTTCTGCTCCGTGTGTGTGTGTGTTTGTGTGTGTGTGTGTGTGTGTGTGTGTGTGCGTGTGCGTGCATGTGTGAGTGCGCGTGTGCGTGCAGGCATGCATGTGTGCGTGTGTGCGTGCGGTGTGTTTTTGTTGTTTTGCTTGTGCAGAAATGTCATATCCCTGTGTTTCTCAGCCTAGCAGTGGCTAGCTCTGTCATTTCTGTGCAGGTTATATAAAACCTCAGGCTTCGCTGTCTGACATTAAGAAGGATCTGTGGACACGCACACACACACATCGAGAGAGAGACAGGCTATACTCAGATGATGTTGACAGCACGATTTGGCCAGGCAAGCTGCAGCAGCAGCCATGATGAATTAGTTGCATTGTGGAGTGTCAGAGCGGGAGTGTGGATCATGGATTTTCTCCCCATTCGGCAGAGCTTTTAAAGAGACCCAAATCCCTGCTCTCACACACCCACACACATACCAATCACTGCAGACAATAAGACAGAGGCTGGGTGGGAGAGGAGTACCTCAGGTGAAGCATTACACGCAGTGAATTATTAATGCTGAGTTCACATCCAACACCTTTTTGCTTTTAACTTTAGATCTGAGCAGGGCTTGGAGTTGTTGGGAAGGTGACGAAAGGTTGACGGCATTAAACCCCCTTCTCTCTAATTTTGCCTACTGATGCCTCCTACCTTCTTCTCGCCTTCTACAGTGATTTTGTCAGTGCAGGTCATTATGGATGTGTAGGTCTGGGCCATTTTTTCCATTAACTCAGCCGAACTCCCCACATCACATTTGTCAGAATGGATCACTGCTGGAGAGCTAAGAGATGTCACCTACATTTAGTTTACCTGCCTTCAAACAAACAACTCCTATTACTCTCTCTCTTTCTCTTGCTCTTTCTCTGTCTCTCTCCATCTCCCCCTGTCTCTCTCTCTCTCTGTCACACTTTTTCTTGCTACATGACCTGAAAAGAGCCAGTCGTTCAAAGTGTGTTAAGTGAAGTTTTACTGCTGACTCAACTTCAGAAGTGCTTCTCTATTATTAATCGAGCGGTAATTTGAATGAAATGATGTGGAATATGTAGTACAACTGTACTCCCTCTTTGTTCCACATGGCCTGAGTCTTGAAAATCAAATCAAGAGGTAAAATATGGATGGAGACAAGGCCTGTGCGCTACAAGCTGTACTTTTGAATTTCCGTTGCCATTGTCCGATGAACAATGCTGACAATTTTTTATTCTTACTCTTTCTGCTATTGTTATAATCTTTTAACAAAGCCCTAAAATCTACCACTAGTTAAAAAAGTCATCTAGCTCTGATAGAAATAGCATGCTCACAATGTTCTCCAGCTTTCATTAAAAACCAATTCCACATCTTTAAAGAAGCTAGGGCTTGCTTTAGATAAAGTCTAATCACCGTTTGGGTCTTAATCCCCTTTCAGACCTCACGGATAAGTCAACAAATCATGGCTACAGATGGAGGAAACCGCAGCAGCTCAGTGGACCTCACTGTCATCATCACCAATATGCACAACCAGCCACCGCAGTGGGAACAGGAAGAGTACTGGGTCACCATCCCTGAGAACACTGTTCGAGACACCAAGATAGTGGTAAGTTCCTAAATGCCACTGCCCCGTCTCAACGCCGACTGTTACATTCTGCTGCCAAAACCGTCTTTCGGGTAAAAATAACCTACATAATCTACGTGTATATAAACTGTTTGGGGGAAGTGTAAGTCTTTGGGTTATCCTTGTGGGATTATCCACAGCTACAGAAGGTGAGTCATAATGCAATAAGATGAAGAAGCAGGAGGAACAGAGCAAGATTAGAGCATCAGGATCAATGTGGCAGGTCTGGAGGGCAAGAGGAGCCCTGGAATTGGCATTACATCACATGTTAAAATGTTAATGGAATAGAAAATAACATTATTGGATCTGCCTGATTTTGAAGCATAGAATAAAGTGTGGTGAATTCAACACACTTGTTCAAACCCACTGCAGATGTACAGTATTGCCAATATAGCAATTAAAACCTAAGACCATAATTTTAAGTAAAAAAAAACCCAAAGAAATCAATCTTGCTTTAATTAAAAGCAGTTGTTGGATGGTGTTGGATTGCTGTTAATACCAGCAGTTTTGCTACAATAGCTTAGGCCTACAATTGCACTAATAACTTTAGGGCTGCAATTGCCACAAACAGTTTTGTACTCAAGTCTCCATCAGTGAATCAGTTGATAACTTTAGCAAAATAGACTTAAACTATAGTGAATTTCATGCTACAGAATTGCACTTTTTGACCAAATAACACGCAGTTATAGCAGGGAGTTGATTCTTCTCACACTATCTGGTGTCACCAGGATGAGGATGGCTCACTTTTGAATCTGGTTCCTGTCAAGGTTTCTTCCTTAAGTGGTTAAATTTATAAATTCATATGTTCAAATTTATACCCGGAATTTATATATTGTGTAAAGCTGCCTTGTTACAATGTCTATTGTTAAAACTGCTATACAAATAAAATGGAATGGAATGGAATTGAATTAAAAGCATTACATGCTGCAGAAATATTCAGTCTCAGTATACAAGTCACAGTGCAATTTGTCGTAGTACAAATCTGTCATTTATGCAGCCTGTGCACAGTGGCCTTTAGGGTAAAATACCTCAGGTGGACTTGTGGCTTTGTTTGTACCTAAACCTTGTCACATCTCATCTTATGTCATGTTTGCAATTTCAGCATGATTTATCTGCAGTCAGCTTTTGCAATCACCTCCACGGTCACAGACAACCCTCATCTGTCTACCTAACTCAGAGCGCATGCTTGTCAGACTTTGTATTTTAATTTTTTTTTTTTTTAATGTAAAAACTTCACTCATCTGAGACCTTTCCTACCTTCAACAGCCAAGTCAAATCATCAGTAACGATGGGCTGACGGAGGATTCCCACTCACTCAGCAGCTTTTTCAAGCTTCAGCCACTCATTATTCAGTGTATACAAGCAGAAATGCTCAACTCTTTAAGTTGCCAAAGGATATGAAAGTTGCTTAGGCAGAATGTTAGAGCTGAAGTAGCATTGCGTGGCTGATGCAATTGGACGTTATGTTGAATTGGCCTATCAATTAAGGCTTACACTTCAAATGCTTTGCTACTCATTTTTTGCTATCACTATGCTAAATCTGTTATCATTTAAACTTTCTGACCATAAATTAAATAAAAAATAAGCGAATAGTTTAGGAACTGGGATAGAGGATTACAGAGCTGGCATATTAAGACATAGAATATTCTCTTAATGCTCAGGACCATGCTAAAGAAGAACATTTAATTAATATATTCATTTCCCGACAGCACTCTCATCTCCTGGTACTCCTGAGAGTGTTTTTATCATGGATAATGATTCCTGGTCTAATCCATGCATCACACTTTCCATATTTTAATACTGATGTTCCTCCCTCCCTGGTCCCTTTCTCTGTCTCTCTCACTCTTTCTCACAATCTTTCCCTGCTCCACCATCCTCCACCACCAAGTACCCAGGTAGATTGTTGTTTAAATTTAGCAGCACTAATCTGATGTGTTAATTACACTGTGCCGAGCCATGGTTGCGGACGCTTAATCTCCATATCAATGAGGTTCTTACTCATTCTGTTCACTTCTTTGTGTTCCCTAGGTTTTAGTTCTGGTCAGATTTACAGACATACATAATTGCACACATGAAAATCTCTCTCTAATTATATTCCCATATGGAAACACCCACAAATACGCACAGACTACATTAGCTCCTTTTTCATGACTGAAATGTATTTCATATTAGAGCTCTGGTATGGCATCTTTGATCAGCTTATTCATCCCTGAACTACTGTGTAATTACTAATTACTGTTAATGCCGAGCCTCTGTCTTGTGACTGAAGGGTCATTACAGTATTCTACACTCCAACCAACACAAGGAAGTAAGTTGATGAAATGCATTTGGTTTTTGGTTTTTTGGTTTTTTCTCTGAAAGACTTTGAAACTTGCCTCTATTCCATTTTCAATATAAATTTTATTTGACTCTCAGTCCCTATTCCAGGTGTGAACTTGTTGGTACAACATGATGTGTCTACACAGTGCTGTTTTGTTGGGTTGGTTTTGTTTAGCTTTAAACATAAGCTGTAATTTATGGTCTGTCAAAAACTGAAATCCATTTTTTGGCTTGTGGTCTTTGTAGTGTCAGTTTAACCAGTCACATTTGTGCTGTGACGTCCCTACCACCTGAGATGTCCATTACTGAGTGTGTCTAGCTGGATTTAAATTGTATGTCTTTAGTTTGTTCTTTAATAATTGTTTGTGATGTTAAGTTTGTATTATGGCTTCTGTATGACCACAGTTGTCACATTTTTTTAGTCTTTAAAAAGAGATGTACAGCAAAATGAGGTGCCATTATCATCAGCAAAGATGTCTTTCTTGTCTTTTAAGCATCTTTGAGCGTCTAAACTATTTCTGAAACATTCAGAATGTTATCAGTTCCAGATAAATCTGTAGATAGTTCCGTGTATAACAGTTCATTATATACTACGTTTCTATGTTTATATATTGTCAGCTACAAAGCATGCAAATACATCAAATCTGATGAACTAAGCAAGTACAACCATACAGTAATAAAGAGAAAGCTGAATACACACTAAGTGCAGCACGTTGGTGCAGCAGGTAGCATCGCCATCACACAGACTCATGTTACTGTCTGTGTGGAGTTTCACATGTTCTCCCTGTGTCCTCCAGTTTCCTCCCACATCTCAAAAACAATCTTGAAGGGTTTATTCCTGTCTTACACCCAGTGTTCCTGGGGTATGGCTCAGATCAACATCAACCCTTACCAAGACACAACGGCTACTAAAAATGAATGAATACTAACCCCATAGTTTAATTAAAACCAGCAGTGTTTTTTAGTTTGTTTGTTTGTTTATTTATTTGTTTGTTTATTTGTTTTAAGCTATTTAAAAATGCAACATAAAATTGAATACGAGTGTCATCTTTCTAGCATTAGTTGGGCCGTCACCACAAAATGAGTCCAGTTGATCAAAAAAATGAAAAGGTGTTTTATTAAATATTCTAAATCTACAGATACTTATCTTTAACAGAAAATCAAGTTTTGTGTAAACTGATAATGAATAGCAACCAGTTGTAATATTTAGTCATATTTATAGGTTGTTTTACAGTATAATAGATATAGATGAAGGAATGGATTTATGGAAATATTTAAATAACGATACATGAGTCAATTTTGACACACTCTCATTTCTTCAATCTCTGATTGAAGTTCTGCAACACTGAACTCATTTTGTGGTGACACACCTCATTTCAGTATTGTATTCCCTTCTTGTGTTTGCATATTGCAGTCTGCTGTGAATAAATGCTGCTTTCCTGCAGTTTGTGTTTAAGGGCATTCATCTTTCACCAGGTAATATGTGTTTAGTGTGCATGTGGTGGCTACTATTGGCTCAAATACACTGAATGTGTGCTGACATCTATGTCCACACTTGTACTGTTCCTAATAGATATGATTCCTAAGGGTCACCTGTAGTATCTGAGCTTCTCCATTCATTGTATGTTTACTTTCTCTCTTCTCATCTTCACCTCTCTCCAGTTTCAGCTCTTATCTATAAAACTAACCATTCTGCTTGAACCTCTCCAACAGAACAACGCTGTGCATTTTTCTCAAGATACTTTCTAATGGGCAGACATCAAGGGAACAGCTTTTAGAGGCAAGGTTTTGTAGATTAAACTTTTAGAAGGTGATTACCATGGTTGAATGGATCAAGATTAGACAACATGCAGAGAATTTACATTCTCTGAGAAGAGAATTCTGTTTTCATAGATAATCATGGTATTTGGTTTAAATAGAAAAGAAAATTAACTTTGCCATCTTAGCCGTCTCTTCTCTCTTCACACGTACATAGTCATGCTCCTGGTAATATGACTTGAACAACAAAGCACTTCAGAGCAATTACAGACATTTTCTCCCCCCTGCATTTTATCCCTATCTCTCCAAGCGCCTGGTTTACTCCCTAGTGTCAAGAAACTACTGCAACTGACTGTTCAAATCTGTTCCGTGCATTGGGAGCCTTCATGGTAATTTATCCTTAGAACTCTAAATACAAATTAGGCTCGTTAAACAGTATAATGCATTCATTATGTACACCGAGCTGTCTTGTTCTGCACCCAGTGCTCTTATTCATCTCTCTTTCTTTCTTCCTCCACCATCCATCAATCTGTATATCTGTTTCCTTAATTAAAAATTTAAATATCAGTTGGCTCATTGTGGAATCATCTCAAGGAATGACAATTAGCAAATTTTCAAATGCAGTAATTGCAACCTTGAGGAAATAATTAAAGGGCCTTGTTCTTGTACACGGAGGCCATAATGGTGATATCATTCTCATCACGCGACAGTGCCGCTCACTAATAAACTCAGGGGGGAGATTAAACAGGTATGGATTCACAGGTCAAGTTAGTATTTCTCAACACAATCAAAATTTGTGATTTAACTAGTGCATGCTTACATGAATGTTTCAGTGCTAAGGCCAAAAGAATGAACACAGTATTTTCTATGGTTGGTGGATCAGGAAAGAGAGGCCAGGTAAAGACCTCCAGTGGCATGTAAGAGCTTTTCGATCTTCCAGTGCTGTCAGGTTTTCTATGCATGTGTAGCCAAAGTGAATCCCTATGTGTACTTGATATGCTCTTTATAGGTCCACTGGGTAGAACTGAACCACACAAATGCTCCACCATTACCCCTCCCTTTCCAAGCATGTTTAAGAATGTAGGCTGGTCATCCAGTGCCTGTAGTGTACTTCCCAGTACTTACATTCACTCTCTTGCTTTTATGTGCTAAATAATAAGTATGATCCTCCATTATTCAAAGTTTGGGTTCTCAATCTTGTTAGCCAGCACCACCAAACACTGATTCCTCTTATTTCTTTTTTTTGTCTTCCTTTTTTCTTCTTTGTCATCCTTCTGGTGCTTCCTTCCAGATTCACGCTGCCACTTGTAAAAACATGCAACGTTGAAGGCGCTCTCTACAGGTTTGTCCTTTGTAGCGGCGCAACATGGCGGCATAGTCTTGCACACTATGCAGATTTAAAGAGCTAATTTTTTAGCTTATGAAAAGATAATTTGTTGTTGCAGGTAATTATACACTAATGAAAACATACTTATGAATTCCATGAGTATATTATGTAATATATACTCCATTTCTGCTAATAGATACCCTCCAAATCATACATAGTAGACTTTATGTAAATCATGTGCACTGAAAAAATGCTAACATTTAAGCAGTTGTGTATAACAACATCAACACCCAGTTTTTCAAGTGAGCTAAAGTATTGGAACAGAATGTTTTCAATTAAATTAAAGTTAAAAATACTTAATATTTGGTTGGATATCCATTACTCACAATAACCTCATTAACCCTATGACCCAGAGCCTTTCCAGGCCTTTCTATGCCACAGCATATTTTATTTGTTGTCTGTTTTGTGGCATTTCTCCCTTCAGTATTCTCTTCAGGAGGTGAAATAAATGTTCAATTGGGTTGAGATCTGGTGATTGAATTGTCTAGTCCAAAACCTTCCATTTTTTCCCCTGATGAAGTCCTTTGTTGAGGTGGCAGTATGTTTTGTATCTTTTCTCCCTTAGACAGCTCTCTGGTCTTCATATTGGTCTACTCTTCTTAACTATAAATACAGTTTTCAGAGGTGAAAGCCAAAGCTTAAATTAAGAGTAGATATCCAGGGCTACTTAATGATTAAACAATCAATCTTTTATGTCACACCTGGGTAACAAGAAACACCTATCGCTTGTCATGTTCCAATACTTTAGCTCACTTGAAAAACTGGGTGGTTTGATATAAAATGTGTGTTATTTTGTTTTAACGTATCCAGATGTAAATACCAGGGAATAAAAGCTGAAACTCTGATCTCTCTTTTGATCTCACACACAAAAGTCTTCAGTGCACAGCAAAAGCAAATGAATTGGCCTTGTTGCTCCAATACTTCTGGAGGGGACTGTATGTGCTGGAATTGCTTTTTAGTCCATGTCACACAGTTGCTATATTTCTTTGTCCCTGCCTCTGACAGTTTCTAGTAAACTTTAATATAAACCAGCAAAACCTGAGCAGGCAGTTAATAATGATGCTGTAAACGCATTGCCCAGTGCTGCACATGTTAATGAACAAATCTTTCTTTGTCTCACAAGCTTCATATCTGATCATCCACTTGCACATGCATGAAAGTCAAAAAACTCCTGCACACGCATCCTTTTTGCTTCATCCTATGATTTAACAGTTCCATGCACAGATCATTTTTCATCCAAATGTGATGTGAACCTTTTTGGCATGCTTTAATAAACAAATAAATACCAAATGTCCTACTCTTATCTACATTTGTTTGAATTTAGAGCATATTATCTGTTCAAACCATATAATGAATTCCTATTCGGTTGTATTCCTGTTCCACTGGCACATACCCTTCATGTAGAAATATAGCAGTGGTGTATGGTTTCACTGTTCCCTGTGCTTAACGTTTCGAGTTGGTAGTCAGTTCAGGAGCAGTTGATGTGTCTTGAGGGAGCAGGCTCTTGTCAAATTGACTGCGACAGGAAAGGTGAGTGAATAGGTCAGCCTGGAGTGGAACATCCTGGATGTCAGAGCCATGAAAGCAGAAAGCACAAGCCACAGAGCTTTTAAGGTTCATGTTCTGGGTGTCTCAGCTGAGAACATGTCCTTGCCAGAGTAAGTCAGAACGTTCACTATGGAGGATGTCATGCCAACCTGAACGCTTGAGCTCTGACTACTCTGAACATTTTTCTTCTTCATATTTCTCTCTGTCTCTATTCCGACTCACTTGTCTGTGTTTTTCGAACAGTCTTTTCCACATTACACATTCATCATGTTACAGGACTTCCATAGATGGTTTGGAAGTTGGATTTCCATTTATTTGGGCCTGTCTTGGCTTTGCCGGGACCATCGTCTACATTGTACTGGAATGTGTTTACTTTATAGTGTCAGTTGTTTGATAGTAGTTTGGGGTTAAATGTTTTTTCCCCTTACACTAGACAACTCACAGTTCCTCAACAGACAGTTTGCAGCTGTAGCTTTTGATTGCATTTTCCCAAACCAAACTTGGTATCATGCTTTCAACAATTTAAATGTTTCTGTTCATGCTTAAGAAATGTATGAAGTTAGTCATTTCTCTGTTCTGTTAGGGTAACGATGATGACACCCACAAAAAACGTATTCGTACCTTATGATATTGGTCAGAATTCTCACAGGTTAAACAAATCACTCTGATCTGTTAATATTTTAAAATATTTTAATACCTCTGCACTATTTACTTTCACCTAAGCCTGGCAAAGACATTCAAATCATAACGTCTTGTTTGTGAAATGTCGATTCTACCAATCGGTGAACCTAACTGTGTGTTACACTGGTGTCTGTCCCCTTATTATGCTTGTGGATATGCTTGTTTCTCTGTGCCTTAGCTTAGAGTGATGTAAGGGAGAGAAATGGAGATGAAGCTCAATCAGGAGGGAGTCCAGAGACTCTTTCAGCAGAAAGTTACTCTATAAATGTCAATATGAATTCAATAGGAAATTAGATGGATTACAGGTGAACTGTGCCTAATGAATTCATGTGCTGGAGTCAGCAGTGATATAACTGACGTTTCTGCTGATTTATAATGCCCTTTCTCATATAATGCTAATTATCCTCCATGAACTTAAGCAAAAGAGGCACTTTTAGCCAGCACCTATGCTATGTCATTAATACATCTTGTAAAATAAAAAAACCTTACCACCCTGAACAATTATAGCATGTCCGAGCAGATTTCACTCAATTAGCTCATACTGTCACTCATTCTGATCCACAGAAGCCACACACACACACACACACACACACACACACACACACACACACACACACACACACACACACACACGCGCGCGTGCACAAACACACAGGGATTTATTTCCAGCCACATACACCGACAGGTAGATAGATACACTGGGTTGTCAGGTAATTAAGTACTTCCTACCTGCACAGGTGGATGGAGTAAAAACATTAAACCTCTGTTTTTTTCTCCTACTCACAGACCATAAAAGCAACCTCTCCTCTTGGTGACCCACGAGTGACTTATAACCTGGAGGAGGGTCAGGTTCCCGAGACTAACATGCCTGTCCGTTTCTATATCAAACCCAACCGAAGGGACAGTTCGGCCTCCATTCTAGTAGCTGAGCCGCTGGACTATGAGACCACTCGCTTCTTTACCCTACGTGTTCGTGTGCAGAACGTTGCAGCAGTCCCACTCGCCTCTTTCACCACTGTCTATGTCAACATCACAGGTAAGAACTGACTTAAACCAGTTAGAGAAATACTGTTAGCTATGACAGACTGTTAGCCATTACTTTAATAGTTAGACTTAGAGCTGCATTTTAATGCCATGGGACATGTTTCATGTTTCAAGTGTCCCCACTAGGCTAAGAATATCTGCTATTTTTGCCCTTGTTGGAATTTGGCTGGGTCCAAATGAGGAAATGTGCTTCTTACTGTTACTGAGATTAAGGTTAGGATTAGATTTAGGTGTATCCATTGCAATAATTTGCTGTATTAATAATTATGACAATTGTGGATAGTGGATAGTGTGTGTGTATATATGTGTGTGTGTGTGCTTGACGATGGGGCAGCAAAGAAGCGTTAAGCATCTACAGCATGGAAGAACAACACTTGAAACCACATCAGCATTAATTAGGGGGAAAATGGAGATTGAAATAGAATGAAAGGAAGACAAAAGCCCTCAGAAAGCTCATTTGAGAGACACTGCAATCAGCGCTCTGCAGGGAAGAGCCAAGCTCCTCTTACAGCCACTCACCCACACACCACCCCTGCCTGCTGTGAACTTAGCAGCCTTCTCCTCAACTGCCACTCTCGTGTGGAAAGCACACGCTGCACCACTCAGAAGAAATAGGGGATTTTATTCATGTCGCACATCATTATGAAATCTGTAGTGTCCAGGATATTATGTGTGTGCTCTCTACAGCCATAACAGATTGTGCCCTTTTTCTGTCTCTCTCTCTCTCTGTCCTATGAATCACTCAGATGTGAATGACAATGTTCCATTTTTCATGTCGAGCACGTATGAAGCCACAGTACCTGAAGGGGCTGAAATTGGCACTTCAGTGGTCCAGGTTTCAGCCTCTGACCTGGACTCTGGCCTTCACGGCATGGTAAGCTTCCACTGAACAAATTCCAGCTCTGCATGCGTCACTCTGCTGCTGAGACACCTATGAGGGCTTTATTTTCATTTGTTAAATTATGACAGGTGAATTTGTAGCTTAATTCAGAGCAGAGTTAAGAATTTGAATTCATGGTCTCAATCTTGGCTAACAGTGTTGGAAAAGAACGCTGTCTCTTTCCTGCATGCTGAAGACACAATGACCTCATCCCAAGGCCTCAAGAGTTTAGGCTTTTGCTTCCTGCCAAGGCTTTTTGGGCAAGGATTGAATAGAGCACAATCCAGAGTGCTACATATTCAGAATATGTATGTTTCTTTTGTTCAGAACTAATTTTACATGTACAATTTAGCATAAGGCTATGACTATATAGGTTTGATACCAAGAGCTATATAGATTTAAAGCTATTAAGCTAATGTTGAGTAATAAATTAATGATAGGTAACTGATATCATGATATGTAAGCGTATTTTTCTACACCTATCATTCAGTGGTTTTGATACTAAAAGATAGTGCAAGGTAGAAATGTTTATCTGCAGTGTTGTGGTCTACTGTAGCTGAGTTTAGCTAGCCACCACATTAATATCTGCTACAGTGGCATGCACTGAAGAGGATTTCAAGCTTGGATAGCAGGGCAGTGGCAGCTGTCCATATGGGCAGGTGGGGCAGAACCCAACCATTTACATTGATTGGCCACTTAGGAACAGCTGTACACCTGCTCATTCAATTATCCAGTCAGCCATGTGGCAGCAACACAGTGCATCAAATCATACAGAGACAGGTCAAGAGCTTCGGTGAATGTTCATGTCAAACATCAGACTGGGGAAAATGTGAGCTCAGTAACTTTAAACACGCCATGGTTTTTGGTTGCAGTATTTAAAAAATTGCTGATCTCCTTGGATTTTCATGTACTACAGTCTCTAAAGCTTCCACAGAATGTTGCGAAAAACTAAAAACATCAAGTGAGTGGGAGTTCTGCAGGCAGAAATGCTTTGTTGATGCGAGAGGTTGGAGGACAATGGTCAGACATTGGGTTTTAGACCAAACAATGTCTCTCAATAAAAATTTCAAGTTCAAGTCTCATCAACATTCAAATTGCCAATTATAGGGGGCATATTAGTCTGAAAATTCTCTATATAAATGAAATAAAATTCACAATAAATGAATAAGGGAAAAAATAACATTGACAGCATGCAACATTGCCCATGTGATTGGTACAGGATTGGTACAAAATAGTTTTTAATGTGGCAAAGGAGTTCTGAATGTCCTGATACCTTACGATAATTGAGTTAAAAAAGTGAATGATGATGGTGTCATATCATGATGTTGATATCATAATGTTATATTGCGCAACTGTACTCCAAATAATACTTGTATCTCTAGTTATACTTATTTACATGGCACAATTTAAATTTTTTCCATCAAGGTCAATTACATCATTCTGAAGGACCAGAGTGGAGACTCTCAGTTCTTTAGCATTAACCCATACACAGGCATCATCCACACACGAGCCACCTTTGACCGTGAACAAAAGAGTTCTTACCTGATTGAGGTTCAGTCCCAGGACAGCTCAGAGTCGGCTCGGCCCGGACAGCAGGGTCAACCCAACTCGGGTATGCTTATTCAGTCACTATTCATTATTCATCTACATTCCTTCATACAGCGATAACAACAAAGCAGGTCTGAGTAACCAGCCCTATTCATTATTACAGTGTTAGGCAGAAGTAATGTCATTATCAAGACTTGTGTTTATATTAGGGATCCTAATAAGGCTATGTAACATAAAAGGCCACTATATACATACATATATATATATATATATATATATATATATATATATATGTATGTATGTACTAGTCCAAAATCTTTATTCCACAATCCTTATTAATACTCACTGACGTTAATGGTGTGGTATGTTCTCCTTCTCCACAGACACAGCCTATGTCAGGATTTTTGTCACGGATGTAAATGACAATGCCCCAGCCTTCTCCCAGCCTGTATACGAGATCAGTGTGGAGGAGGACAAGGAAGTGGGCTACGTAGTCATTACCGTCACTGCCAATGACGAAGATGAGGGTAAGACCTTTGATTGCTGTCAAAATGGCAACACCAGAAAAGCTCATCCCTGTTCCATAACTTTACTTGGTAGAACAATTTGCACCTGCAATATATACTAGTGTAAAGGTGAGATAGCTCCAGGTCCTCCCTACAGAGCACAGCTTATTTACGGATACTGTCACCTGTCTGATTTTTAATGTGGATTTCTCATACTGCATGAATCTGTAATGTTATTTTTGACAGCTGGAGGCTGGAAAAATAATCATAGGGTGAGGTAAACCTAGGTGGAAAAACGCATTTTTTTCCCCATTGAGCTTGTTAGCAAATCTCTATGGTGATTGTGGGAGTGACACATTCAGGCCCCTGAGGTAGCTATTTGATGTTGGCGCCTTTCTTTTGTTTGTCTCAAGCTGTTTTACAAAAGAAATAAATAAATAAAATAGGCTGCTGTAATGACAGGTAAACCCTTTGTGGGACGGATGCTGAGAACCAGAGAAAGCACATTTTATGATTCTTTGCCAAGATTCACCTTTACCAAGCACTCAGGCAAATTTTCAAAACATAATATCCTGTATAAAGTAGACAGGTTCCACATTTGCCATGACACGAAATAGTGCTTTGGTAAGTCTGTAGCTGCACCCAAGGAGTACTCTAACTCTACTTCTTCTTGGAGCTTCCTGTGCATGTGATTCATCTACTGCTGTGGACACTTCCATACGGATACCCTAAAGATTGCACTTCCCAAAAACTATTTATGGCCAGACTTTGCTTCGGTGGATAATCTCATCTTAATTCTATATATTTGTATCCTCTGCTGTAATCATAAAGACGATCTTGTGGTTATTCCAGGACTCTTGTTCACAATAAGATCATTCTGATTATCTTTTCAACACACTTAGTAAGGTTCATTTTTTTAAAGATAGTATGCAATCGTAGAAGGGTAATGACATGAACTTCATTATCAGGGAGATTTTTTCTTGTTACTGTTACCTCTAGCTTGCTCATTTCAGATCTTAATCTACATCAAGATATGTGTAAAGCTATTTTGTAACAATATCCATAGCTATTTGAATTGAATTTTAGAAAAGACTATATCATTGAAGAACTTAAAGGCATTTATTAAGCAAACTAACTCCACTCAACTCTTAAAAAATGTGTTATCAAGAGGTAATCTGTTGCTGGCAAGAACATGTGGATTTAACTAGAAAGGGCTATGACAATAATGGATTCAGCCATGTTACTGTGCTCTTGGCACAGATGTCCAGGAAGGCAGATTATCTGCCTTAAACAGAGATAATCCATGAAACATAAGACAATCCTATTAAGCTGTTGGCATGCTGATCGGGCATGTCTTCTGGAAGATTTCCTATCAGTCGCTCTTGGCCTCACTGTGGAGCTTTGCTCTGATCACATCTTTCTGAGTGTTCCTCATGCTTGTTGTGGTGCTGTGTATACTTTCATTTCTAGAGGGAACATCGTGTATGTCCCCTAAAGGCTCCTAGAGGGAAAATGTGCCTACATAAAGTTGATAAGATAGTGTGCAGACTGAAACATTTGACCATTTTTTGCTAGATCAAAATAGCTTTTTGGGAAGCAATACCTGACATCTGAAATAAATCTTGGTTGTTTATATTGTTTTATTTATGTACTCTGAGAGACAAACAATATTCTGACTGACACAATGTGCTGAAACATCTCTGAGCAATACAAAGTTCGGGTTATCACTGGCTGTGGCTATTTTTTTGCTTAGCAGACACTCGTATAATCCATAATTGGTCTAGGTGCAATAGTCTACCCTGAATAACCAGAAAGCCTCTGACACAAACAGCGTTGCCCCTGTCCATCTGAGTGAGACAGGTTTAGGCAGGTCATTGTTCTGTCCAACATAGTCTGCCAGTCTGCCTGATTTTCTGCCCCATGTCACCTCACTTCTGTCCCATCATTCCTTGATGGTTCACTAACAGATTAATGCGTTTGATGTTTCCCATCATCATTTGCACAGAAGGTGACCAATGGTCATCTGTCATCATAAACAAACATGCAGGCTGTGAGGGTTCTCGCCATCATGACAGAGCTTCACCTGTTAAATACGGTACACATGTTTGACAAATATGGTGTGGCATGTAGCCACCATCAGCAAGAGAAGAGGAGGGGAAGAGCCCAGGGGGAGAGTGCTAGCAACCAGTGAATGTAGCTAAAAGCTCATTATGGATGAGACAGTAGCCACTGTGTAGAGGTGAATGTGTCAAGCATATCATGCCTGAATGGACAGCGCAGTTCCTCCAGACAGCTAATATGTCAGTGTTGTCATGTGCAGGAATGCAAATGTGAGCCCAGTGCCACCCAATTCATTTCATACTGACTAGGACAAAAAGGTGGATATTAGAACAATTAATGCCTGATGCACAAACATTATTTATTAAATGTTTTGTAAACTTTAGTAGATTTATCCATATTTTTAGAATCACTCTTAAACCTTATAAGCAGTGTTATTTTGCTGAGGTGAGAATTGTGGATGGGCAGCAAAGCACAGCGAATGCACCAATTAAACTGTATCCCAAATTCACATTCTTAGATAGCATTCAGTTCAGGGTGGTATGTGTAGGTCTTGCAACCTATAGTACTTCAGAGAGCTACACAGTATTAGGCAGCTGGTCATTAAAGAAATTGCTTTGGGCTAAAGCACCCAAGATGCCTTCATGCCTTCAGCAAGTGCCGGGACACATTATGCTCCACAATCCTGATGTCTTGAGCCAGGATGAGTACGACACATCTTAATGAAATTCTCACACATTCTCTCACATCACACACAGATGGTGTTTGTCTCATAAAATCTGATCCAGGCTGGTAAACAGAACCAGAGTAAAAGTTGTTTTCCTCTTTCTGTGTGGAGGGTAGGCAGGACAGGGAGGTGGCTGCCCTAAAACAGTTTGTTCAACATCTGCATCTACAGTTTCTTCTATATATACTGCATATATCCTATCACACAAATCTAATGCAAGCCATTCCTGAGGCCTGTTTTTTTATAACTAATTGCATTACCATTTTGAGGGTCAAATAGCTTGGTAAGATCAATATAGACAAGTAGTTGATTTGCTGTAGTTTGCTGTAAGATAAATGGATAGCATAACCTGTGATACCAACTGTGTGGGATTTAATGATGAGATGGAGAAGAAAAGAAAACGGGATAAAAGGCTTGTACACTTCTGATGTACCTTTGAGGCTGGGCAATAGCCAAAGAAATTAATAGATGGACTAAGCTCGTTTGCATACACAGCTAAGAGTTATGCAAAAAGGTCATAAGAATTTTTAGATTTAATTGGAGGGATAGGGTGTGTGCTGGCTTTTTTATATTTACTTAAAAGGAAAATCGCTTTTTAGTGATCTAAAGAATTTCTCTAACCCTTACTTCTAAATGTGGAGACTTACATCATATTATCTTTTCATCACATAGGAGCTAGCCTTAATCAAAGCTGTGACAAAGTGTGTTAGAAGCATAGAGTAACTCACCTAATCATTTTTCCTTTAGGGTATTCTTTGGTGGCCTATAAAACTTTTGTTTTTCTATTTACTAATGTTACTTAATAATGTTAATTAGTAGGGGCACTAAAACAGCCTTTTCACCATACCTAAGGAAGCATTTATCCTTTCTGGAGAGCAAAAAGTCAATGAGTGAAATTATTTTTCCATTTAAATTATACTGCTAAAAAATCATAGTCCCACCTAGAACTTTACCTTGCACCAATACCAGTCTTTTGTGACTTATTTTCCAATCCAAAAAGCATAAATTAACATCTTGAGTTGACTCAGTTACATAGCCACCACCCCATACCAAAGTTCTGACACATTCCATATCTCTAACAGGTGCCAATGCCAAGCTGCGTTACCAGATTACCTCGGGAAATACTATGGGCACCTTTGATGTTGAACCAGAGGTTGGCACCATCTTCATTGCCCAGCGGCTGGACTATGAGCGAGTGCAGCGCTACCATCTACGGTTGGTGGCATCAGATGGAAAGTGGGAGAACCAAACAATGGTGGTCATAAACATCATCAACCAAAATGATGAAGCACCTATCTTTAGCCAGACAGAGTATCATACCAGTGTAACAGAGGAGCTGATTGAGCTGCCTGTTCCTGTGCTGGAGGTAAGTGGAGGCTGAACATACAAATGTACACACAGCTATTTTACAGATTTCAGTAAGTATAAGCAGGCTATCGTCAACCTTATGGTTTCCTGTTAGGGGATATTGACTTGGTGTGGACCTCCTGTTTAATATAGTAAATTGCTGGTAGTAATAATGAGTTAATAATGAGTTCACTGAGTTTAACAAGAGGAAAATCCTTTGATTTTTTTTTTTTTACATACCTGGTCTGTAGCAACCTGGTGTGAGATGATTAACAAATTTCTATTATTGTTTATTAATCTTTGCCCTTGTTATTAAAAGGAGTTGCTGGGGTATAATTACAGCTATGTATTGTTGGTTATTGTCCAGGTTACAGCTACAGACCCAGACCAGGAGGCAGACCAGAGTGCAGTCCGATACTCATTACATGGACAGGGTGCTGGGAGCGAATTCATTATAGAGGAACTCACTGGAAGGATTTATGCCCAAAAGCGTCTTGACCGAGAGGACCGTTCAGCCTGGCGATTCTTAGTGTTGGCCACTGACGAAAATGGTGATGGCCTAACTGGCTTTGCTGATGTGTTGGTGGAGGTGCGTGACATAAATGACAATGCTCCCCAATTCCTGTGTGCCTCAGAAGGATGCTTTGTGGGCCATGTGCCTGAGAACTCCGCAGCTGACACCTCCATCATGGACATGCAGGCCACTGACCTGGATGACCCTAAAACTGGCAAGAACGCTGTTCTCACCTACAGGATTGTCCAAAATGTCCGTAATGAGATCAATCTCAACCTGTTCTCTATCAATCCAGCTACAGGCACAATCTATACAGTGCTGAGATCTTTGGACAGGGAGGTAGAGGACCATTACTTGGTAGTTGTGGAAGCAAGGGATGGAGGAGGCCTCTCTGGGACTGGAACAGCCACAATTGTAGTTTCAGACGTGAATGATCACCCTCCAGTCTTCACAAAGAGAGTCTACATGGCCACCATGGCAGAGGACCTGGATATCAACAGTGAAGTTCTGGCAGTGGCTGCTACAGATGGGGATGAGGGAGAGAACTCTGTGATGACTTTCAGCATCATAGGTGGCGATGACGACCGCAAGTTTTTTATTGAGACAGACAAGGGGAATCGACAGGGTGTGGTGCGGCTGAAGAAGAAAATTGATTTTGAAAAGCCCCATGAGCGCACCTTCAATCTCACAGTCAAAGTGGAGGATGCAGATTTCTACAGCTTGGCATATTGTGTCATACAAGTGGAGGACTCAAATGACCATGCACCTGTATTCTTCCCCCAGTTCTATGATGCAGGGTCCATGTTTGAAGATGTTCCTTTGGGCACCATTGTGGCCCAAGTGAGTGCCATGGACCTGGATTCAGGGCAGAATGGAAAGTTCTCATATAGTATTGCCCCAGAGTCTGACCCTTTTCAGCAGTTCCTGGTGGATAAGAGTGGGTGGGTGGTGGTAGCTGACTCTTTGGATAGAGAAAAGGTATCACAACACAGGCTGATAATTTTGGCTATAGACACGGGTAACCCTTCTCTCACTGGCTCTGCTATTGTTCTGGTGGCTGTACAGGATGTTAACGATAATGGGCCTGAGTTTGAGGTGCCATACCGCCCCATTGTATGGGAGAATGCCATTGCACCACAGCTTGTCCATATGAATGACACTTCTATTCTGCTCCATGCCATAGACAGAGATAGCTCAACTAACGCAGGGCCTTTTTTCATTCGCCTGCTGATGATCACCTCAGATGCCACAAACTTCAACCTGACTGATCTGCGGAATGGCAGTGCCATGATAATAGCCCTTCGCACCTTTGATAGGGAACAGCAGAAAGAGTACCTACTTCCCATTCTGATGACTGACAGTGGCTCTCCTCCAATGAGCTCCACCAGTACACTGACTGTCATAATTGGGGATAAGAATGACCACCCACATGCACCTGGACACTCAGAGTTTATAGTCTACAATTACGAAGGTATGTTTCTGTGAAATGTTGCTCCATTATCTTGCTTGAGTGCTTATAGTCAAATTCACCAGCATTCACTTAGCATTTAACATAATCTGTTAGCTCATCACATACCTTAGTGGGAAATATGGTTTGGGTTTTATGTATATTTAGAGTGTTTCTTTCTAACAAGGACTCTTCATGTAGCTCTAAACATGGCATGAAGCAAACAATTTACTTAAGTCCCAGGTTTAATAATCACATAAACAGGAGCCATTTTAAAAGCTGTTGATTTCATGCCTAACAGGATTGCAGTTCTCTGTTTTGCCTTTTCGAGAAGTGGTAGCTAATAGCATTGGCCCCCTACCATGCAGCTTAAACAAGTCCATATCTGGCAATGGGATGAGGTGGGGTGGGGAGTGTTCTCTCAAAAAAAGAAGGGAGTGAGTCTTTCTACTCTCCTTTCTCACACACACAAGTACAATCTCACACAGCCTTGGGATTTGCAGTCTGTGTGGGGTGATTTTTATATAATGATGTATTTTGCTTTTTCTTCAGGAACTCTTCCTACTACTGTACTTGGACAAGTTCAATCCCCTGATGTTGATGACTGGAGTGAAAAGGTTTACAAATTTGAAGATAGACCCCCTAGGTACTTTGATTTTGATTTTTTTATTGAAATGTGGTTCTGGCAGCTGACACTCAAAGTGATGAGAGCAAAGCAGAGCGAGACAATATGGAGAATATCATATTATATTATATTGGATGTCTTTAATAGTTAATCAAAATGAGATTCAGAATTTCTTCTGGAGACAGATCCTTGTGTTGCAGTTGATTAGAAAATTGATGTGTGACAGACTCTAACTCTAATGAGCAGCACATGAAATAGTGACAAGCTTCATACTGAGCCTGCTGCACAATCTGTGACAGACGTGACACTTCTCAAAACTAAGGAAAAGTATGCATCAATATTCATATGTCACGTGCAGTCTGCTGTGATGAGGCCTGTCTCTTCAAATACAGTTTTCTCCAAAATTAGCCTCCTTGAGGTGTTTTGGAAAGTGTTTGCTCCTGTTAATTAGAATAAGTAACACATGAATAGATTAGCAGTTTATCACAGGCCTGTGTGGCATGATGTTTGGCACACATTGCATCACTTCAACCTTGGCAGTTTTTCATTTGCTTACTTGATGGGTAATTACCTCATTTGGCACAGGAGCTGGAGGTCACTAGCCACGTGGAACTCAATTGCCGTTATATGAACATGATTGCAGCTTTTAAATTCTAATTTGAACGCCAGCCAGTGTGAGTTTTGCGACCTTGGTGTATCTGTCCAGGGTGATAAACACAGTTAAATACGTCTGTAGTACATGCATCATATTGTCGGTGTCAGTAGGGTAATATTAAAGGTACATTTCTACTGCTTATTGATCAATATTAGATGCTTTTTGATGTGTTACATATATCCTTGTAAGTATTCTGTTTTAATGTTGTGTACAATGACTATTCATTTTATGTACTTGAGTGCATCCGATTCCAGTTGTTTAATAGTTTATTCTCTTTCTTTATGGATTAGGTGTGTCAGGTGTAGACACCAGTTTTAGATAATATTTCAGATAATATACAATAATTGATGTGCTGTTCTAAGGTATGGAGTATAATACCAGTGGTATTGCGTAGTGTCCATTTTAGATACCGATTCAGGATTATATACTGCCTATTCCCATCAGCAGTGACAAAGCATGACATTCATTTTCAAGGATAGAGTGTGATTTAAATTCTATGATCCAAATTGCATACTCGCATACTAAATAGTATGCCCTCTATGGTAACAGGTAACCTATGCCACTTTACAATTTTACTATACAGTTTATTGCACTGGTGCACTTTGGCAGGCAGCCAGCGTCAGAAGGAAATGTGACCATAAATATATTTGGCTTTTTTTGTTTTCTTGGTTTTTTTTTTTTGGTTTTTGTTTTTTAACAGATTTTTCCCCCTAATCACAGCTCCAGAGCCAGCACTCACAGTTCTGCTACAGGTTTGAAGTGTTGATTACTCAAAGAGAATGATGTCAGTGTTTTTGCTGCACTTAGTCAGCAGCGTTTGTGAAGAGCAAACATGTTTTTTAGGCTCATTCTGACACTAATAAGATTAAGACAGTTTACATTTAAAATAAAATAAAATAAAATGTCTTTCACCTATACAGTGGCTAGGGGATGGATATTGGCTAAAGCGCTACCAGGGAAAGTATGGTGAGGAGACATACACTTGCTTTGAGTAGAAACATACACCTCCAGCAATATACTTTTTATACTTAGGATATGATATGGTCATTATGAAGGCAGCTATTAGGACTTAGGGTTAGGGTTAGATTTCATACGTTGTTATCTATGGTATCAGGTGATCCTGCTTGCTGGATTGTAAAGATTATACACCCCGTATTTGTCATATTACCACAGTGACCTTCTCTAAACTGAGTCAGTACTCTGCTTAGCCTGTCCTGACAGACAGTGACTGTGTTTAGCTGAAACACTGGGCTGTACTCTAGTACATCATCATGTTCCAGTGGACAAGTGTCACTGTAACTCCTTTCTCTAAGAAAGTGAAAAGGGGGCAAGGACGAACAGGCTAAGAGCGGCATTTTATAATGCCAGCAGTCTGGTTGGTGGCCCTGCATGAGTGCTGAAAAATTAGAGGGTGTGAGGGAAACACAGAAACATAAAGCCTCTTAATGGACTTCTTGGTTATTATTATTATGTCTGGCCAAAGAGCCTGAAAGGCAATTCAGAACGTCTACTTTGTTTAATTAGCTGTTGCTTTTTTATCACTACTGCACCCCCAATATATACACATCCTAACTCTGTCTCTCTCACTCTTTCTCTCTCTCTCTGTCTCACAGGCAATTTATCCTGAACCAGAACTCTGGCCAGCTAAGCATAAAAAGTGCCACCCCGGCTGGGACGTACAGACTACAGGTGCGAGTGGCCGATAAGAGTTGGCCTGATGTCACCTCCACGGTGCAGATTACAGTCAGGGAGCTGAAGGAGGCGGCACTGCTCAACGCTGGCTCGCTCCGATTCTCCAGTGCGTGATTTAACTCCTATTTATTCAGTGCAACATTAGCTGCAAGTGTGGTGCGCTGAACAGGACTTTGAAGTATCTCGGTTTCCTTTAAATTATTATTATTATTATTATTATTATTATTATTGTTATTATTATTGTTATTATTATTTTATTATAGGAATACTCCAGTCCATTAAACCTAATCTTTATTCACTGCACCCAAAGTGTATGGACAAGAATTTTAACGCAATTTTTACTGAGAAAAAAACTTACTGGTAGCCTAACAGTATGGGTTTTGAAAGTATATTATTAACACAACCATAAATTCTGAAAGCACAAATTATAAAGATTTAGTGCTTATGCCACTGACTGAAGAATTCATAAACATATTCTGTATATATACACTACCGGTCAAAAGTTTGGGGTCACCTTCTAATTCAATTATTTCTTTATTTTTATTACGTTAAAAGAGACTGGATAATGATGGATTGTTGTTTCTTTTTACTTAGTTGAGCGGTTGTTGACATAAAAGGTTATTAGTGGAATTTCTTTCCTTCTTAATGCATTTGAGAGCAAC
>JAQQZR010000033.1:18846048-18874900 GCA_030068235.1 Notoglanidium macrostoma
TTAAGTAATAAAAATAAAGAAAAAAACATTGAATTAGAAGGTGTGTCCAAACTTTTGACTGGTAGTGTATATATATATATATATTAATGCTGGGGTTCTTAAACTTGTTTGCAATCAGGGACCTCTACAAAACTTATTCATGTTATTTAAAGGTCTGCTATGTGTGATTTTGAAGCTATCTATTAGCAGAAATTGAGTATATATTTCATAATATACTTATGGAATTCATAAGTATGTTTTTATTAGTGTATAATTACTTGTAACTGATTCGTTGTGTTTTCGTAAGCTTAGAATGAGTCTTTTATATGTACATAGAACACAGGTCCACCTCCACGGCAACCATGTTGCACCGCTACAGTAGCCCAGTATAGGACAAACGTCTATAGAGTGACTTCCGTGTTTCACAGTTTTTCAAATGGCAGCATTAATCTAGAAAGAAGCACAAAGAAAGGAGGACAAGGAAGATGAAAGAAGAAGAATCAGTGTGTGCTGGTGCTGGCTAAGAAGCCCAAATTTTGAAATTTTTTAACAACCAAAACTTTGCAAAATGGAGGATCATGCTTATTTTTTAGCACAGAAAAAGCAAGGGAGTGTGAATGCAAGTAATTCGAATACACCCTTGAAATGGCAGAGGTAAGGGAGGTGTATTCAGGTGGTCAAATCCTACATAGTGGACCTGCAATGATGTATGGCTGATTTATTAGTGCCAGAATCGTCATCAACAAAATTAACATCATTTATAGGCATAATAACTTTGATTAAGGTTGGTTGTAACAACTACAACAAAATCAGACACCACTTTTGGAAGCATGGCTTTAATGCAAATGGTGAAGGAACATACTGTAGATGTTAACAGAGAATAGAACATGTATAAAACAGTTATACACACATACATATTCAAACACACACAAAACATTTGTGTGTAGGTTCTATTCTAAGATAATATGATAAAAAAAAATGTTTAGTCCAGTTATGTAATTATAATATGGATAAATTAAATTATTAACTATATTGTGCATTGAATTGTCCTATTACAGTTTCTGTGGTAAAGCTGGGATTACAAGAACAATTAGGCAATTTTTCTTCTATTTTGTTTATCCTCTTGTTTCATCATGTCATGTTTTCTTTATCTGTTTTATCACTCTCTCGTCTTGCCTGCTGTAGCCGTGCTGGTGGCGGTGACTGTGTGGAACCAGAAAGGCAGTGAGAATAAATTCAGGAAACGTGGCGTGTACCACATTCCAGCTGAGCACGAGAGCTGGGAGGACATCCGAGAGAACATCCTCAACTACAACGAGGAAGGAGGAGGAGAGCAGGATCAGGTACACTGCGATCAGAGGCAGGGGTGATATGATGATGCATCTAATCTAAAGCAGGAGACTTGTTTGTAAGATTTCCACTAGATGGCAGCATAGTGTCCGTTTTAGGCAGGATTATTTACAGTGAAGTAGGGCAACAGATATGCCGGGAGATGATGGATGAGTTGAACTTCATGAAAAATTTATATTAATGAGACAGCGCAGTTGTAAGTGGTATGAAAATTTATGAATAATACAAGCTTCTGTGAACACAAGAGTCTGTTCAATAAAAAAATATCCAATCTGTCAGAGCACAAGAAAGTAGCAATGGCATGGTGGTGTGTGGTTCTGGTACAAGTGGATCAGGCTCCTCAATAATACTGGGATTTCTCTGGTGATGTTTAGTCCAGATTGGAGCAAAATTGATACATTTGGTTGTTTTTATTTGTTTGGCGTTACTCCTCAAATAATCCAGTGAAAAAAAAAAGATTTTTTAATTGTTGACTACAGGGCATGTACAATTGAAAGCATACTCATAAAGCTTTCATTCATTGATCAGAAATATGATGATTAGAAAAAAAGGTAAACAAACCTTAGAAATCACAAAAAACACCCAGGCATGGAGAACACTCAGCTGGTAGTAAATATACAATTATAAAATTATATAAATTCATTCATTTCCAGTACACACTCGATCCAGTTCAGGGTTGCGGAGGATAACACTGGGTGCAAGGCTGGAGAATGAGTGCATGAGATGCCAGTTCATCGTAGGGCAGTATGCACACACATTCACACGTATTCACAAATAAAGCCAATATGGCATAGCCCATCTGTCAACTTAGACAGCAGGTGGAAACCAGAGAAAACCCATGTAAACACTATTCTGGTTTAGGCCATGCCCACTTTAGGTTTAAATCCAAACTGAGATATAGATATGAATATTTGGAGCACTAAACAGATACAGATACACATATTGTATTGTGATGGATTTAACACCCCTAACCTGGACACTTACAGTTGGCTCAACAAGGTAGATGCATCAAATAAGCAGACCAGTAAGAATACGCAGTGTCTTGAAACCCCAGTAATCCTGCTGTGTCTGAAACATTCATTCGAGTGCCACACCCACAACCATGTCCAGTTAGTGTAAGGTTTAAGGTAGCTGCTTAACATTTTTGGGAACTCCATGTATTTTTTAAAACAGTAATTTCCTACTTGTTTCAGTGTTTATCTATCATACAATGAAATGATTCTCTACTTACCTACAAAGCTGGTCTGTCAGGTTCTCTGCTACTGGCAATTTCCTCATTCTTACTTTTCTCCATTCTGTTTTTAATTCCCTCTAGAATGCCTACGACATCACAGAACTGAAGAGACCATTCTGCTCCAGCTTGTCCCAGTCCTCCTCATGCACCACGGCGCCCCTTATCAAGTCGTCTCAGGGCTCTCAAGAGGAGGTGCACCCCGGCGGAGTCCAGCCCACCCACCACCACAACCCCGGCACCGCTGCACATTGTGCCATGGACTTCAAGAACTACGTGGCACGCATCATCTGGGAGGCTGATAACGACATCTTGGCCTTCCCCATGGACACCTACCATGTGTACTGTGTCGAAGGTGCAGGCTCAAACGCAGGCAGCCTCAGCTCTCTGAGCTCAGCCGTCCCAGAAGAAGACTTCAGCTACGATTCCTTGCGGCACTGGGGGCCCAAATTTGAAGGCCTTAAGGAGTTGTATCGAAGGCCTGAGGTGGGCTTTGCAAACCCAGATGTCGTGCAGAGCCACAGCCACACCGGGCGCAGGAGCTTTGAGCAGCTACACTAACCCAGCGAAAGCCAGTGAAACCGCAGCTTGCCGTGTTTGTGTGTGTTATTTACTGAGTTCAAGCAACGACATGTTACATGGAGTGAATCTCTTCTCTTGCTGGACTTCCAGCAAAGCTTTAAGAGGAAGTGAAGGCTGGAGACTGGATAGCAAGGCGTGCTTTATTTATTGGGTTTACTCAATGTGAACTGTTAGTGCTGTATTTATTTTATCCTTGACAGATGTTTTACAGACGGAAAAAAGCCACAGTATATAATTTTTACACTGAAATGCATTTTCTGTCAGGATACCAGAGCTATATTTCCACATTTGCAGTGACAAAAAACAAACTTCATTACGTTTTGCTATTAGTGCAGGGGAACTTTCCAGATTAAGATTAATCAAGCAAGACAGAATTAGTCTAAGCAGCAGTAAATGAATCTTTGTTGGTGTGCTGATGTTCCCAGGTGGCATGGTTGCAAATTACTGCCGCACAGCTCCCCAGTTCGATGCTGAGCTTGGTTACTGTCGGTGTGGAGTCTCACATGTTCTCCGTCTATCTGGGAAACCATGCCAGTGAATTGGCTACTCTAAATAAACCCCTGGTTGTGAATGAGTGTGTGCATGGTGCCCTGCAATGGACCAGCATGGCATCCAGGGTGTGCCCATGCCTCACGCCCATTAACCCCAGTATAGGCTATGGGTCCACCTCTATCCTGACCTGAAGAAACGCTTCCTGAAGATGAATAAAAGAATGAATGTAAGAATGAATCTGTTAATGATGTTCCCTAATGCAGGATGCTGCAGGACATGAAGCATTTGCTTACCTCTTGCGAACTACGGTACAGATCCTGTCATGGTTGTTAAGTCTGTTATATTTTCTATATAAAGAAAGTCATTTGCCACTTCTTTTCACTTACGTTTGAGGGTCTGTGTGAAGCATCCTCGTCACACATTTCAGTCTGATCTGAGAAGTTAAATCTACAAAACTCTGAGTTCCTGACAAATTTGCATCAGTGTGCAGGATTTTGGGTGGACTTTAAAAAGCGAAAAATACAATCACAAAAAATCTGTTATTGTTTAAACTTTTCAATGCTTTAAATTAATATAGTTCTATTTTTTGCTATGTGGAAGAACCTCTCTGAAAATTAAACTTTATATTTTGTATGAACAATGAATCTGAAGAAACAATGTTACCATTAAATGGATATTCGATATTTCACGTGCTTCATTAGCGAATTGCTTTCAACCTCTTCAACACTGTCTCGTGGTGACATGAACAAGTTCAGTACAGAGGACTACTCCTGTTTCAGTGATTACAGTTAAGAATAAATCCAGCTCAGAAGCGCAGTGGAGAAGCCTGGACCTGTTTCACAACCCAACAGCATTCAATGCAAAGGACACCGAGTGTGGGAACAACGGTACATGCACCAACATTCCACTCCGTCCCTGTCACAACCATAATACTGCATACATTTAAATACTGACCCTATGACCTTGCGTGTATATTATGTATATATGTTTGTTTTCTAGGAATTTATGTCAAGTACTCCTTTTTGCATATGTTTTAATAAATAAAGCTTTCCTTAAAGCATTACAAAATGTTCAGTCTACGGTTAAAAGGTTGCATGTGGCACACTTGAGGGTGGGGGGATTGGGGCAGCACCTCTTTGTGAGAACGATCACATGTGCATGTGTTGTGGGTATTATAGGATAGCTAAAGTCAACTGAGCTCTCAGAATTACACAAAGTGGCTTTGTGAGGAAAGGAACCCAATGGTTTCTACAGCAGCCAGCTCTCTGGAGAAAACTGCCACCGGGCCTACCAGGGGCCCCAAAACACATGTTGAGTATGAGAGCAATATTAACTGGATTGCGTACATTCATACATTTTTTCAGTCTCCTGCCAAGCACAGACTTCACACTGTTATTAAAACATCTCTGGACCTGCATATCTAGTAGTTTATATTCAAATGATAAACATTTCAACAGCACATGTTCACAAATGTGAAGCTAACATTATACTGCTCCAACTACAGTCCAATTTGTTACCAAGTCCGGGATTTAAATTTAAATACTAACCTAAAGAAATGCAGAAAATTTTAATGGTACCATATCATACAGACACCAGTAATGGTTTACTTTTCCTATAAAAGTAAAAAGCACATTCAAAAAACCTAAGGAGCCATGATTGTGTAACACCAGGCCTTAACTTCAGTCATTTTCCATGTTCGTGTTACATTTTACATTTGTCATTTGGCAGACGCCCTTATCCAGAGCGACTTAGATATATCTCACAATTGAGCAGTTGCAGGTTAAGGGCTTGCTCAAGGTCCCATCAGCGATAGCTTGGCAGTGTTGGGATTTGAACTCACAACATTCTGATCACAAGTCCAACATCTTAACCACTGAGCTACCACCACCTGTGTTCATGAGTGTTTCTCTGGAGACAAACATACCATATTACAAAATCCAAAGTCTGCATTTCCAGCAGTAATTCAATACAGGAATCACCAAAGCATATCTATCAATGCTTTAATATTTCATATTTAACAGTTAAGACAAGAAAATGTCTTTACATTTCCATATGTACACATTCTCTTATATACACTTTTATACCATCTACTTTACAGGGTCTGTATTTGGCTCCCAGTTCTGAGAGTTTAAAAAATATATATCAAATTATGCTACAAAGTAAGGTCCAGTACAATACCGCATCTTACAATATTTCATAAATAAGCACCCATTGAATTAAATATTTGCCTTTGGCAATAAAATGAAAAGAAATTCATAGCATCATGAAAATTCAATAAATTTAAAATAGAAAGGTGGCACCATAAATATGCAAATACTTTTACAATTCTAAATTCATTAAACTTCTTTCAGAGTGAAATAAAAGCCAGTCTAAGGAACATGTTCCCCAGAATAAGAATTCAAACAATGCAGCATGTGTGAGGATTCATCCCCACCAGCTTCCATGTCTCCACGCCGCAGTTCAGCTTCACAATGACCAGAGGTTTAGAGCAGCACTGACTAGAAATCCTATGACAACATAGTTTAGTCCATGAACATTCACCACACTTTTGTACAGCTAAAAAAATAAAATAAAAAAATAAGACGTACACACAATCCTACAAAATGAGCAATCTCTGATACAACACTGCATTGCTCTGGGTATGTCTGAGAAATATCATAGCCCTCAAAAGCCTTGTATAGGGCTTAAATACCTGTAAACACATTTTCTGTTCAGAGTCTTTGAAAGGCACACATCACAGCTTTGAAAGCCATCCTGTGAGGTCATGACCACTGTTATACGAAACACAGAACCTTATCTCATCCTGTAATGTCCTTCTCAAGAATGATGTTGAACAAGCCCAGTTCTGGAATTGTTGAAATGGCATGTGGGTCCAGATGTCCTTTGCACAAAAAGAGAAAAGCATACTTATGCTGCAGACTGCCAGGTGGTGTCGAGCATAGAACGGAACAGCAGTTTGTTCTTGAGCCTTTCACACATTAGCAGGCTTTTCTGTGCTTTTGGGTGGAGTCAGCAGGCCTCCTACAGCCACTGGAGACAATCGGGCCAGATTCTCCTGCTGTCTCTGCTGAGCATCATTCTAAAACACACAAAGCAGCCATGTTCTACTTCTGACTTGAAGTTGAAGAGAAAAGCAGAGGAATTGAGTGAAAGCAATACTTACCAACATGGACAGATAGTCCCCATGAGTTTGGATGTTGTGCCGGTCCTCTGCTGCAACCTTTTTGAAGTCCTTTAGCTTCGGTTGTCCATATTCATTCACAGTCCTCACAAAGGGGGTCATCCAGCGCACACAGCTGGATATACTATCCCATGTCAGACCTATTACAAGAACCACAAGTACATGAGCTAATATTCCTATAATCACTGCTTATTTTACTCAATACAAATATTGACCTGAAGAACAGCACTCTGATGACCACTGATATCCATTCCCCCCGACAGCTACAAATTTCATACCATTTACATAACATTTCATTTTAGTCAACCCACTAATTATTATGAAACAAACTTAATAGCCTGTGATGTTCTAATTATTAAATTCACCAGTTAACTAGAGGGAAAGATGACTTGATACATTTTCAGTTCAGTTTCTACAAATCAAACTAAATAAAAACAGGGTCAATAAGATTCCAAAAATCAGATGCCATTTTAAATATACATGATGTATCTTTATTTTTTTCATGTTCTTACCAGATACTTTTTGGACCGTTTCAATTGAGGTAAAGTGACAAAATGCAGCAGCAGCCAGAACTCCATATTGGTAATCTAACGAGTTAATATCCAATATACACAGATCCAACAACTGCAAAAGACAATTTACACATTAATATAAGCAACAGTTTACAGATTACACTACTATAATTACTACAAGAGAAAATGGTAAGCTACAGTCTCCACACACACCTGGGTCATTTGTATATAGGTTTCCTGAGAAAACTGAGGCACAAGAAAATTTGGTCCTTCCTTCAGGGAGTCCACTTGAGCATAAAGCTTCAACCAAGAGATGGGGGTTTCTGGACAGAGGTGCCAATTTAATGCCTTCAGCATCATCAGCTCCATTTCAAGGATTTCATCTTCATCACAGGCACCATCTGTGACGTACGCAAACTCCTGAAGCTTTGGCGGGTAGATTTCCTGCAATTATAAAATACACCAAACAGGTTACACATTTCACATATATTCAAATCTCATTATACAGGCAACCAAGTCAATTGTCTCACCTCCAATTTAGATGCAATGAATAGTGAAGTAATGCCAATGAGTTGCAACTGGTTCTTCCCAATGGCTACCTGAGTCAGCATGAAACGATCAAAGAAATCTTGAGCCAGGTAAAAGGTCTCACGGTGAAGTGTATACACCTCACTCACCTAGAGAAATGCATTTATACAAAATGTTATACTTATGCCAAGCAGCTACGACTTTGAAAACAAGTCACACACTAATCACAAACCTCTAAAAGCCAGTCGAGGAGAATGGCCCTCATTTTTGGTTGCAGGCTGGGGTGCTGTTGCATGAAGGTTTTATCATGGATATACTTCAGTTCTTTATTCAGCATCTTAATCCACACATCATCCGAGCTGGCCCAGCTGTCAAAAACATACATGAGATGTGAGGGAAGGTGAGCAGCAAATGCTTAAAAGAGAACATAGACCCTTATTTGTACATAGATTAATTACTTTAGGGCTATACCATGTAATAATCACAGCACACCTTAAAGTACTTTTTAAAAAGTTTCCCCTGGTTTTCTACCCAATTTAGTCATGGCCAGTTCCCATCCACCAGGCAGCTCTCCCATCACATGACAGCCCCCTCCCTGAGAGCTAAAAAAGTACTTTTAACAGACTGACATGTTTAAAAACTACAGAAAACCGATTGGGATATTATGGATAAATCTAAATCAATATACAGATATCTGTAATGCTGTCTTGGGACAATGTCCACTGATAATCGTCTACATAAAGTATTTTTCATTTAATGCTACACCATGTCAGGTCTCGCTTTTTGCACATGTCAATCCCATAGATTTGTAGACTTTTAACACAGTAGCAGGGCTGTTAGAAAATCTTAATCATGATATGCATTACATACTACTAAAATTTCTTCTCAAATCTCCAAGTCATTCTTCCCATGTTCCTACCTGAGGCAGGGCAGTGGAGAGGGCTTGATGAACAGATTCTTGAACTGGAAGTGTTTAAAACCAGACAAGTTACTTGTCTCTTGAAGTTCCTTGTGAGGTGTCTCGACAAGGACACAAGGGCTAACATCCCCTTCCACCCACCGGTTCTATAAGAGAACACAATTCATATCATCTTTAAAACATTGTTGTAATTACCACACATTAATCATAATCTCTCCCCAGTCTAGGCATCTAAGAGTTAATACACTGCTTAAATTTTAATTGTGTAATAGCACAGTACATAGTGTACATGAAAATCACACCCCACCCTTATACTAAATACATACAGGCATGTATCTATACACAAGCTAAAAACATAAGTGAGGACAAAAGCCCTCAGGCCAGCTGAACAAAGCTCAATTTGGCGGGAGGAGGCGGGATAAAGGGGAGGGGCTTAAGCGTGACGCTGACCAGCTGCTGCGTCATCACGTAGACACAATTAACACGCTAACACCGATTTATAGAGGACACAGTATGTTTATATATAATAAAAGCAAGATTAAGGAAAAAATTATAAAAAGTTAATGTATTATTATTTTTTTTTTTATCAGAGTCACTCCAGTGCATCGGAAAGCAAGCTCAAGAACATGACTCACCTGAATTTCATAACTTTGTTTCTTGGCTACTGGCGTTTTTCTTTTGCATTGCTGATAATAAAAAGAGAAAAATCACAATGTTAGCTTTTACTGCAACACGACGCATGTCGCTATAATCATAAAATGCATGCAACCCAACACTGAATAGTAGGAAGAGATCCTGCTACCTCAGCTTTTCTCTTCCTTGGACATGCATTTTGGCCTGCTGTGTTTTCATCTCTTTCTTGCAGCGTGTTACGGCAACTGGACAAAATAAATAAATAAAACTACGGTTAATGTTTGTAGATTAGGTCAGAGATTGTGTCTTGCTAATACGTAGTTCAACAAGTTTATACAGGACTGAATTCTCACCTGCGTCTTGACATTTTTCTTATGGCAGATTCGTGCAAACACCTGAAAGTAAGACAACATCGAAGGTTATAAATTTGTAATATTTCCTAAACGCCAAATACGTTTATATTTTGAGAGAAACTCGTTCAGATAAAGCAGAACAAAAACCCAAAACAGGCCAAACCGCTACTAGCTAGTGCAGCAACCCCAACTGAACCAGTCCGTCTCAGGGGTCTTTTAAAAGAATAATATTAAAAATTTTAACTAAATTAAGCACAAAGCCACAAAATAAGTTCTTGGCTAGGTATTTATTTATGTGTAAAGTGCAAACATGTAGTTAATTCCGTGTAAAACGACAGTTTTCTTTAGTCGGGTGAGGTTTTGAAAGTCGACTCCCCGCCAATTTAAGAAGCGGGAGGACAAACCGCCTGAAACAAAACCCAGCCAAAAAGCACCAATGTGACCTTTAAAACCCAATATTTCTCTAAATCTGACAAGACGGCATATATATTTTGAATATTACAGGAATAAAACCTTTATTTCAACCCTAAATTATTAGTGTCTTTCTCCCTAACCCTGAACAAGAGACTAGCTAAAGAGCTAGCAATCGCCCCAGATACTTTACCGCACCAGACTGGCGGGACAGGCACCTAACTCCCTGTGTCCACGGCTAATAACCCATTTACCTCATACACTCAAATATACTGTAAACTAATACGATAAGACACCACCTGGGATGGTTATTAAGGCAACTTGTCCAACTAGCAGCGCTTTAGTACACCTAGGTTAGCTTCCTACTACTACTTTGCTAGCTAACCAAAAGTGGAAATAAAAAAAACATCGTACAAACGCAGTTAAAAGCATCTCCAGAGTACTTCCAGTAAACAACTACAAAATTCTTTAAAAAAAAACAACCCAAATCTGACCATTTCAGTGGAAGAGGAGCATCTACTCACCAGCCGCAGAATAAATGAACAGACATCAGCTGGCGCCGGCGCCAACCTTTATAAAGGGCGCGAGTGCGCATGCGCGAGGTCTGGTCACTTTCGAGTCTTCATATATTTAAATACTGAACCTTCGCGCTTTTGTGTTTAAACTAATCCTTTAACTGAGACACGATTACGACGTAAAGGGATAAAAATGAAACAGTTTCACCCCATTTTAGCGTGTTTCCTGCTGGCAGCTGGAATCTGAGTGTGTGTTTGCAAGGTGCTGTGGTGTGACCGGATTCAGGGGGACTTTTGTTTAAAAAGAGCGCTTTTCTTATTTCGCGGTCAAACGAAACTGGCGCCCATGAACCCAATACACCTACTACATGGAGCTCCAGTACCGAAAAATACATTTACACCGCGTTTAACAATGGTTTTTAGTACCAACTGACACTTCCTGATATGAGACCGGTAAAGAGGTGGAGCTTAGGATCTGCCTGACCAATCAGGCCCCTTGTTGCAGAAACAACGTGCTGCTGCTTGAAAATGTAAACAAACCCGGGTATGAAAACTGTCCCGTGTACTGAAGTGAGCCAGCAGCCAGCAGCTGAGCATTCGTGGGTTATTTTTTATATGTCTTTAGCATCTAATTTATGTATAATATATTCTCATGACAAATAAAACTGTTTTGCTAGTAGGATACAGACTAACCCGTGATTATATTATGTAGATCAGGGGCTAGTAATGACAAGTGTTAGCATGTTTTGTGAATCTGATTCTTGTAAACGTGTTTTTACACACACACACACACACACACACACACATATATATATAAAAATCAAGTAGTTCCGATTAGTTCATGTAATCAGACCGCCTATAGAAACAAGATACTGTTCCTGAAAGTGAAAGAACAAACCACGTGTGTTGATTTAAAAACCAAAGATTTTATTGCAAAATAAACGAGCATAAATTATACTGACAGGAGGCTTGACCAAGGTAAATTATGCTAGTTACAAATAAAAGATGGTGTACATTTTAAACACGAATCCACAATGTAAGAAAGGAAAAATAAACATATGGTACTTAAACCTACTCGTTTGGCAAAGTGCTGTTTTATTCCAGTAAACTGAAACTGTGACACCTAGTGAGCAATTATTAATTATCTACACAAACACAGAGAGAACCTTTGCTACATTTTTTAATGGAAAAACAAGGTCCGAGTGAGTGGCTCACAGAGACAATTTTACTCCCCTGTGCATAGCGAGTTAAAGTCCCTTTGGACAGAATTCAAGTTCTTCACTAATGCACTGTCACACTGTTAACCTGGAAGGCACGAGATCCTTAACAGATTTCAAGGCAAAATGAAATAAAATCCCTGTTATTAACATGAAAAGTTAAATAGCTGAAGACGGAAAAGAAATGCTGCTCCCCAGACAAAATCATGCAAAATGGACAAAGCTGCCAGATTACTAAAATCCCTATAACTGCAGAAATAATGCTAAAGGAAACAATGTTAAGTGAAATAAGTAAAATAACACATACCATATTCCTGTGCCCAGGGATAGAGCATCCTACGTGTGCTACACAGTTTGCTCACCCAAGTACAGGGAATATTTTCATGAACACCATTTGTGATTGCCATGAATTAAGCCTGCACTTCATATGGATCAGTCTTTTTCATCCACACAAGACACATTAAGCACATCTCAAAACTATTGTGTTATTTCAGACAGATCAATGAACACACACAGACAGACAAAATTAAAAATAATAATAATAAAAAAAACCCACTAAGTTTGTTGCTACATCAGGTTTAAATATTCACCTCAGCAAATACAACTTTTATGTAACTAATTAAACATGACGCATAAAACACAATTGCCTATTACAGCGAGAGAGAGGGAAAAAACACTTCTGAAAGACATTTTCAGAAAAAGACTAACAGTTTTACTCATTGTTTGCAGATTTTAACAGTCAAGAGAAAGACTTTGTGTTCACAGTCCTAGGACGAGCAAAACTTTCGCTTTCATTCAGCTTAGTTAAAAGTGATTAATTACAAATATTTCAGCAAGGCAATGTACACCAGGACAAATTTAAGAAGTTCTTCAGTATGTACAAATAGAATTAACAACTGTCAAGTAATCTGCATTTTAGTAGAGTACAAGTGACTGCGTTGTGACCCTGAGACATGTATGGCAGATTCAAAGCAAACCAACAATAAAACGCTCAATTGTTTTTATGCAATATAATGTCATATAAAAATGCCTTCTACCATAAAAAAGCTACATACATACCTTACAATGCAAATAAGAATCTCATACAACTTCATACTGGTATATACTGTGATTTTTTTTCCCTTTTTAAAAATATTCCATAAGGTTTTTGTTTTAAATATACCTCGTATATTTGGAAATTTACTACTAAAGGCTTTTAGTGATGAGTAATGCTAGATTTAAAATATTGTAGCAAAAGGAATCTGTCAGATCAATTCATGCTGAAACAAAAATGCAGTTAGTGATACAAAAGAATGGCCATGAACATTACATTTGAAACAAAGTAGACACAGGATGATACAATTCCTGCATGTCCACTGAAATACAACATGCAAAACAATAATGATGACAAAAACCTACATTCACACTACATGAGGCTCTGTATGTGAAGTGTATACAGACATTATGAAACATTACGTAACCACTCTAAGTTGTGACAATTAAAATATGTTGTTTGCTCCAGGTAGGCGAACCAGAGCTAAACAAAGCCTGATTTGGACATACGCTCGAGCAGATTGGTACCTGCACTGAAGTAAAGTGACCTATGCTATTGATTCTGAAGGATCCCATTGTGTCTATGTAAGAAAGACTAACTCCTAGCATAGAGCTGGGAAGAGAAAGAGAGAGAGAGAGAGAGTATTATTTGGGGGAGCACAGTGGCAATGGTCTCAGTAGTTGTACTGCCTTTGTCCGGGCTGGTGGACATGACCTGCGGTGGCTTTGGCCTGCCTGGCTCCCCCATCACGGAGCAGGTTCAGGCGACGGAGCGCGTTACGGGACAGCTGCTGACGTTGCACATTGTCCCGAATCCTCTGAGCCAGGCGTCCATTTTTGGCCTGCTCCAGGAAGCTGGCACGTGTGGTAGTGAGAGCGGCTGCATAGCAGCCAGTGGGGTGACTGGGTCTGCGCTGAACCTCAGACCTGCACAGGGAACAAGAGTGCACTGTTTACACCAAGCCAGCCATGTAGCAATAATCAGTTATAGAACTGTGATAGCAGACACTTCTAAATATTCTCACTATTTGAGTGAGAATAACAGCCATTTTTCAAGAAGACTGCCATTCACACAAGAATTCACCCCCTTGAATTTTTCATATTTCTTTGTAGATTGATGGCATATATTCCATAAGGCCATTTCAGTTACAGGTTGCAACACTACAAAATGTGGACAAGTTCAAGAGAGGTGAATGCATGGCTCTGTATCCATCTTCAAAATAAAGCCAAAATCAAAGCATTGCATACAGTCTTCTCAGCATTATTTTCTCTCTCTTATTTTGTACATTTCTACAAAATGTAACTCGCTACTGCAATGCAGCAAGGGAGTACTTTCAACTTTCTAGCAAGCTATGTTAGCTCAGTCTACAAGAAGCTTGAAAGCTGATGAACAGTTATTGTTACCTGAGGATACTGGGTTCGCAGGGGTTTTCCTTCAGCTGGCGGTGGTGTGAGCTATGCACAGCATAGACAGACATGCTGGGGTGCTCAATGAGCAGGTTCTCCAGAGGACTGGTCTCCAGGAGCACTGGACCCCTTCCTCCAGCTGTGAAGCAGGGCGGTGGTGTGATAAACCAGCTCTCCTCCAGACCACACTCTGCATCCAGCCGCAAAAACCCTCTGTCCTCGGGGTCCGCGTCTGCTGCCGAGTCCAGAGAGGAGCAGGAGGAGCAGCGCAGAGGGCAGTCAGGAGCATCTATGTTCTCCGAGCAGACGTCTATCAACTCCTCCTCACAGGCACTGGAGCAAGCTTCAGCTACAGAATCACACAGTAGAAGTCAATATTTACTCTACAAAGATCTTGAACAAAGACCTTGAACAAAGACCTTTATAAAGGAATAAAAATACTCAATGAAGGAATGGGATTTATGAAATATCCCACCCAAAAAAAAAAAATTCAAATAAAGGTAAGACTGACATTTGTGTTTAGTTAGCAACCCAAGATCAGAGGCATGTTTTCATAGTTCATTGCTATTTTTGCTCTTGGCATCCAATGGTGTAAACAAAGGGAACCTGATACGGTGCCTTACATGACATTACCTGTAGAGGGCACAATACACCCAAGAGCAGTCAAACAACAATAATGGGTTTCAGCAAAATGCAGTACATTCGCAGAGCAAGCATACTACTAGACTAAATAGTAAAGTAAAGAATAATAAATAACAGAGAAATAAGTTAAGGTCAGGTTTGATCACTGTCTAAAAAGTCATTTATGTATCTTACACATTAACTATGCTATAATGTCTCAATGCAATCTTGAAATTATTAATACAAGTTTAATTAAAGCATTTTGCTGCAGTGGTCAAACCTGGACAGACAGTTCATACTCTGCTCAGTCCAGGAGTTGTTTTTGGAGACGGAAACAATGGGCTGATTATGGTGCAAAAAGGCTGGTATATCTTGTTGATTTTGCTGGATAAGCAGCTTCAGTAATAAATAGCACATAAAGAGACAGCTCGACTGTTTATCCTTTGTCTCTAGACTATTACACAGACATCTGGCATGTACCCAAGGACTATAGGATTGCTTATTCTTGGCTGTAATGGCCTGAATTGGTGCACCCTTACTTATGGCCAGGGATCTGACATGAAACTGTTTTCCGTGCATTGTGGTTGCCACATGGATTTTTTTCCCCCTCCACTATTGTGAAATTCTGATCCCTCAGTCTATATTGATTAAACCTGTAATTGCGCTTCTGCTTATCTCCCAACCTATCCAGCCATTCCCCGGGTTGTGTTATGCAGGCTTGTTTGCTTGGTTTCCTAAAGGGTCCAAGGCTGAAATTATCAACTGTTAAAGACTTTTAAAGGCTATCGAGGCCATCAAATAAACTTGATTTTCTTATTTTTAGTTAGTTTTAGTACTTAGTTTTATTTTCTTAAACTAAAATAGATAGCCAGTAGTGGTAAACAGTCTGCACTCATCTTAACTGCATTCATCACTGACTCTGTAGAGCCAATGAAACCCTATCCTCTCATTATTTTGTACAGACTGGACAATGACACCCATCAAATAAAGTGGAAAAACTGTATGACACCTTAAAGTACATAAACAAAGCCTTGTCTGCGTTTTATACCTAGTTAATCTAGTGACAAGCCAATATGTGGTACTACAAATTTATATTTAGTCATATATTTATTTATTCATTTGGCTTACGCATTTTACAAAAAGTAACAAACGACTGAAATACGACACAACCCATGAAAAGAAAAAGGTAAACAAGGCAACAAAGCATGGACAGAAAACAGTAATTTGTTAGTAAAAATGATGACAGATCGTATGCATCGAGTATCAGCAGCCTTGATTAACAGCTTAACGGTGGCTCACCTGGGATTTAACACTACACCAGTTCAGTAAATATCACAGAACTGAACTACCATGGTCTCTTTAAAAGTGTCTAGACCTTGGTCAAGCTGTGTCATGTCTAGGTGCCCTGCATTCATATCTTCCAGCTGGGCCTCAGGACAGCAAGGTGAAAGTGATCAAAACAGTGCTATTTTTACTCCAATGACATATTAAGAGGTTTGTTGGCCCCACCTCAGGGGAGAGACCTGAGCTAGACAGATCTCCTTGCACCTGAAATATTCACACCCTGCATGACGTGAGGCATGGCTGTGCAGTCACTAGTGTTACTTTTTGAATAGCTACCATATGGCAGGCATCAGGGCTTTTTTTCCAACTTAGCTTCATAATGCAGCTCGACACCTGCAAATATGTCTCTCGCTAACAAGCTACCACAGCCATGCTATTAGCTAAGGTGAGCTGCGGTCACTGCACACATGACTCTCCAATTAACACAAATTGTCTGTGTGTGCTGGAAAAGCACACTTTAGGTCCTCCGTTTTTAATAGTAAAAATTCCACACAAGTATGAAAATGCAAGAATTTAATATTCAAACTGAAAGACGTATATGGAAATGGTGTATGAAACCTCACTGACCGAGATAATCAACAAGGATCCAGTCCTCATCGTCTTCATTTCTGTTAAAGCCCACATCTGCAGGACACTCACTGGCCTCCTCCAGGGCATCTCCGAACAGGATGCTGGTGAACCTCTGGAACATGGTCGGGGAGCTGGGAGAGGAGGAGGGGGCCAGATCAGTCCTGCAAGTGTCGCTTGAAGATGGGGCTCTTTGGTCATCAGCTGCTATAGCCGTTCACAGAAGCCACTGGAAAGGTGCTGAAGTGCATGAGTTTCTCCTTCATGTATTAGGAACACTTAAAGCTCAGTCATAGCTTTCACCAGGTGTGCAAAAGTTAAGGCCCTGTGAACAAAACATGGGAGATAAGAGAGAGAGAAATTGTCCTTCATTTCACTAGAGAAGGAGGCAATTAAAGAAGAGAAGGAGGCAAACACATTGTTAAATCAATATATATTAACAAAGAACCAATCAATAACCCCAGTTGAGTGTATGAGCTAGATGATCAACATGGCCCTATAGCACTCTTGGCATTGCAATTTGTGACGGATATGAAGATGTGTAAACCATTTGGCCCTGGAAAGTTGGAGTCCAGCCCAGTTCAGTGATTGCCCTGCTCCAACACACCTGCTAAATCTGGCAATTTACTGACATGTTGAATCAGTGTACGATTTAGCGTAGTCTTTGACCAAACTGTTTGCTTAATAGGGATCATGTATTAGAAAATCCTTCACAGTCCAGTAAAAAGCTCAAACTATACCTGGCAAAATTGTTCTGTTATGCAGATAAACATCTGAAGACCATATATAATAAGGATAAATTACATGTTTATCCTCACAGTGTGTCAAACGACCACCATCTGGCTTTGAATTAGTTGTAGCTCAACAGAAGTCATCCAGACCTGGTTATGATACTCTACTATTTCCAAAGCAGCTGACATCTAGGACAATCAGTATCTCTTATCTGGCATATTGTATGCAAGAGCTACTGTTTAGCCTCCAGCACTTTTATCTGGGATCAGACACCTCAATGTCTCACACCTGCTTGCCGCAGTTAGTTTTATTGCTAAAGGGGGAAGCACATTACATTGTTTTGTTGCTAAAGGGATTAGTACACTGCAGAATCCCCATATAAGCAAAATTTAAGACCTAGAGTGAAATCTCAAAATACAAAGCCTGAGATGAGTCCAGCTTTTCTTTCAAAATATATCGAACCTGTATCTCCGGCATCTGTAACATACTGGTGACAACTACTAACAATAAGTTGACGTTTCCTTGTAGATACTGAGAAAACAATGGGTAAGAAGTTTGGTTCAAATTTCACTCGGTGGAAAGGCACCTGCTAAAGAATGCAGAAAAGATTGTATAAGGTAAACACACATGTTACAGGGTGTATAGAGATTAGGCTGAGGTGAACAAAATACACCGGCATATCCCTTTATACCAAATATTTAACATGGAAATTGAACGTATTAAACAAAGAGCTAAGGGAAATCCTGTTGTGTTGAATGCAACATCACACCAGCAGGGGCGCCACAGACAACTCTTATTCTGCTGGACAGCTTTTTGTTCTTTAGGCACCCTCTGGACCCCTGTCTGTCTCCTCAGGACCCACAGACATCCCCATCTAAACCTTTTTTTTTTTTAATCCTTTACAAAATATACCTAAACACACGGCATTGTATCATATGGAGCTCCTTATCGCCAAGAACTCAGTCCACAGTGTGAACAAAGCCCACCTCAATCTGAGTCAAACTGAAGTAAGTGTTGAACACAACGCATTGGAGAATCTCTCCGCAGGCTTCGGGTGGAGAAGAACACGTCCCAGTGTGCTTAAAATATGCACGCTACGATCATTACAATGTGCTGAAGGTTAGAAAATAACGCATTTGTGTTGGGTTGGAGTGTCTGTACACACAGGGAGGATCCGACCAGAAACTCTACACCACCCGAGCTGGAAAGAGCCACTACAGGCCTACAGCTGAGCAAAAATACACCGCCAGATAGGAGGAACTTCTGGCATGTTTTGCAGCAAACGAGCGACAAATATCCTCAAGTCTTGCAACAAATAGGCATATTTTCCAGAAGGATTTTAGAAGGAAAAAGTCAGACTAGTATATGGCACACGGATTCCACAGAACACTTACTGTTTTGCTTAACAGTTTACATGGACATGTGATTAAAATCCAACACGTTTTAAACGCTGAAAACTGATCAACATCTACAACAAAGACTCACCTGCGACAGAGAGTTAGTGTAAACAGGAAGATGGTAACCGTTTCTTTGAAGAAAACCAAACCAAACAAAAACAAAATTCAGCTCGCTTGAAGGTTGAGGTAGAATATGTTACACAGTATAAATATATCTATATAAATACTTATTCTTTGAAGAAAACACTATTTTGTGGACCATTAAACGCGAACATATGTCTCTCTCTCTCTCTCCCTCACGCTCAGTCCCTCCGAGGTCTCACTGCTCTGCTCTCCTTTGTTATTGTTGTGCAAAAGGAGCAGCTGATCGTTGTTGACGTCACTTCAGACAGCCTATGGGACGGGCTTGTTTAAACTTGAATAGCCAATCAACGGCCGCGTTTGGCTGTGACTGACTGTCACCAACGCACGTGACCAGACCAAAGCAAGGCAAGACCGGGCAAGTTTGGAGAACCTCAAAACTTCTCAAAACTCACAATGGTCGGCAAAATAACGGAGGGGATTTGATGCCGTGTTGATAGCTAGTGCTGGTCTTTGTTAGTTTGAACGGAAAATAATGCAGGTGTTGGCTAGTAGTTTTGCCAGCAGATCAGTCACATCGTGTCATCTAATACTGTACATATGCATGTGCATGAATTAACATGAAAGGATGGTAAAGTTTCTCTTAGGGTTGTCCCTTGAGAGACAAACAAAAGAATGACCATGGCGACACACAGCTGTCCGATATATAGATCACTGTTTGGGTATGACAAAAGACCTCCTCTCAGGCAGGTGGATCTGAAGAGCCTGCTATGTAAGAGGAGCAATGGGGCTATAGAATAACAATAACCATTCAAATAGGGTGTGAAGACAAAGAAAATCTCCCATTCAGGCAAAGACAATGACACCAATCTGGCCAGCCGGCAAGGCTGGACACTTGGGAGTGGAGAGTGTGTTTAATGAAATATATCACATATCCCACTATTTATTAATCCCAACTACACTCAATTATCAAACAACTTTACTATACTTCACAATCTGTGTACATGTATAATGAATTATTGCTTCACATGTAATGCTATATAATGCAGGGAAATGCTGTGTATTTATTGCCAAGCATAATACCACACCTCTGTTTCCCAAAACAATCATTTGATAATTATTTATTAGTTTAACAGACCACAAACACCATCCAGGATTTAAATTTCCATAATTTATTCTTAACGCAAACAGGCAAGTGATATAAACATAACAGGATGAACTGTCCTCCTACCAACTGAAAAAGACTTGAGTACATGTGAACAGAGTGGATTATTTAAGGCATTTGTTAATGAGATAATGAGCTCGTAAGGACCTGTTTCACAAAATTATTGTAATGTGCAAATAGTACATGAATAAAATAGTGTTTAAGAGTTTATTTGTTGAAGAGATAGAAGGCAATAAACGAATAGTCATGTTCTTTGAGCTGCTGAGTCATACAGCTGATGAAACAGTGCTCGATGTTGGATCAGTTCTTGAGAACATTTCTTCCTGGGTCAGGATCAATGATCCTATCAGAATTACACTCATTCTCCAGATACTGGCTTCTTCTGTGACATTCTGCTTGATTAATAAGAGGGGTGTACTCTTCCTACAAAGTAAATATTTTCTTACGGTATTTTCATGTTGCCCTAATAAAGTATCATGTATGTGAAGCAGAACTCTTCACACAATACACTCTTTCACTATTCATATAATAGACAGAATATTGAAGAATTAATGTTTCCAGCAAATTAGAAAGCAACATGTAAACACTAGATGTACCATACAACAAATCTTTTAGCATCCATGTACCCGGCTTATGTAATTTTGTTAATGTTTACGGCAAGTTCTGAACGCCTTGTGCAAGGTCACTGACAAGACTGTGGAACTGCGTTATAAATACACGTCACCAACTGATTTCATTGTAGTAGCCGGATGTTTTTTTCTACAAACCCTGATGTAATTTTCATCATTTCTTTCCTTTAAAAAGACAGTTTAATGTCTTGAAAAAGTCTGACTTCACAGAGAGAAAATGTCCTATTGCTAAATTCTGACAGAATATACAGTATAAATCCTGATTATTTAAATATTTTTTTTTATTCCCCAGCTTTAAGAATTAGATCAGAACAATACAAGTTACAGTGAACAGATTGAGTAGCTAACATCTGATCGAATACTGTAGACAACTGCTGACAACTAATAAAATGAAAAATAAAATACACAACAATTTAATCAGATATAAACAGTCAAGTATTTAGGTTACACTGAGTAATATTGAAATCAGTGAACAAAGCTGAAATTTGGTGGTCAAGGATAAATTGATCTGTAGGTCATGTACACCATGACAAATACAAGCCTAACATTTGCCATATCATTAATTTAGTTAAATAATTAAAAACTCACTTAACTCAGTTCATAGCTTAATGTGTTTAAGTAATTATAAATAGGGTAAAAAGCACAGATCCGTAATAATACAATGCTCATATGTATACAAAGTAGTGAAGTGCAGATAATGTGTAACACCCAAGGAGGAAATGTGAGATCATGTTAATGAGCTTAAAAATTGACATCTGGGTGAAGGATTGCATCAGCCACACAAGCGGGAGTGTCTAGCCTGAGGCAGTCTGCAAGGGACAGGTGTAACATCCTGCCATTTAATGCTATGAATCCAACAACGCAGCTTTTATAATGGAATACCAAAATGATTAGCAAAAATCCGGCTTAAAATGCAGAGGATAGACAGATAAACAGAAAACAGATCGATACCTAAAGCAAATATATATATAAATTACTCAGTAATTTACATTTTGGGAAATATAACCAACTAAATTCATTAGAAAATATATGCAGATAGAAACAAAAACAATAACTATGGCCAGTGGGCTTGATCAGAATTCCTTAAGAAGTAGGTGGAAGTGGAATAATGGTAAATTTCACAAGTAGAATTAGCAGAATTAGTTTTAAGCACAAACATCGGTTTCTCATCATTTAACATTATTTAATACAGAGTGCATCATTTTAATACAAATGTATCATTTTAAACATTTTTACATCTCTAGGAATAATTATATCAAAATCAAGAATACACTAGTTATGTGTAGTAAAATACTATAGTGAAAGTCAAATATCAATCCAAAATAAGGTTCCATCTTAATATTCTATGGCTTTATAATATCGAGCTTTCATGATGTGACTTTGAATAATTTAGACATATAAAGCCTTCTCAGTATTTCACTTCCAAAGGTCATTGTTGTGCAAAATTTCACACATATATTCATGGTCTTTTAAACATACATACATACTCCTGACAAATTCATTTGTCAAAAATGTTAATGAAGGTTTTAATTCCAAGGTTGCAGCGTGTAAAATACGATGAAGCACAAATACAGATCCGCCGTTGAAAAAAGATCCTCTCTTAGCTAATACATTTGTATTAAATCTCATATTAATGTATAAATGCATTACTGCCATTATCTTAATACTTAATAAAACATCAGATAATTTACACACACACGCACGCGCAACAACATTAACAGAAAAGCCATTAGTGCACTCAGCAAAAAGTTGCAGGTCTCCCCTTCACCAACATAATCTTTTACATTGAAACATGTGAAACATCAACAATATGCAAGAGCAAGTGGCATTATTAAATAAGAAAAATAAAAAGTATTGCTCCTAAAAAAGGTGAGATAAGTCTACTGGCTCAGACAAAAGTGTGGAAAAATAAACCCACATAAACCAAATGCAAAAACTACTGTTGAACATAAAAAAATACATCGACTCCGGCCACATTCAGGTCATGTGGGAAAATTCATGAGGACAGGAAAACTAGTAAGTGTTCACACGTTGCTAATTTGTTCTTTAAGTATATAGCTGTGGTCATGTTAAGATTGGTCATGTGGTCATGAAATTTATTATAAACTGAAAATTAACCCAAAAATGGACACAGCATTTTCATGTATTCATTTGCCCCGCTTCCAGGTTTGGTTTGGGAAATTGTAAAGCTCTCAAAATTCTGATTTTACATTTCCATCAGGAAATGAGGTAAAATTTTCCCAGGTTGAAGCATAGAAAGAACAGTTATTCTTATACAACCTGACTGTAGAATGAGCAAGGGTCAATTAATTAAACCAAAACTAAAAAAAATACATATGGCAGAGTTCTTCAAGGACAAGGGTTCGGAAGCACTAATTTACACATTGATATTAATGCACTGCCCCATTTTCTCATAGTATAAATGGGAATGTTGTAACGTGAACTAAAATTTTTGGTAGTATAAGTAATCAGGGTGGAGCTCCATAATTATCAAAGACAAATGCAAAACACTCTGGAGCTGCGCATTTTGAAAATGATTCATAAAATTAGTCACTTTTAAACAGCTCAAGATTAAAAGCAGCTCACTTTCTGTGTTCCTGACCTAAAACTGATGAATTCACAGACAGTGCAAGCATTAAACTGGTACTCTATAGTAATAGTGTACAAAAAAAGAGACACCATCACCATAAAAATGCTTTGTCTTGGAGTTCTGAGTCAGCAGGTATTTTAAGGCACTAAAACTGAAGAGTGGACTCGGGTAATCCTTCCCTTCCACATCTTATTTACTTAGGTGTACTGCCCTTTCTATTGTACTTACACATCCTGCCAACCAGACTCGCTGTGTCAAGGTCAAAGTCCATTTGAAATGTCCTTGTTTTGCTTTCTTGAAGTCTATAAAAACAAATCAAGGCATGATTTTACAATGTATGCCCAGGGAAATTACTTAAGACAACATGTACTAGGCTGTGATCCAAGCAGCTCGAGTCTGCTTTCCAACAAAAAGTAAATACAGTAGAATACCTTATTATATGGTTCACAGTTCAATTCTGGCCTGCTTCTATGGCAACAAGTAAAATAAAAACATCAAGAACACCCAGCAGCCCATAAGCGGCCTAACGATTTCACATGGCTGTGGTTAATATTCAAGCCGAGTGGCCAAAATGTACAGTTCCTGAGTTATCAAGTAAACGTAAAGCAAAGTGAGTAATACAAAGAAATGATGACATGCCAGTGATGATCCCTGTTTACATGACAATGCTGGAAGGCTATGATTATAGATACTGAAGATATACAAAAATGTGCATATTCACAAAACACAATAATAAGTCAGTAGCTGAATTTAGAGACTCAGTCACTCCTGTTTTTTTGTGGTTTTATTTTTGACCACAGTATTGGCTATGAGCAGCTCTGTGAACTCAATGACTATCAGCAGGAATGACATGCTTCTCTGTGTGATTAATAAACTTCAGGGTCATTGAGGATGTATCCCAAGAAATCTCTCACTCCTGAGTGCACAGGCTATATGGGAGAAGGACCTGCATGTACAAACACTTGCTTGTCGTTGTTGGTGATGAGCATCCACCCCTTAAGACACACACATACACACACACAAATACATACATACATGGGCTATGAGGAGTCTTGGGAGTCCGAGTCATTTGCTTGAAAGAGGGCTTTGCCAGGCTGTGTCCTCGAGTGTCTTGGACTATCCCTACACCCGTTAATTTCCTCCAGAGGCACATAGGAATATTTCTGCTGTGGACGCCCTCTGCATTTTCCATGCACTTGGATTAAGTTTCCAATGAGACTGGTCAGCAAGATTGCAGCCAAGATGGCAGTGATAACCATCCAGCTCTGCCTAGACACCCACACACAAACAAACAGCGAGAGAGAGAGAGAGCAAGAGAGAGTGAGAGAGAGACACTTTATCTTTTGAATCAACCACTGTGGCCTACACAAAGCACTACACAACAACCATAGCAACTCCTAACAATCTCTCACTTGCATTTGAAAGACAGGACTGGCTAATAAATATGCGACTGCCTCTCCACTGCATGAGCTCTTTACAGGCACAGTGGGGACTCTGGATGCAGATTTGCTGAAAAAAAGCTGTCTTGCAAATAAAGGTGTGGGGCATTCAAATCTAGTTCCAAAGAAATCATAATTTTTCATTTACTATACTATACTATACTCTTTTTGTATATAGTATACATGAAGATGAAGAGCATGAAGTATTAGCTTTTCCAAAACAACACGAGGAACCTGGAATTATTGATTCAGTTGCGTAATAGTCAGGTGACTAAGAGAAGGCTGATGTTTGTGTACATGTGAGAACACTTACTCAGACAGATAAGGCTTCTGTGCATGAGCTTCATCTTGCTCTCGCCACTCATTCCACATTTGGGTGGCTAGGCAGTGACCAGCTGAAAGGAAGCAAACAAATATTTCAGTTCCTCATCAGGCCTGCATTTCCCTCTTGTACTGCATTGCTACAAACGCAGATCCTCTCACTGTTTTACATTCGGATCCAAAACAGAAGTGATGGGAAAGACAAACAGGTGTGTATTTCATCCACACAGAGGAGCAAGTGCTCATTCCCTGAAGTGAATGGAAAAGTTCTCAAGTGCAAACCAGGGATGAAGTTAAAGGTTAAATAAAAGCACTTGTATTTTTTGATGAACACTCAGACAAGGCTTAAAGTGAAGTGAGGGCAGCGATGCTTGGCGAGAGCTCATTTTAAAACCTGCATTTGAGAGAATGACTGAAGCAGCCAGAGCACGGCATGAGGCTAGGATCAGAGCTAAAGAAAGACATTCGCTCATGTCAGTCCCATCCTAAAAGCTTCATGGGTAGAATGAAGGTGTTATATTAGTCAGGCATTTAAACATTTAAAAGGATTATTTTATTAATATAAAAATGTTTTAAATTAATATTAAAATAATCCAATTTGGGGCGATCTGCTGTTCCGCTTTGCACACAGGCCACATCACTACCACCCCAAATATTTTCTAATAACAGCACGTTCCAAAGTGAATTTATTCTTATACAGCAGCAGTTTGCCAGCACTAACAATTATTATATATTAAAAGGTCGACAATGTAGGATTCAACCACCTGAATGCCCCTCCTTTACCCCTCCCTTTCCAAGCACATGTAGAATGTACGGTGGCTGTCAGGTGACAGTAGTGTACTTCCATGTACTTGCATTCACACGCCTTTGTTTTTTCAGAGCGAAATAATAATTATAATCCTGCATTTTTCAACATTTTGGTTCTCAAACTAATTAGCCAGCACCAGCAAACATTGATTCCTCTGCTTTCTTCTTCCTCGTCTTCTTTTCTTCTTCTTTTTCGTCCTTCTGATACTTCCTTCCGGATTCACGGTGCCACTTGTAAAAACATGCAACATGGAGGTGCTCTGTAAAGTTTTGATCGTTGTGAGCTGCTGTAGTGGTGCAACATGGCAGCTCCCTAGAGGTGGACCCACTCCCAATTTGGATATAAAAGGCTCAATCTAAGCTTATGAAAACACAATGATTCATAGTTACAGGTAATTGTACACTAATGAATATATAAGTATATTATGGAATATATACTCAATTTCAGCTAATAGACACCCTCAAAAGCCTACATAGTAGACCTTTGATGAACAACACACTGTGCTTTTTGACCATTTATAACTACTTAATGTTAAGGAACATCTGCATGTTGTCATTTAAATTATAAACAGTTGCTGCCCACCAGCTTCTTTTTTTCCTGTCTTAAGAAGTTAATAAGAAAAGGATTTCAGCTTGTCATGTTACTAAGAGCGTGCAAAGTACAAAGGCCTCCATCCTGATGACGCCATAGTATTGGAAAAGCTTTACCTCTCACTACTACACAGCACCGACACTGGAGAGGCTTCCCAAATATGCTAAATAAATATCTTCTCACAGAAAGCAAACATCAAAAATTACACTTATTTTTTTTAAACCCATTCCTGTGCAAATTGTTCCTATAGAAATGATATTGTGCTGGACTTTTAATCAGAGAGAAACCAGGAGCTCAGCAGACAGGGCTAGGACAAGACCTGAAAACCAGCTATCCGTTGTTTTCTCAGGAAAACAATGGTTATGGTTTATTAACCATAGTCCCACAAGGCGGAGTATGAAACCATGGGTGCTGCACCAGAAAACCTCACTCTGCAATTGGGTTTTGAACTTTGTCAGAGAGGCCACAATCAGTTCGCATTTTAACCAACACCTCCAACATCGTCACACTAAGCACAGGTGAACCTCAGGGCTGCGTCCACAGCCCAATGCTCTTCACTCTGATAACTCACGACTGCTCTGCACAGTTCAACACTAATCACTTCATAAAGTTGCCCATGATATGACCGTGGTGTGTCTCATCAACAACAATGAGATAGCACGCAGGGAGGAGGTGACAAGACTCGCTTACTGGTGCATGGTCTACAGCTTGTCTCTTAATGTGGACAAAACAAAAAGAGATGATCGTGGACTTCAGGAAATCATACACTGATCACTCTCCACTCACCATAATGGTAACACTGTTGAGAGGGTCACCAGCACCACATTCCTGGGCGTCCACATCTCAGACGATCTCCCCTGGTCAATAAATACCTGCTCCTTGGCAAGGAAAGCACACCAGCGTCTTCACTTTCTTTGGAAACTCACAGAAAGTCACACTACCTCCACCCATCCTCACCACATTTTACAGGGGCACCATAGAATGGGTCTTAACTAGCTGCATCACAGTCTGGTTTGGAAACTGCACTGCCTTCGACCGCAACCCCCTGCAGCGGATTGTGAGAGCAGCTGAAAAGATCATTGGTGTGCCTCTGCTCTCGCTGCAGGAGATCTACCATAACACTGCATTGGAAGCGCTTGCATCATTGTGGAGGACCAAACTCACCCCCCTACACATTCGGTTTGCTCTTTTGCCATCAGGGAGATGGTACCGCAGCATCCGCTCAGGTACCGCCAGGCTGTACAATAGTCTCATACATCAGGCTGTCAGACTTCTTAACACACAGTTTCTGACAACTGCTCCAACACAATTATCCACATCATTTCATTCACCTCCTTCACTCCAGCTGGACTGTGAGCTGCACTTGAACTTTACCTTAATCTACCTCATTATAAACTGTACATATATTCCTGACTTCTAGTGGAACCTTTTTTTCCCCACTCACATAGCTGCTGATGACTGTACAGATGCTACATCTCACAGCAATACTCATGTACTGCTAGATGCATGTTCTTGTGCAATATTTGTGCTGTGAATGCACTATAAGTTCTATGCTGCTTATTGTGCTTTTCATTCAAAACATTCTTATACTCCAATGTCTGGTCATACGCCTCAATTTCCTTTCTTACACGCATACACACTCTACCCACAAGGTTGTATGTGCAAAACTCTGCTTCCCAGCATGACCGCGCTCAACAAATACCTATATATACTTTGCTGGAATATGTTTCTTATGTAAGACTTCTACATATACACAATACATTCAATCAGTTTGTATATTGTCATATATTTAATATCCACTGTCTGCACTTTAGATGACGCTATTGTTTTCTGATCACGGAGAAATGCCACCTCATCTCACTACGTACTTGTACACAGCTGCTGATGACAAAATTACCTTGTATTACTTTGTACCTTGTATTGAATCAGCAGCCTCAAAGTTCATTGCCTCTACCAGGTAGTGGCCTGCTGTTCAGTAAAGGTCACTGAGCTGACCTGTCTTTTTAATTGGCTCAACCACTGCTCTATTTTGTGCTTCACCCTTGAGTAGGATTCTCTCATGCCCTACCCTTAAACATCTCAATGCTTTGTTTATTTGTCTTTATCTTCTTTGTTTAAGAAATACCTACATACAGTGCATCGGGAAAGTATTCACAGCACATCACTTTTTCCACATTTTGTTATGTTACAGCCTTATTCCAAAATGGATTAAATTCATTTTTTCC
>JAQQZR010000033.1:18887356-18903335 GCA_030068235.1 Notoglanidium macrostoma
CCGCCTCTCGCCCGAAGATGCTGGGATTGGCTCCAGCTTCCCCGCGACCCAGATGGATAAAACGGTATAGATAATGGCTGGATGGAACTCCCCAAGTACCTGTGACATAAAAAGTTACTTGAGGTCGAGTAGTTGTTGCTGCCATGATGCACATAATTTCAGGACCCTGATAAGGAATGAGCTTAAGCCTTGTTCTCCAGTCGCATCACTGTTCACTAATATGAACCCAATTGCTGAAATATGAAAGAAGCTATAAGCAGTAAAAATCCAACTCTGCTTTGTTGTTTGTAAAGATGCAGGAGCAACCAACCATATTACAGTGCCCAAAAAGTTGCCAAAAAATAATTGTCAATTTCTTAAGATTCTTGTATTGTCTTGCTGCATCATCAGAGAAATAATACACAAGCTTTCCATTTGGTAACAAAACCTTCAGTGGGTTCTTGATGCACTATATGGCCAAAAGTTTGCAGACACCTGACCAACTCGCTTATATGTGCTTTTTGAGCAACAAGTCCCCGTACGCTGTTCTAATAATATCCACTCTTCTGGGAAGGCTTTCCACTAGATTTTGGAGCGTGGCTAAGGGGATTTGCCCATTCAGCCAGAGGAGCATTAGTGAGGTCAGACACTGATGTTGGGTGAGGAGGTCTGCGGTGCAGTTGCTGTTCCAGTTCATCCCGTAGATGCTCAGTGGGGTTGAGGTCAGGTGAGTGCAGGTCACCCGAGTTCTTCCACTCGAACCCTGATAAACGATGTCTTTTTGGGCCTCATTTTTTGTGTTGCTTTTCTACTGGATATTCAGTGCATAGCATACTTCCACTTGGATTCTCATCACTTCGCTCCTGCTGAGGATGGCCCCATGTGGACATCCTAAAGATACCCTTAGAAAGCGTGAAGATGGCTTTGCAATGCAGTTGATACAAACAGTTTTGCTATGATGGCTTGGGCCTACACTTGCCATGATTACTTTGGGATTGCACTCAAGTCTCCAGCAGTGAACAGCTGATGATTTCAGCAAAATAGACTTCATGTTAAAACTATAGTGAATTTCTTGGCTACACAAATACACTTTTGACCATATAGCACAGATCGTACTATTTGCGACATATATAGTTATAGAAGGGATTGCTTTAATAATCGCACTATCCAGTGTCTGCCAGATGAGGACGGATTCCCTTTGGAGTCTGGTTCCTCTCAAGCTTTCATCCTAATGATGTCTCAGGGAGTTTTTCTTTGCCGCCATCGTACATGTGCTCCTAGACTTGTATGAGTGACCTTTCTGTCTAGTGATGCCTTGGCACATTTTTAGCATTCTTCCCTGACTAATGCTAGAACTTGGACTGCAAATCAAATTCATTAAGCACATTCATGCCCAAGCTGGTCATCCCGTACCTGTTGCCCAGGTGGTGTTCAGTGTAGGTTTGAGCTTTATATTACATGTAAAATTGAACAGCATTTTCTGTTTAGTTGACTTGCCTTGTACTCACTTGTTTTCTTGTGTATATCAGAATTCCAAAAATTCCAATTCGGAGAATTCCAACAAGAAATCCTCTTCAGTCCTTTCTCCATGACCCTCATTAAAACAATAACCCGAGGAAGCCGCTTCTCCAGTTTTCATCATCAACTGAATGGGATGATGAAGTGAACTAAGGTTCATCTGTTTTAAAATGGAAGTACTCAACGATCCCACCTAAATGATGATGCAGTGATGTCTTACCAAGTTCATTACCGAGGTCTTACCAAGTGCATTTAGTAAAGATGATGCAATCCCGAAGTTGCATCAGAATCTAGATGATCTTTTCAATTCCAGGAAAAAAAAGAACTGCAAACTGACTTGTAGCAGTAATAAGAAATAACGTGTACATATATTAGCAAAATTTAATTTCTTTATAACTGAGCATATCACACACACAATTTTCACTTATGTGTAAGATAAATTTAATAAGGTATTTACCTTCACTTCATCAGCTTCATTCAGATTGACAGAAGTAGGGTTCTTTGGGGTCGAACATGGGTTAGGCAAAAATTTATTTTCTTTTGCCATTTATCCTTTAAATCATTGCAGATGCATCTTTGTTTGGCAGATTCAGATTTTACATTAAAAGTTCCATAAATATACTAAGTTTTATCTTCGTAGCTTGTGTACTTTGTGAGTCAAGGAAAATGTTTCAGAGAAGAGAACATGGCACGTCTATCTGTGGACCTTACTGTGTGAGGGTGTGTCTATTAGATTATAGTCAGCACACAAGGATGAATTGAACGATGTCAAATATTTTGTTTGTGTAGGTGAAGGACTCTGTGTCTCAGAAGACCATTGGTCTAATGCGAATGCAGTTTTGGAAGACAGCAGTGGAAGACATTTACAGAGGCGACCCTCCAGTGCAGCCCGTTAGTGCAGAGTTGTGGAGGGTCAGTTTCACTCACTCAACCTATAAACTGTGTAAATAATACTGTGAAATGCTTAAAATTGTTTTGCTTCTTTATATCTGCTTACATTTTTGACCAAAGATTAATTAGTGAATCAAATGCATGTGGAATGTAAATGTGGTTTCATTTCAAAGCCATCTGGTTAAACCCACCCCCCAGGTGGTGTAGCCTTCTCTTGCCAATTCTGACCAATCCTGCTTATTTTCGCACGTATAGCATTTACTGAAGATGAAAAAATGGAACATAGTAACAATATTGTGTTGTTTTTAGTCTAACATATTGGAGGGACAACACGTACTTCCTTTGAGACATGTGAAGCCAGGATTCAGTCATTTTCATACTTCTGCTCATGCTTGGAGGAAATCCTTCTTCCACATATGTGATGTCACTGATTTTAAACCCTTTCATCATCTCACCGTCTGATTTCATATCTGACCATTCACTCGCACCTGGATTAAACTAAAAGCTACCCACTAACATGACTTGTTTAGCTTGTACAGAATCGCCACCCCAATGCACACCTCTATTTAACTCTGTATACTTTTAAAAGTAATTTTAAACAATGTTGAAAAGTGACCGTGATTCAGTAATGTGAATTGGTGCTTGTCTTTGCAGGCAGTGAGGAAACACAAACTGACGAGAAGATGGCTGTTGAGAATCATAGCTGAAAGAGTAAGTCCTGCCTTTTACTGTCACTTTCAGGCTAATTTGCGAGAGGTTCAACTCTTGTTAATCCCAGGAAGTGCCCCAGTGCAGAACTGTATGTATGTGTGTGTGAGAGGTAAAACTGATCTTAAACTTAACTTGAGGTGGAATCAACAAAGCGCTCAAGCAGAAACACTGAACTAAATTTCACAACCTTACCTCTTCTGTGTTGACGCTTTCATAAACACACTAAATATACTGTATGTAGCGCTAACTTGGGTGCAATTTAGGAACATATTTGGAGATATTCTGATTTGTTGTCTTTTACTTCAAATACCCAATTTCTGTTTGCTTTTCATTGCTAGGAAAACAGGAAATCATTTGCTGTGTTGAAGGTTTTATTTTTCCCCTGATTTCAATATCAAGTATTTATTTGTAAGTGTTTCGAAGCCAAGTAATTTGAAATGAATTCCCTCAAGTGCATCCACCATTTTATCTGTTTAGTGTATGTTTTAAAGAGAGCTGTTACTTACCACATCCTGGTGTATATTATGTTCTACTATTCAGTAACAAAGGACTGATGTTGCTTTTTAAGGAAAAGGATTTCGAGGACCGAGCATACAGGAATCTTCAGGAGCTGGAGGCGTACGCAGAGAACACCCAGTCATCCCTTCTCTACCTCCTACTGGAGACTTTAGGTGAGTTTGCCTTTGTTCTTGAGCGCTCTCGTACGATACAGAAGAACTTCTTCTTTTTTTCTTTATTTTTTTTTTTTTAACTGAAAAGAAGTAAAAAAATAAAATCAAAACACCAAGATGCAAGGCCATTGCAGAGGAAGTAAGGTGTTATTCCAGCTAGCACTTGAAGAGGAATGTCTTCAGACTTTTGAGAGAGGATGAGAGACGCACAGCTAAAGCTAAATATGAATGTAGACGTCCGTTCCATCGCAGCACAATGAAGCAGCATTGTGAGAACATCAGAGAAAGGTGTCGGTCTCCTTGAGGTTGAAGATCTGAGCTGCGGTGCACGTGCGTGGTTTTGAACCAGACCACATGGACATGTGCTGCAGATGAGCTTAACTTTGAAATGATCTTTTCTGGTTTATGGCTTCTTAGGATTTTATCATTACTGAGAAACCATATAGTAAGTGTGTTCTGTGCCTTTTCCTGTAATATATCGGCTTCTGATTGCATATGAGCCTCCCATACATTCACCTAGTCGCAAGAATTCAAAGCTGGTTTGCATAATCCTAATCTTTCCCCACTTATGTGAATGCGTGAAAGAAGTGCCTCTGATGCAGAATGTATAAGCAATTAAGCAGGTTCTGCGGTCATTGTATTGTTCTCATGTTATAAAGAAGAAATCTGTAGGTGATTGACGGGTACATTGGAGCGGAGTTATTCGCTGTCATGTATACGAGTTCAGTTTGGTCAGGGTTTGAGTTTCAGATGAATCTTCATGCAGGAAGATGTGTGAGAAAGGCGGTGTGATATCATATGAGCAGTGTGAGTGGTGGATGTTACAGATTTGTTCAAACTTGGGCTGTCTCATAAAAATAAGATTCAGATAGCATAATCCTTTTTTTTTTTTTTTTTTTTTTTTTTTTTTTTTTTTTTTTCCCACCCCCTCATTTTTTGAAGATAATAGAAATTTCGTCTCTCAAAGACGCCTTGTACGCATGCCTTGAATTTGCGCTCTACTGTTAAGGCAGAGAGTCCTCTTAACCTCACATGTCTGGCTCTCCATGTAATTATGCGTCTGAGTGATGGCATGACACGGAGTTATTCCTTTATTACAGTGGTTGCTTCTTAAGGCCAATTACCTCCAGTAGAAAAGCTCAGGGTTCAGACAGTAACGTGTTGACAGACAGTGTGATAATTTTCTGTCCCAAAGGCCTTATAAAGCTTTAGTGCTCTAACCAGCAAAGGGCATTCATAAAAAAAAGTTCAAGGAACATCACATCAATTTTCATCTTCTTTCTAATTTCGCTCAAATTACTGCATATTTTCGCCACTTCTTTTCCTTTTTTTGTAACCTCGCAGACTTTGCTTAACATTGTAAAATTCGGAACCCCTTGCACCAAATGCACTTACTGTTATACACATCCTAATGAAATGGTACACTATATATTTATGTAAATATAAAGACTACATTTCTATACATTAAAAATGTTCTGTTCAGGATGAGAATTACACACTTTTATTCCAATTTGGTTGAAGAAAAATAATTGTAAGTGGTCATTGTTAGCTAGTAATATAAATGATTTATGACCAAACCAACCTCTATTTAAAATGCTATTGAATACTTCATCATTAAATGCACTGCTTTTTCTTTTGTCCAGTGCACTCTTCATCTCCTGCGTCTGTCGCATGTGTGTGAAGAGCTGTTTCGGAATGTCTGCAACTTTAGGTTTTATATTATTTATGAAAATCCATCATTCTTATGGGGTCCCCTGGTGGTTTGGGAACCATAAGTGACCTCGTGCACCACCTGCAGCTACAAACGATCCTATAGGTGTGATGGCATGGACAAGAATTTCAATTCACTTCCCTGTACTGAGAAAATACAAGAAACCCATTTGCTCAAAACTTTACTTCACTTTTATGGATTTCCGAAGATTATCGGCACGTTCTTGCAAAACGTTTCATGAGTACTTCAGTCAAATGTGTTTGAAAATTAAACTTCAAATCTTTATATGTACTTATTTTGGAACTACTTTTTAGTGAGTAAAATGTGTAGTTCTAAGATGCAAGTCTAGCACATGGATACCATAATCCCTTCAGGAAAGAGTAAGTAACAGGAATTGCTTCATATTCTTGCATGTGTCTATAAAGGAGTGAAAGACGTCCATGCAGATCATGCTGCCAGCCATATTGGTAAAGCACAAGGGATTGTGACGTGTCTGAGAGCCACACCGTACCACAGCCAGAGACGCAGGGTCTATCTGCCCATGGACATCTGCATGCTGGTGAGTCTCCTACAATATCTGTCTCATTATGTTATTGTCGTAGCCAGTCTTTCATCAGACCAGGTATTCAGAAAAGAGCAAATAGTATGTGATGGTCTGGGAAAACCTGTTGGACTTTGCTGAGACTGAATTTTTGCAGTCAGATTTGACAGATATTGGGTTTTCACCAAAATGTGCCTTTCTAACCTCTAATCTGCCTGTAAACGTCATGTTGGGTAAAGAGTCGGTTTAACAAACACACTGGTAAGTCAAGTCAGACAAATATGCCCGTAAGGGAGATTTCTGGCTTTGGTCAACTTGTCGGGTAGCAACATGTCCTACTGAAATGCATACATGGGTCATCAGTTTGGACTCAAATATCAACTTGTCTTTGAAGCTCTTTCACTATATTCAGAATGAAGTCTTTCATTTAGCTAGTAACCAAACCTATATGGGTATATCCGACTACCCCAAATTCCCTTCGCAAGGACTTCCTATCAATCACAAATGACGATATTGCTCAGTAATGATTGGGTAAATTCTTTTCTGACAGAAAATCAGTATAAAAGCCGTAAATATTCTATTCGCAATAATGAACTTTAATATTGACCGGCATAAATAAGTCGAAAAAATTGAATTATTCCACTGTACCCTTTCCTGTCATAATTTGTCATCAAATAATTAGCAACAAATACTGCCAATTTGGTGGAAAACAAAAGAGTGGGCTCTGACTTCTGCACAGTATTGTAAGTGTTACAGAAAATGATATACAATTTTATATATTTCTACACAAAGTTGTACGCTCCAGACAAGTATCACAGTTCAGTGTTAACTTGGTGTACTCTTCAGGAAATGGCGCCCAAATTAGGTAAACGTAACGACAGCATTCGAGTGGGTTGCACACCAGACTGATTCTGATCTTGGGACTGATCCATATGGCAATCACAGCATGACAGTTTTATGTAACTGGTCAGTTTAGCTCATACTGATGGTCAGGGTTTTGGAGAATCTGTTGTTGAAATATGGACATGTGTAAACCAGACTGAAGGCTTTAGCTGATTATCAGAAAGAATCTTCCAGGTCATTTGTCCAGGCCTGGTCCAACATCGATGAGGTATTAGTGAGTGCTTTTTTTTTTCGCCCCTTTCAATTATTATTTCATTTTGTTCTTTGTTTGAGGCGATATTGTAATCCAGACTGCAGGGGATGCTGTTGCAGCATGATGTGCATGTCTGCTGATCTACAAATACAAGGAGCTTCTTGTGAATTGGAATGAAATTGTAAGATCAATATTGGGTTATTTTTTTTGTTTGTTTACACATTTTTATTCTTTTTAATTTAATCTTCACTCACTATTTTTAAGAGGGTTTTCCAATGCAATGAATAGATAAATGTTTTTTTTTTTTGTTTTTTTTAAACCTATGATCATAAAAGGTATCTGAAGCATTTGTGTGCGTGCGGGATTAAAGGATTAACCCGTAAGGCCTTTGAGGAGTTTTTTGTGTTGCATTAACAGTAAAGATTGGGACATCGGTCTCTAAGTAAGTAACTAACTGACTTCATGTGGTTACACTGAGGAGGTTCAAGTAGCATAAATCCTTTTTTTCCCAAAAATGAGTGTAGTATAATGATATTTAAATGGCACAGTATCAGAAGACCTTTTTGTTTTGTTTTTTTAGAACACTCATTGGCCATGTTCTGGAGCTGAAGTGTTTAAAGTGAAGTTGTAAACACAATTAGAAGTGTTGGATTAAGAATAAGGAAGTACACAATATCTAAATCTATTGCGTACACCGCATCTGCTACAGGTCCGTGTGTGCTGCTCTGGATAGCATTTGCACTCTTGTTAGGCTCGACAGGTTTTATCGGACTGGCAGAAAATCTGAGTTGGGAAAAAGGACGATTGAATCTGACTGAGCTCAGGATCTCTGACAATATCTTTCCCAGCATGGTGCCTCTCAAGAGGACTTCATCCGTGGCAGCAGGGAGCAAAATGTCAGGGATGTTGTGTATGACATTGCCAGCCAAGCACACGTTCATCTCCAACATGTAAGTGTATTTTCACGTCTTCGTTTTATTTGTTTTGGCTTGAGCAGATTGATTGATTGTTCCCCTTCAATGTTTAGTGTCCCTTTGCATGATTTGTAGGTATATTTTTAGATATTGAGCTTTACTGATAAAATACATTAGGAAAAATGACATGTATATGATTGCTTAATGGTACTTAAATGCATATAATGAGAAAATTTAGTCTTTAAAAGTTGCTTCCTGTTTTTTAATTAGTCCTGATTACTCCATGCTGTGCGTATATGCATTCGAATATTATAATATGACAAAAATAGTGAAATTCCGATCAAATGTATTAAATTAATCTAATTAAATAACGAGTAGCATGATTGAGATGCTGTTCAGTTTTCATAGAGACATTTAATAGATCCATTACATTATATGTGACAGATTTACCATCAATAGTTGTGTTTATTATGTTTTTTTTTTTTATACAGGCGAGATCATTCATTAAAAACGTTCCAGATGCTGCCATGCCTGCTTTCCTACAAACAGTAAGTGATTTCACCGCCTCTGCCTTGTACTACTGCTCACCCGATTCCTCGTAACCTCACATGTCTGGCTCTGCATCTAATTACGTGTCTAAGTGATGGCATGACACAGGCCTCCAGTAGAAAAGCTCAGGGTTCAGGCAGTAATGTGGGAAAGCTGACTGAAGCAGAGAGAGGATTTTCTGTCCCCAAGGCAACAAGCCTCATAAAGCGCTAATGTTCTGACCAGTAAGGGGCATTACTAAGAAAAAAAACATTTAGTCACAAAATTACTTCCTATTTTCATCTTTTATTTTTAAAAGTACATTTTACTGTCAATTACTTTTAAGGTACTTGGTGATCATAATGTTATTTTTGTAAATGCAAAAAGGGTTGATTTTGCCAATCGACGTGAAGATTGAGGACTTAAAGAAACATTTCTGTGTATTGATTTGTGATTTGTGACTTTTCTGTCGGGAATATGAGGCTAAACATTAAAATTCTACATGGGGTAATGGAAATCGTAGGGATTTGATTCAGGTCACTGTCTGGTGTAGGGACTAAACTGGTGATGTTGCATATTTACCTATAAATCCAAACTGTGTTATTAGACTCAATCAGGATTGGAAAATTGATTGAGGGGAACAAATGACTTTAAAAATTGACTGAGTGTTGAAATAATTACTGGAATAGTTTGTTGTTTCCTGGTCTAGTCAATGGTTGCTGTTTGTGTTCATTTGCATTGCAGGTTGCTATTGATGATTACCTGGAGAGAGTGAGGAAAACAGGCTTCGATGTTTTCCACCCCTGTCTCCAGAGGAGGAATCCGCTGATGCCCATTCAACTTTATTTCCGATCATGGAGGAAAAAATACTGATGTTCTGCCACAAGTAGCTCCTCTAATTTATATGGTTATATCTTTATTACATCTGCCAATCCAAACACTGACTCCCTGTGGTGCAGGAAATATCTATGTACATGTAAATCACTTACTTGCATTTAAAACAAAACCACTTTTTTCTGATTATATACAGTGTTTTCTTCAAAACTTGTTAGCATTGGAAAGGAATTCATTACAAATCCAAATCAGTATCAGTCATGAGGACAGGATATTAGCATGCAGCTGTGAGTCTGGCCTGTCTGTGAAAATTAGATGTTTGATATTCAACACAAATCTTTGGAAGTCTTCTGCGTACTGCAAAATTTAGAATACCAAGTTCGTGCACCTCTAAAACAATATGCATCGTTTGCATGAAATGAAAACAGTTTTTGAAATTATGAGTGGTCTGTATTTTTCTTTTGATTTGTTGTCTAATAAGTTTTCAGAGTGAGTCTAGCAGCTTTTTTTTTTATTATTATTTATTTAACTTGAAGCCTGAATAGGATGAATAGTTTAGCTTTTTAAATATTCTCTCTCTCTCCCTCTCACTCACACACACACACACACACACACACACACTCCTTGCTCTGAAAAGAACCAACATAAAATGGCAGTGTTATTTTTGTATTTAGTAAACACAATATCAAAAAAGTGTAATATCTGAGAATTAATAAATAACCAGTGTGAGTCAGATGTACACTGAATAACCTATTTAAGCCACTGTGGCTATGTATTGGTTACTGTTGAACATGAACACTGTCGTGGTGATTGACTGCAGTAACACAGCATGCTGCAGACTAACTGAAGATGGCAGTCAGAGCAGATAAAGAAAAGTACATTTAGTGTGCCATCTGTTCCAAATTGGCTTGTACTTGATTATCAGCCCACTCCTTTATGTAGCTGTGGTGCTGTGTTTTGTCTATGCCTTTCAAGCTTCAATACATTACATTATGTATGAGAGGAAGCTGAATTATACTCAGTGAGTTCTCTGTTGTAATTAGAAAATAATGAGGATAAGGATTGCTCTGTAATTGGGAAAAATGGATCAGACAACAAATATTTTACTTTTTAAGTATCAAAAAAGAAGTCAGTCCATCCATTATCTATACCACTTTATCCATCTGGGTCGTGGGGAAGCTGGAGCCAATCCCAGCATCTTCAGCAGAGAGGCGGGATACACCCTGGGCAGGTCACCAGTCCACCACAGGACCAAGACAGACAAACAACCACACATGCTCGCATTCACACCTGTGGGCAATTTAGAGTAGCCAGTTGACCTAATCTGCATGTCTTTGAACTGTGGGGGAAAACCGGAGCACCCGGAGGAAACCCACACATGCACAGGGAGAACATGCAAACTCCACACAGAAAGGCACCCTAGGTGATCCGGAGATCGAACCCAGGACTTTCTTGTTGTGAGGCGACAGTGCTAACCACTGCACCACCGTGCCGCCCCGAAAAAGAAGTAATGGACTAAAACATTAATAACATTGCTATTAATGAACTTAACCCCATGTATTAAGTGCACTGGTCTACAGAGGTGTGGGGAAAAAGAGCTATGGTCAGATGAGTCATCTTTGTGGTCGAGTGCATATATGTGGTCGAGTGGCGTACAGGAAGAGAGCAGTATAGGACTAAACACTTTACTACTATGTTCAGGGGATTCTCTGGCTCAGTTATGTTGTGGGAAATATTTTTGCTGCTATGGTTTGATTCCACTTGTCCCCTTGGTACACAGCTTCCCATCTGTACTCCCTGCTAGAACACACCGCTTGAACTGAGGAAGGGTTTTCCATTAGTTGATCAGAGCAGGAAGGACAGTAAAATGTGCAGGACGGGGTTTTCTGGACAGGAGGATGGGAGTCTGAGCATAACAGAAAGTTCGTCAGTCAGCAGCACTTAATCCTGTGATGAAACATTTCTGGCCTTTTCTTTTTTTCGGACTTTCATTTTTCTTATATTTCCCCCCCATTTTCATTTTCCTTTTAATTTCCAATGTGCGTTCACTGTTGCATGTTCCATTTACTTCACTTACGGAAAAGTGTCACTGATGTTGACTGCACTCTCACTAGGCATTGCTGGAGTGCTGTAATACGTAGCACTCTGTCCAGCCACTTTGCAGAAAGTACAAGGGCAGTTCTGATTGTACCTGGTGGACTTCAACAACAATGTGGCCGAATTTGATGTGCTGCCACAAGTGATTACCTAAAGCAAAAACATGTTCCCTCTATAGCCAGCACAGTACTGATGTGGTCTGGGAAACTTGAATGAGATCCAGGGTTGCAATGATGTTATAAAACCAGGCTCCAGGAACTACTAATGTCAACTATAATTCATTACAAAATAAATCTTGGCTGCCATTGAAGATCACGCTAATTATACAGATTAATATGCAAGTCGCAAAGGGGGGATTTTGGATTAATGAGATTCTGGACCACACACTGGGCAAGAAAAGGTCTGTGAGGAAACTGTTTGCCATGCCATCCTAAGAATGTGGAAAGTGAACCCTAAGGGCAGATATGTTGTGTTTGAGGTGTCTGTTATGTGAAACCTGCAGAGGAACAGTTTTTGTAAGACTTTATTGACATTCAATATTCTATTCAAATAAAATTACAGCTTATCCACATTTAGTCTATATTAATGTACAGTTACTATGAATTATTAGCACATGAATATATTCTCATCATTTACACACTGCAAAGGAGCTTTAGTTAAAAAATAAATAAATAAAAATCATATTAAAGTCTGACAGCTCTGGGTCAATGCTTAATATTTCTTCTACTGGATTGTGCCAGGCTGAAATGCTGGGGTGTACATTAAACAATTACAATCAGCACAGTATAGATGCCTATAATTACATTTCTGACGGATACAATTCAGAGGAAATAGAGACATCTGGCAAGGTTTTGAAAGAACAATAATACCAAGAGAGGTACGCTTTCTGTTACTCTAAAGTGCAATTACATCCTCTTGTTATACTTTAGTAGCCTTGATTGAACATTTAATGTGAGAATCCAAGTGTTTCAACCTTTATGCTTTTGTGCGCATCTGTGGGTGTGTATGAGTAATGACTGTACACACCACAACTCAAAGCCAGCAGGTCTGAAGTCATAGGTTTTTTTTTTTTTGTTTGTTTTCGTGTTTTTTTTTAGCTACGTGAGAAAATGATGGCCTCGACACCTTGCACACTCTAAACACAGCACTTGTGCGGATGAGATGTGAGGTCAGCAAAAGCCAAAGCGGTGCCAGTAGCCCTTGTTCTTAAGGCAAGGGATTGTGTAACTGTGCTGTGTTCCTCTTTTCTATTTCCACCCTTATTGATTTCACATATTCAGCTTTGATCCTCTCTCACTTCAACACCAAACTGTTGTCTGTTGTTTTTGTTGACTACAAAAAATGTTGTCTTCTCACTGTTTCTCCTTTATTTTATGGCTGCTTTGGTTTATACTCCTAAATATCTTACACTAGTCCTACAACGATGCTTAATCCAAAATATAGAGGAGCTGATTATGCCACATAACTATACTGATATAAAAATACCGTATATGTCCTAAATTAAATTGTGTGATTGTGTGTGTGTGTGTGCATGCATGGGCAGATTTTTACATGTTGGTGAGGACCAGATGTCCCCATAAATATAGGAATGTTTGACAGACTGCAATTGTTTTTTAAAAATGTTAGAATAGCCAAAGGGTTTTTCTTTTGGTTGGTGGGGTTAAGACCAGGTGGAGTGTGTGTACGTGTGTGTGTGGTACCCTGTTGAAGACTGGCATCCCATTCAGGGGTTATTCCCATCCATTGGTCTTATGCATATACAAAAATTGAACAATAAAAATGTGAGGTGATCATTTTTTGTTCTTGAATTCTTCTTATAGGAAATATTGATACATTCAGAATTACTGTATTAACAGGAATATTCTGGGAAATTAAACAGTACTGGGATTATTTATAGATGATTTCCACGGTGTATGTCCAAGTTTTATGGAATATAATCAATAGTAGAGTTCAGACCCTTGTTTTTATAATGATTGGGAGGTTCATGAATGTGGAACAGAATATGGAAAAAAAAATTTTTTATAAAAAGATCATTTAATGTTAGTCAGTTTAAACCATAGTTTAAATCCAGACCTGTCTTGGGTGATTTAATAAGGAATTTTACAGTACCTATGCTGGCTTTGTGGTTAAGAACTGCAACCACACAGTATAGTACATTGAGCAATGCATTGCTTCAGTGCGCCAAAGCAAAGGTAACTAGAAATCCCACATCGATACTAAGCAGCATTCAGCAAATTCCAGCTATCAGTGTAAACATACAGGCAAGGGGGAGAAGGACTAATTCCAGGTAACCGCAAAGCCGTCCTCACTAGGCTCTGAGAATCTCCGTCAGTACATTCAGAGTGTTTCAGTGTCACCCTTTCCTTTACAGAATACAATAATAAAAATAAAAAAATTGTAGTCACCACCCAAACATCCTACTTCTAGTATAAAAAGGTAAGGATGTAAGGATGTTAAAACCTTGTTAGATGATTTAGAGAATGTTTTTTTGTTTGTTTTTTTTGTTTTAATCAGGATTGGTATAGAATAATCATACGTCCTACACAATGATAATATTACGAAGAAAGATAAATCCACTACAAATAAATGTCATATATATAACCACTGGGTAGCAACAGACAGGGAGGACGACAATCATTATTTTTCAGGATTTATGTACAGTAAAGCAAAAAGACAACATTTGTAAATAACATACAAAAAGTTGACACTTGTGTACCAAGCCAAGAACAAAGCTGAATGTTGTTACATCCACCGAATACTGTATTGGATTTGACATGCCTTGCAATAGGTGTGCTATAACATCTGTTTAGATTATTTTTTAATGGAAATGCGTTGTTTGTTGGACTGTGAATGACGATTCATCAGGAGCCCTAATGAAATACTCACCCATCAGATGAGTCAGGATTCTCACCTCAGTATCAGTCTACTGCAACAACGTTAACACTGTGCAGTCCTATATAAAGCGAGCTGTGAAATACGGTGTGACACGTGCTGTGCGTTGATGCATAAATAATCATAATAACAATGATTTTTACAGCTTATTCTTAGGGTGAATTCTTGATTTTCCGGTGCACGACAAGCTGACGCGCTCGGAGTCTGAACTTTTGGTCCCTCACGCTGTAGATGATGACATTCCAGCAACTGCTCGCGGCCAGAATCCAGAAAGCAAACAACGAGAAGTTGCACCATTCATTTCCAGTGACGTTTCCAACCACAAACACTGCAACAGGAGTGAAGGAGGCGGTGAACACCAGCGTCAGCGCGCCGATGGTTTTTGCAGCCTTGATGTCGGAGAAACTTGGTCCTGATTTACTTTGGCAGCCAGCTTGAGCCAGACGCCTTCTTTTCTTCGAATGATGGCGGATCGTTGTGAAGGATATAATGTTTGTCACAACAGTCCCTACGAGGAGAGTAAAATCAAACGCTGGGAAAAGTAAAAGAATATGCCAAGCCCGAGGAGGAAACTCGCTTGCTCCGAACGCGTAGTTGCACATTCTGCTGCATGCATTATACTCCAGCACGATCTCTTGGCTAAACATCAGTGGAGAGAGTGCTAAGAAAAAGCTGCCTGTCCAAGAAAATACAATCAGCATGCTTGTTCGTCTTCTTGTAATAACGGCGTCTTTGTGCAAAGGTTTCAAAACAGCAATGCTGCGCTCAATAGTGAGAAGAAAAACGGTGGTGATGGAGACCAGCGTGCAGCCTGCAAACACAGGGCCAATAACAGTGCACGGGTGGAAAGGTGTGTGCTGGGAATTCCGCACTGTCCAGCCCGGTGCTGCATCCCACATCATGAGCGCAATCTCGGTGTACACGGACAGAGGGACCACAAACATCCCCACGGCCAAGTCCGCCACCGCTAAAGAGGCTTTCAGATAGCCCTGAGGTGTGTGGAAATGCTTAGTTCCGAGCACCACAGCCAAAGTCAGAAAGTTTCCAAACAATATAGCACACATCAGTGATATCATAAAGATGACCATGAGTATTTTGTTGAGTGTAGTGCAGCAACACACGCTGCAGTTTTCCTCTTCCTCCAGCATCACTGCTCTCCTGCGCGTAAAGTTCCTGTCAGTCCAAAACCAGACGCAGACTGCTAAAACACGACCAGGCCAGCATGTCTACACTGAACCAAGGCGCAAAAGGATGGACCTGCGAATAATAGCTCATAAAACTGAAGCATGATGGAGTGCGGCGAATCACACGCATCGCGCATTATTTTAAAAGATTTCCATAAAGAAACTTCACTGGTTGTACATCTGCGGAGAAATACGGTGTCTTTCCTCCATGCTTTTCAAAGCCTTTTAAAACTATGGAACCAAGATCACGAGTAAAATCCACAAGTGTCTTTTTCCAATAGTCTGAATTCCCTATAGGTATCTCTCTTGGGGCGAATGCCGCGCGCGCGCTTTAATCGGGTTTGGCACGAGCGCTTTGGCACGTGATGCCTGTTTGACGTGCGTATGTATGTGTGTGTGTGTGTGTGTGGGG
>JAQQZR010000033.1:18906417-18925971 GCA_030068235.1 Notoglanidium macrostoma
ATTTAGAGTAGCCAGTTGACCTAATCTGCATGTCTTTGGACTGTGGGAGGAAACTGGAGCACCCAGAGGAAACCCACTCCCTGCAACTTTTAACAGGTAAGTGATAGATAATGGACAGATGGATGTTGACCAAAGGAATGACCTCTTGGCAGAAGTAAAAAAGATTACCAACATTTATGAGAGCAGTTTTAACCATCAGTAAATTAGCTTGCATTTGTCACAGCTGGACACAACTGGGATTTCAGTACAAAGCTTGATTTGCAATCTCGGAGATTTATATAACAGCAAGCAAAGCAGTCAAACAATATCATAACACCTAAGATTTGTATCACAAATATTATCTGTTATCTAGCCATCTTCCAACATGCTTTATAGATAAAGGTATACAGTGCCATAAGTTTAAACTGTTAAGCCGGTTTTGTAAGAACACAAATTGGGCTTTTATGTATGTAAATTAGTGTTATGTAGAATTACTGGGAACATTTCTGTTTTTATTGTGAAATTGGAATAACGGGATTAAATACCAATCCATATAATGATACAAAGTCATCCATGAGCAGGTAACCAAAATGCTGTTTAGAAGAACATGTGCTGTTGGATCAGTGATTGTAAAACATTTAACAGATTATTTTGAACAGAACTGTATTTGAACACACACACACACACACACACATACATAGCATGGCATATAGTCTATAGATCATTGTGCTGTTTATATTAGAAAGCTGTATCAGGCATCTGTAGCAGACACTTGGGATGCTCGTCTGCGTCTCAGTGTACAGTCAAGTTTTATTCATTTTTGCCTGAACCATGATATACTGAATCAGTTATGTTAGATAAGGAACATTTCTGTGCACCTCTCTTGACTTCTGTCTGAATGTTTTTTAAGTAAATGAGATTTTCTTATCAAGAACAGAATCATTTTTAACATTACCAAACACTCTCAAAAATAAATAGCTTCTTAAATGTCAGATTGCCTTGGATGGTATCAGTTTCCGTATTTCTTAACCACACTGGTAATTAAAGAGTTTAATACTAAATATAAACTACTGTACATGACGAGAGAGGGAAATATGGCACTAGTAGGTCTTATTCACAAAGGAATGCACGACCACTTATTTCCTGGTGCACTTGCATAAGTATTCACGCCCCACAAACTTAACCATAGTTTGTGATGCTATAACTCAGAACTTTGCAAAATTACTTCCTTACAAAACAAAACAAACAACAACAAAAAAACTTAAAATATTTAAGTGCATAATTATTCACCACAAATGTGTGTGAAACTCCTAAATTAGTTCTGGTGCATCCAGTTGCCTTCACAAGTCATTTCACTATTATAGGCTATATTTTGTGTAGATTCATAACATATAATCCCAATTTCAGGACCGGTTGTAACACTACAAAATGTGGAAAGGTTTAAGAGGGTAAACATTTATCTAAGACTCTGCATGATATCTAAACCTGAGTTAGGTAGTACATGGCTAAATATTACTCTGAGGTATAAGGACTCAGTTATATTGAGAGATTTGTTTTTATGAGCAAGCTTTTTCATCTGAACTTTTCCTCAAAAGAATGGCAGCCTACAGTTTAACCTGTCGCTGTGCTTGTAGGAAAGTTTTGTTCACGCAAAATGCTTCATAAGGTCATCTATAGTGTAATAAAACCAATTCCACCAGCAAGAAAGCTAGCTGTGGGAGTTTACAACAAAGGCTGATGGTATTAAAAGAAAGAGTATATTTATTTTCTTGCAGGAAGCGGTAGCTGACCATTCTCACTAGTTATGGTCAGGGATCAGTGTGTAGCACCAGCAGTAGCAGTAGCAGTGCATTCTCTCACACTGAGAGTGTGTGTCGCTCTTTCCCTTCTCTTCACTTCACTCAGCCATATTGTTGTTCATAACGTTGGACTGTAACCGCGCCGAAAGCGCCAGAGAAGTTAGGAAGGGATCAAACTTTCCGGATTACCTCCGAGTGCAAGTTGGATTTTATTGACTTTTTTTTCCCCCTTATACAGACGATTATAGGTGTAAGAGGAGCCGGTTCCTGCGCGGCTGCTCCCCGGGTTAAACGCGGTTACTGCGCTGGGTGAGTTTCTAACTTGCTAGCTCAAATGTTTGTTTCATTCCTCTCAGGCTTCTCCGTGTGACAACTCTCACTGCTGAATTAACATTAACCACCACCTAGTTACCAAGCTACAGTACTAGAAAACTTGTCTTCTCCTGAAAACTTAACAACAGCGCATAGCAATTTACAATCTTCTATTCACCTTGAGTACTAGTTAGGAAAAGCTAAGCCCTGGATCTGATGTTTATAGATTAGCTTTCAGCTAAATAGTGACCGACAGGTTGTTTCACACTTTTGTTTTTGTGGTAAGCTCATATCCACTTAACCTTAAAGAAGTTGTTTAACACTATTACCAGCAGTTTTCTAAACAAAACGGTAAACATTTACCACTTGGGTCGATGATGGGTGTCTTTTCGCTAGCAGGCTAGTTAGCGGAACTGTGTGTTGAAACAAACGGACCAAACACTGTCCAGTGCCTCTCTTAAACTTTTACTGTAGCTTTCGGCCATTTTTACAATATTGTTTTTTAAATGTGCTGTCTTTGTTTGTGTAAAAATCCGTGTAATTTCCTGGTGCTAACTGAAGACTGAATTCAAACGAGGTGTATGCGGTGTTTTAGAAAAGTTATGGTGAAAACATTGGAGCTTTGGGTTAGTCTGGGTGTATCACTACTAGCTGGCCAACTATCTAGCATTAATTAGCTGTGTAATTTACTTGTTGAACAAGAAGTTGGTATTTAATGTTACCTAAGCTTTGTTTTTGTTTTTTTCCCCTGCTTGCCTGAACTTTCTTGAGAAAATTAATAATTAATATAGCCTGCAGGCTGGCCATATGAGGGGAAAATGGCTATGCTTCTTAGTGCTCTACAGTGTACTCTGCTATCTAGTGGCTAAGCTTCAGGGACCTGGATTAGAGACAAAAATATCTGAGATACTATTTCCTAGCCAGAATCACGCAGGGCAGACTGTTAAAATACTTTAGGATGCATGACTTTTACTTGAGTAAGACTAATAATCAAAACAGAAATACTCTCAAGTCAAGACATTTGAAACAGTTTGCATTCAGGGCCATAAAATAACCTCCACAGACACCCCGAGTACATATTCAGCCTAATTCATGATTTTTATTATTAGAGCCATCGAGCTTTTTATTCCTGAACTTTCCACTGACAGAACACATTAGGTCAAAGTTGACGTTATTTATAGGCGACTTGTCTTTTGAGTTACTGAGGTTTGGCATAAAAAAGCATTTCAGTTCAAGTAAAACAGGCTAATAACGCCACAGACCCAACCTGTAATTCTAAATTTAATGAAAGTGGGTTGTCATTTCCACCACAGATTTAGTTTACGAACATAACCCAAATCAATAAAAAATAGGTTCATTATTGAAATGTGTAGAATAATATTTGTCTATAATCTTAAAGCTTTTTTTTTTTTTTTTTTTTTTTTTTTCCTGAACTTTCCGCTCACAAAACACAGTTTTATGAAAATGGTCATTAGGACGGTGGACGCTATTTAAGTCCGATAGGCTAATATACAAGAGCTCAATAATGTAAGAAATGGAAAAGGATGTGTTGTTATAGGAAAAGATTAGATGACGGCATGCTGTGATGCACCGTTACCACCCTAAAGTTAATTAATCTCAATTATGTGACAGCATTTCCCAGAGTGCTTTATTCCTGTTACACCACAGCAATTTATCAGGAACGGCATGTTGTTTTAGTGCCATTAGCAATGTTTCCATTAACGCACAATTTAAGGTTGTGAACCGAAAAACAAGTAATGGTAACGTGAAGAAAACCCCGCTGTAATTTCATCATCATTCAGTGAAAACACAGAAATTTTAAAAAACATTGCTTCTATTTCGCGCAAAATGGCAATGGAAACCTGGCTACCGAGACTAAAGATTGTGACAACTGACTTGAACTCTGAGCTAAAAATGGTCTAGCTGCAAATTCAGTAGTGGCAATGTGGAAACGTAAAAGAAACATACTAATAGAGAGAAAAAATATCATGGTCACCTCAAGCTCACTTTGAAGAGTGGTTCTATTTTCTGCACAAGCTCGTATTGCGCTGATGAATGTAAGCAGAATGTAACACGTTTTAAAAACCAATCGCACAGCTAAGATAAGAGGATGTTTATCATGTAACCCGACATGGAGAACACCTTATCACATAGTGCGTTATAGAATTCAGCCAAGTGTATTAATTTTACTTACAAATAATATGTACTACTAATAATACAGACTAAAATGCATTGCATTGAGACACAAGCAAGGAAAACCCGATTAAAATGCATGTGAAGTGAAAACTGAGCTGATCATGATGCAAGTGAATTCCATTGAATGTGATCAACTGAAAGGTAATTTGTGCAAACACATAACAGTCTGTCCTTTTTTATGCATTTATTAGTCATATCACAAAACCGCACAGAAGGCTGCATGAAAAAGTAATCTGTAGTAAAAGTCAAGGAGCTGTGACTTAAAGCATGAGAATTGAAAACATACTTGTTGGTAGAAATTTGCCAATTATTTATCATTTAATTGTGTTTTTCGTCATGTCATTGGATCCTTTATAAGCTAATAATTTGTTCTGGCTTGTTCATCATTGAAGTGAGTATTTTTCTTTTTCTTTTTGCGAGGGTGGTTTTTGTTACTTCCCTACCTTTGCTACTTCTGATGCTAGCATCTATTTCTTGTTCTAAATGCTATGAAGTTCTGAGGTATTTTTCCACAGACTAGCTGTGCTCGGCCAAGACGCCGCATATAAACGATAACCCAGGCCGAACGATGAGCGAATTGGAAATATTAAAAAACACCCAATGCATAGAATACACAGAATTGTTTCGGCCAAGTGTTGGTTTTTACTGCATCAATGCAAATATCAACTGGTGAAAAAGTGAACAAGTGCTGTGTGGAAATAACACCACATGAAGCTGTTCCACAAAGTGTATGAATTTTGGTTTAATAGAGTGCTGTGAAAAGGAAAGGAAATGACAGAACAAAACCTGATTTGAACCTGAAGGCCCATCTGCATAGCACAGTCAGAGAGGCTTATCAGGAATTTCTTCGTAAAGCCCCAGAAAGCGACTCAAGCCACACAGCAAACACCTCCAACTTTCAGAGACTTGGTCAAATGTCAAGCCACTATACAAAAGGGAAATGCTGTTTACATGCCAACTTTTCAAAAGATTGCATGTTGCTGTTGTGCGGGTATAAAGAAGTCAGAGAATATTTCATTTCTCTTGCCTCTTTGTTGAATATGACTTGTTTGCAAGTAAGTGCAGTGATGGTTTGGTGTCCTTACTGCTAATGGTGTGAAGTTAACTTAATTAATCATTTAATCAAACTGTTATTTCCATTTTAGTGACAAGACATTTGACACTGAAGAACTACAGCGAAAATACCACAATATGTGGATCTTGATCGAGTTTCAGACTTTTTTTGTTTGTTTGTTTGTTTGTTTTCCATTTTCTAACAGTACACGGCGAAGGTTAAATCAGGCTGTTTCTTTATTGATTATTGATTGTAGTCATGAAATGAAAGTCATTAAACAAAGGTTTTGTTTTCATTTTAGCATTTTAGGTGGGGGGATTTTATCGCACAGGTTTCTTTTATGATTATACAGCTTAGCAACATAAAAAATGTGCGATTTCAGAAACCCAAAACTTCAATTAATGTAAGAATCCTAATAAAAGCAGAAATTATACTTTTTAAATTTATATAATCACGTACTACCGAGTTTAAGTCTCCAGTTGCAGTCATATGCTTCGACATGCATTTTGTTATGAACACAAAATAATCAAAAGGACAAGTTGCCTGCAGTGAGCTCCAGAATTATTGGCACCCTTGATAAAGAAGGGTCAAAAAATAGTTATAAAAATGTCTTTGGGACAGAATACACTTTGGTGTTGGAACAAATAAAACATCTTTGCTGTTAATAGCAAAAGTTCCACATGTGAACGTGAGTTTGTGTGAGAATGTCATTAGTCTGGTAATGTTCGCCTTTCTTGTGAAAAAAATGTAGGCTCGCAATTAAAATGCCTTTTTAATTTGAGCTTAAAATGTATGGCGCGTCGAGTTCTCATCATAAATAAAATGTATTTCTGCTGTATGTAAAGCTAGCATGCTTTGAATACCGAATTCAAATCACTGCTCTCATGATCATGATTCACACTCTGTCAACACGTCAGTCAGACAGGTAAAAACGTGTCAATTCAGTGACGTTGTTCGGCGTAAACCGGTGACGTTCCTTCAGTATTATCTTTTTAGTTATTTAAACTTATTTATATGTATACAGCAATATATAAGATTTCTTATCACAGCAGTTTCGGACATGACGGTCCTTTTGTCGGGGAAAAATGAGGCCGTTGTACAAGCTGGCAGTAAACTTAATGCTATGTTTCACAATGAAAATTTTTGTAGTTTAGTTAAATAGACACAAGTTTACAGATAATAAAACCTAAATGTTTATTTGTATATTCAGTGTGCTATTTGGAAAAAACACATGTGAACAGTGTGCTACTTCTTTTGCTCTTAATGGTCCTTGTTTATTAATCTTTTAGTAAAGTTGTATGAATGTTTCGCGTAAGCCAAACTGAACTAAACTTTTCTGGATTTACAGACATTTCTGAAAGGCTAATTTTCTTCATAGTCGTGTGCGTATGTTGGCAACCTGTAAAGTGCAAAGCACATCTCCGACACCGCTCGTTTGCGTTTACTGATGCCCACAAAAGTCTGTAAAAGGTCAAGCACCCAGAACACAACATGACTACTAAACAGTAAGGGAAAAAGCAGAAAGACGTGGAAGTTATTTTTACTCAATTCAGTACCAGTAAAAACATCTAGCATTGTAGGAGCACCGAAAAAAAGTCAGAATTTATGTGTTAACAGAAATTTACAGATAGGTGAAAAAACAGATCGGCACTCTACTGTATGGTTGCACACCATGCGTGTCGCACAGGAAAATGTCAATTTTAACATTTTGTATGTCTGCTGACATGCTGGCTTTGTTAAAATAAAATGGTGGGGGAAATGGAACCAGTTCATAGGTCAGAGTTCTTCCTTCAAAAAAAATACAGGTTTTTAAACATCGTTTTCCTCATAATTGTGACTTCCCCATCAGCTGAGGCATTTGTTAATGGCTTATGGATATTTGGAGACAGATTAGGCCTTTCTTCATTTATATGGCACCATTTCTTGTGTTATCCAATGATTAGTTTTATTGTGTTAGCTTAATCATTAAGCTTCACGAATATCCTCACAACAAAAGTGAAACAAAAGTTTGACACAATTTACATCAGTTCACTGGCAAAATGCATAAATAAAGCGTTCAGTGTGGAGGTTCGTCTGCTGCTCTGGCCTCTTTTCTCACAAGATTCTGTTGAGACTCTGTACTCATTAGATTTATTTTCCTTCAGTACACCATTTTACGGTATGCAAGTGATGTCAGAGGTTACTGTGAATACACCTACTGAGTGGCAGGAAGACTTCAGCATTCATTTTGAACGCTGCAAAAACACACAAAATAAGGATCACTGTCTTTAATTTAAGCAGATAATTCTTTGTTTCACCTCTTTACCGGTTTCACGTTTTAAGACGTATGATATCATTGAGTGCAGACCCTCATATCTTGCAACATTGATGAAAGGGAATTGAATGGGATCTTCCTTCACTCATATTATACTGTTCCAAAAAAGATTTATTGGAAGTTGGGTTTGTAAGCTTTGTGCAATCCTGCTTATAGGCACACAGATAAACAAGCAAACAAACTGCACCGACAACAGAACCTCCTTGGCAGAGATAATAAGGAATTTAAACTGAACAATAATATTAAGTAATTAATTAAATAAGTAATATTAATGCAAATTATATGATTTGATGTTAAAGTAAAAGTTTACATTAGTTCATCGAACAAAAGTAGGATACAACATTCTTCAGAAATTACAGGATTTTTACCAATTCCGAATTTCCTGTGTGAGCTCTATGACAAACGATTTTTAAATAAATCCATTAATATCCAGCTTGATAAATGTGTTTGTCACCGGAATGTGGAAAATGCCCTGTAATCGTTTATTATGGAGATAAGCTGTATGGTAATACAGAATGGCTCTCTTTCTTCCTGGTTGCTGAATCTATCCTATCTATAGATTATTGAGAAATTATATATTAAAAAAAATATTACGATAACAACTTTACCACCTTTATAGCTATAGGTACAGTTCAGTGTAGCTTTGGAGTACAGGCTGTCCAGTCGTTAGCATTTTACATCAATACAAATACATTTTCACAGCATGTTTTGCCTCTACAACACTTCATCACATGAATTTGATCACTGGTTGAGTAAGACAGCACTTTGTAGGTGAGAGTAGAGAAGTGAAATATGCCAAAAATAGACATCGTGAGTGACTTGCAGGTGATAACAACGTCATGCTGTTGTTGTGGTCATGTGGACACTGCAGTAGGAGATCGTGTTCTTTATCTTCTCTGTTGTGTCGTGCAGACTTTCACTCTGTTGCGTCGCAATCTGTGTGAATTGTGTAGAATTTGTTGTTGTCGTCTCATTTAAGTTAAAATCTTTTTTTTTTTTTTTTTTTTTTTTTGATAATGACAAGAAATTAACGTATAGTAGTTCTGTGTCTTCTTGTTTTCTGAAACAACTGCTTTTAATGTTAAAAAAATAATAGGCGGTGTAATGATGTAATGGTATAATCGGACACAATGCAGTGGGGTCTGGATACAATATATTTTCAATACAGGAAAAATGAGCATTGCCTGAATATGTGCCTTAGGTTTCCATTTTCAGTTCACATTCAACATTATAAAAGTGCAATCATTGAAACTTGATAATCACACAACCACTGTGTCCTTTATTCAGATTGGCGGCGTATATAACGAAACTGTGTGTTAGTATGTAATAGAATGAAACACGACCAAGCTTTCACGTACAGTATGTGACTCACACAGTGGTGTATCGGAAACATTGAGCTTTTCTTGTAGTACTTGTAGATTGTAGTACTAACAGAGTCACGCAGCTCTCCGTGGCCCTAGATGTGTTTTTGAATCTTGTCTTTTCCGCTTCCTAATTACTTCAGTGATTTCTTCAGCCTGGGTCGAATCAGTGACGAGCAGGCAGAGAGCTTGCCAAAGAGCTGACACAAAGTCAAAAATGTGTGTGGTATTAGTGCTGATGTATTTGCATTCGGCGATTCAATGCCGTCAGCGTCTAACTTAACAGACACCAGACCTTAAAGACTTGGGGGAATCTTCCGGTTCCTGTTTGCAACCATTGGTGTTTTCCTTTATCTAATACTCTATTAGTGTGTTGACATACATATTTTAAATCCCTTTGGCCCTTCCTGATTAAAGATAAAGAGGAAGATACCTTTTTCCTTGGAGGGCGTATATGCTAGATTAAGGTTTAATGTTTATTAATATATGTAATATAAGCAGTATTTTATGACTTTATGAAGCCTGCTGAATGTATTGTTCAGTACATAGGCATATTGAACCAATAGCCTCATATCAAATGATACAATGCAATACCTCATGTATATATGCACCACCAGACAAAAGTTTGGACACACCTTCTAATTTTTTTCTTTATTTTTATGACTTTAAAAGAGACTGGATAATGATGGATTGTTGTTTCTATTTACTTAGTTGAGAGGTTGTTGATATAAAAGGTTATTAGTGGAATTTCTTTCCTTCTTAATGCATTTGAGACCAACAGTAAATAGTAAATGATAAAAATACAGTAAACAGCCCTATAGAACAACTATAGTAATCCATATTAATAAGTCACACGTGTATCAGCACGGTATTGTATCATCACGGTAAATGTTGCTAAAATATTTTTTTTACATTTACATCATTTGGCAGACGCCCTTATCCAGAGCGACTTACATATATCTCATTTTATACAACTGAGCAGGGCTCAAGGGCTCAACTCAAGGGCTCATCAGCGATAGCTTGGCACTGCTGGGATTTGAACTCATCACCTTCCAATCACTAGTCCAATGTCTTAACCACTGAGCTACCACTGCCCACATTGAAACATATATGAAACATATTTTGTTTTTTGTTTGCTTTTTTTTATTTTTTTACACTTTTTTATTTACCACATAATTCAGTATATGCCATACATGTTGCTTCATAGTTTTGATGTATACAGTAATGTTTTACAACATAGAAAGCAAAAAAAATAATAAAGAAAACCCTATGAAAAAGAGTAGGTGTGTCCAAACTTTTGACTGGTAGTGTATACAATGTGGCATTTGGTGGACTAGTAGTGCATTACACTATTTTTAATGCTTATAAACTAGCGTACTCTCTGTAAACCAACAGCACGTGTTTATTTATAATTTGTAGCTACAGTAAAGTTGTTTCAAATGAAAGACTTCAGTGTTGCTCAAAGTGCAGTAGATGGTTTATAGGCTTAAAAGAGATCTCCTCTTCAAGGCCACTGTGTCAAACTCAGGTTTAAGAGAGCAAAAGCACAAGTTTAATCACCATGACAGTGATGCTTTAGCTTCATATTCTCCAACATGAACTGCAATTGGTGAGGCGTTTCATAACTGTCACTTCACAACCTATTTTGATATGTGAAATGCCACAGAAGACCTTATCTCTGTGTTGGTGTAGTTTAACAGGATGTGTTTGTGTGTGTGTGTGAGATAGAGAGAGAGAAAATATGTGCAAAAGCATACTTAATCTAAATTTGTGATCGCAAATTTCAGCTTTAGCATTACTTTATTTAGAAATGCTATTTTAGTCTCGCTGATATTTTGGTTAAAAACATTGCATTGTGGTTACAGAGCAGATGCTGAAGGCTTCGATCAATCTTCAGTGTTGAATGCTGCATTCTTTAAACCAGTGGGATTGAGTACCCTCAGGGCCTGTGAGCATAGGCAGGGGAGCCATGGGTTTTAATTTATTATGGCAGTGGAAAATATCACCCACTATTAGCAAAGTTATTGTATTATTAATTGATTTTTTTTTTTTTGTAGATATTAACCTGTTTGGCTGATTCCATTATTTGAATGGGTTTAAGCCAAACATTAATAAACAAGCTGGCTTTTATATAATGTCTGCATGAACTTAAGGCGTTCTGTCAGTAGAAAGTTTAGGAGTAATTAGGCAAATGGTTATTGCACACATTTAAAATAACATTCATGAAGTACCCTAAATCTCTATTGAGGGGGTCTGTGGAATTAATGCCACTGTTAAGAGTCCCTGATTGCAAAAGGTTGGAGCATCCATCCCTCCCTCCCTCCCTCCAGATTGCTACATGTAAATCAATTATACACTGATCCATCCATCCATCCATCCCTCCCTCCCTCTTTTTAGATTGTTACATGTAAATCAATTATACACTGACGGAGCACTTTATTAGGAACACCTGTACACCTAGTCAGTTAATGCAGCGCATAACATGTTGCAGCTTTTGGTAATGTTCACCTCAACCATTGGAATGTTTACTGCTGATCTTCTGGAATTTTCCCACACAACACGTCTTTAGAGATGAACGCAGAATGGTGTGATGAAGAAGAAACACGCAGTGAGCTGCAGTTATGCGAAAAGACTAAAATGCTTTGTTGATGGGAAAGGTCACCAGAGAATGGCCAGATTGGTCTGAACTGACAAGCCGGACTGGCCTTTCAGCTGACCGAAAGGCTGTAAACCACCCTGTACAAGTGTGGTGAGCTGAAAACCATTGCAGAATGCACAACACATTGAGGCAGATGGGCTACAACAGCAGAAGACCATGTCAGGTTCCACTTCTGTCAGTCACGACAGGTGACGACTGGAAAAAATGTAGCCTGAAGGCACAGTAGGGTGATACCGATAGTAGGGTCAGAATTTGGCCCCAGAGGCGTGAATCCATGAACCCAACCTGCCTTGTGTCTACAGTCCAGGCTGGTGGAGGTGGTGTAACACTGTGGGGAGTGTTTTCTTACCACACTTTGGGCCTGTTAATACCAATCAATCATTACTTGAATGCCACAGCCTTTTTGCGTTTTGTTGCTGACCATGTGCATCCCTTCATGCCCGCAATTTACCCATCTTCTAACGGCTACTTTAAGCATGATAAAGTTACAACGCAAATGTCATCTTAAACTGGTTGAACATGACCGTGAGTTCAGTGTTCTTCAGTGGCCTTCCCAGTAACTGGATCTGAATCCAGTAGAACACGTTTGGGATGTGGTATAATGGGAGATTCACAGCATGAAAGTGCACCTGAAAATCTGCTGGAATTGCATGATGCAATCATGTCAACATGGATCAGAATCTCAAAGCAATAAGTTGTGGAATTCATGCCACAAATAATTGAGGCTGTTTTGAGGGCACAGGGAGACCCAGTTAACATAGTGTTCCTAATAAAGTGTTCAGTGAGTGTATGTTTATTGTATATAATTGTTGGCAGTTATATATAATATAATATATTACATATAACTAGTACATTATACATACATAATATATGCTTTATATTAGCATATGTTACTCAAAAGCAGTCAGCCAAATAGCTATTTATTTTTTGGATGAGTTCTATGTGGTCTGTTAGATGTAAATACAGCTCCACCTCTATCCCAATGAATACCTTCTGCAAGATCGTTGTCGTAACTTGTCTTCCAAATGCTTTTACTTTCTTACTGCCGTGTTCCATCATGTTTCCTGCCCTGCTTGGTTAGTTAGTAACGGATGTTTTGTAATGATATGATGATAAATGTTTTGTAACTGCTTCAGGTGCGGCGACAACAGAATCTTACCTAGATTAGTCAAATGTATTGAGGTGTGACTGTTCATGCTCATGTCATGTTCTTGTTAGGTTATATTACATTATAGGCCAATTCCATCTGCTTAAAATTTTATTTCACTTACGAATTTCCAGAGCCAGTGCATCTTTGTATTCTGTTCAGCTCCTAATTTACCTGAGACTTGTGGATTTTATTACCTGGCCCAGGTATATTTGGAGCACAGGACAAAGTAGGTATAATAACTTGGTGGGAGATAGCACTTCCTTATTTCATATTTTTTTCCCTTTGTGCTTGGTGCACAGACATGACTGGTTGATTTACACTAAAAATAGGCTTGCTTTTACTTCAGGATATTACATCTAATTGATATAATAGGGCAGCTGCCTGAGTAAACAAAGGTTCAGTGTGCTTTTTGTTTCAAGAATGCAATCAGTGGAGCACACGTGATGCAGAGATATTGCTGTGTATCCTGGCAGTGGAGCAGGGCTGTAGCTGTGATACATAAGCATAAGAAATACTGCTTACTTAGACACAGGAATTGTCATGAAAAGCATCATGGCCAAATGTATAGCATGCTGCCTTGTAAGATGCCTTCATCTGGCTGTTTGCGTGTATACTACATATCCCATAATGCTGTGCATCATCTGCCAGGCTGTCTGAAAATGGCTTTGGGATAACCCTGGTTCAGATTAGTTTGTATGGAACATGAGTAATGTGTAGAAATAGCAAGTCAAAAAATATCGGATGTATGTATTTCCTCAGTGATACTTCATTCCATCTCATTTAATGCACATTTGAGGCTAGCGACCATGGCATCTCAGCACTGTAGTGATGTATGCTGCTCATCTAAAAACATTTTCTTACAGGCACTATCATAAGGCCTTTTTTACGCAGAGATCCTTTAATATTGCCATTAAAAAAAAACAAAAAACAAACCCAAAATGTCGGATTTGATTGTTTACACTGAGCCAAACAAAGCCGGCATAAAGCCATCTAGGCGTGTGTTTTTACATAGTGTTCCAGCGTTCCAGAATCAGAGGTGTGACATGGAATGCAATGGAGCTTCAGTGTCTGGCATGACATATATTACGCTACGCATTGGAAATATGAGTACCCACAGCATCTCGGTGTTGCTTTCAAAACAATAATGGCGAGTGAACCGAATGTTGATGTGCTTTTGCTAGCCGTGCACATTTTATACATGGCTTCAAAAGCAAATCAAAGTGTGATCAGAAGTATGTTGGAGGCGAAGTGGGAAGTGATACGAGGAAAAAATGCATGAGGACCTTAGACACAGTAGACAGAAATGTTTGAATTCGTGCTGATCTCAGAAAGAAGAAACGTTAATGTCTAAAACGTCACGCCCCTGTCTTGTCATGCCGGCTGTCTCTTTTACTCCGACGTCGATTCCGGCTCTGTTGCTACCAATCCTTCTGGCTCAGAGGCGGAACAAAATGACCCGCCATTCCAGATTCAGAGCTTTTATACAGTACAACGAGGTGGAATAAAAGCACAACATTCCCAACTTGAATAGGCTGTGTAAAAAGGGCTAAAGAGATGAGTGCAGTGTAGTTTAGGTCCGTTCTAAGTCACTGACCTAAGCCTGTTTTAGATAGTGTAATGCCTTTGGGATTCATTAAGCTTATTCATCACACCATGAAGTGATCCCAGTAAAATCAGTATAGGATTAGCCTGTATGATAAAGATCCTCCAAGGTAGACCTTTGGTTAAAGAAAGTTACTGTACTCTGCTTATGTCATCAGTCAGTGCACTGTGATCTCCAGCAGATAATGGGGTTGCGTGAACAGAAACGTTCTTCAAAGTGCGCTTGAAGTCATGAGAATATATATTTTTCTATCCGTAACGTTTTGTTTACAATTCACCATCGCCACTACCATATTTGAACCTGTCCTTGTAAGGATCATGTGACCCTGTGCCGTCCTCCTATTGGTGGCTTTTTAATGAGCATCAAAGCAGCGGTCACACACTGCGATTTTAATCCGATATCTTTGTTAACAAAACCCTTAAACGTCAGCGGTCTTCGGTCACAGTGGCACTCGGCTGTCTCTGGGCACGTCACGTTATTTGTACTAAAACCATCAGTCTCAAATCATGACGAAATTCTTTTACAATGAGAGATTTTTTTTATCTGCAACAGCTCTGTAAGACTGAAAACCACACAGTCTAAAGCCAGGTTTATGAGACCGCATAAGCCTTCTGTTGAGAAACTCACCTGCTGTCTGGCTGCAAGAAATAATGTTTTGAGATCTTTAAAGGGACACTTCAACTGAATGAAGCACATTGCGGGGGAAAAAACGTTGAACTTTTACAATCTACTTTGAAACGTTTGCACCAAGGATGAGGAAAACAAAAAGGAGTAATGGGTGCTAGATTGGAAAATGCTTTTCATCATCGATTATTGGGGCGAGCTACTTTCTCACGGACAGCTCGGAGAAAAGGATCAAGGAGAGGAAATTGACAGGCCGTTGGCAGAATTTCAGTATCGTCATCTACCTGTGGAATTCTACACTCTCTGTCCATTTTACACCAGGCTGCTGCGCTGATGTGGAAACAAGTCTAATCATATCTAGGATGCCATAGCAGTATTGTGATCATCATGATGCTGTACACCTTTCTGGGATATTATTTATAATTTTCAGGAGTATTTTTAGAACAAACTCTAATTGGAACAAGCTGATTGTGTTAAAATGTTGTGCAAAATCTTTAATATTGTATAGAATATTTTTAAGTCGTTTTGTGATTGAGTTTTTTTGAGAGATACTATTTTTCAGTCAGTTTCTTAGCAAACATAAATATTTTGGTACATAACAATTCATGTGTGACAAATGTCATCATATATAAGATACTGATGTACATCAAATATACAGGTATAATATTTTCTTCCTGTCATCCAACCCTAATCACGTCTGATATACCACTGACCGCTCAGTTGGTTTTATTGTTTCAGTTTGTTGCCCTTGTTGAGCTTTTCCTTATGCGAACAGTTAAGACGCGAGTTAACATTGCTCACAGATGCATGGAGACAAGGGAAACACAGCTTTCATCAATTAAGCATGCAGGTAACGTGATCGTCCAGCGCTCATCACATTTCCTCTCCTAGAGCTGAGACTTGCTTTTCCACGTACACGGTGTGTGAGCAGGTGCCAGCTTGCGATTTCCAACTGTCCTGCATATCGCTGTAAAAAAACAAACCAAAAAAGCTGGCGATATTTAGTATGCAGCGCTGTTGAACTGTTAATCCTGACTCATTGGTTTAATGTACAGTAACAGCAGCTCTGACCGTATGGATGACTGCAAGACTAATCCCAGGTATATAATGCACACGTTCTAATGCAGGACTTTATGCGCAGTCAAGCCTAAATGTATATTATGAATTTTCTGACCCCAAGCCTATTGACCGCTTTCTCTATATTTTTTTAAATTCCAGATTTATGATGTATGACTACTGTAACATTTGAGCTTGTGCGTAATGCAAATGACTAAAAACGAAGGGAATATTCCTTGAACGGACTTACCCTGGAAAGTCAGAAGTGTTGTGGGAAGTATCGCTTTGTTAAAGGAGAATCAGTGCTGGGGTGGTGTGATGGAGCCCAACATGAAGCAGAGACGTCTGGTTCATACTTGATGCTTGACTTGGCGTGTACGTGTAGAAGCAGCAGCGTGAGCGGCATTACTGTTCGCACACTCGCTGGGTGTCTTGGGCCCCGTTCACAACTGGCATTAATATGTGTCCTGGGTGATCAGGTCACAAGTGGACAGCTATAAGTGCATCGGTTCATACTTGGCATTTGAATGCGTCTCCACGTGGGATTGGAGCTCACGTCCCTGCTGTATAGGCTAATAAACATGTACATCATTTCCGTTTGCAAATACCAAATGTGGTGTTGTTTCTAATAGGCGCAAGGCAGCAGTGCACTTCCTGTGCCTAGTGTGCTGGAAATGAGAAGAAGAAGAAGAAGAAATCACACTTTAAAATTAAATATTTAACCGTGGTCACACTTTAATATGAAGCTATGGCCGTCAGTTGAGTAGGCGGTCCTTCAGTGCGGCCATACTTTTTTTTTTTAATTCAAGAGAAAGAAAAAGGAAAAGCTGGTGAGGTAACAGCTGTATAGCTGCTGTAACATAAGTGATAATAGGAAGTAACTTGTTTTGTGGAATAGAACTGGAACGACATGAATGTCGTAAATATGTCTGTTTGTGTGGAATGCGTTGATGCGCCGCACCGTATATATGTTCATCCCCAAGTATGATGGTTTCCACTTTGGCTGGCCAAAGCTGTGCTGCTGTGGTAGGCTATTTCAGTTTTACAAAGTGGGCAAGGCATCATTTTATTATTTCTCTGTCACACACGGAACCATCGGGTTCAGGTTTTTTATCTCATTTTCAGCATGTCGGAGATGAACGTATGCGGTGCGACACTTCAAGACATTCCACGCCAATGGACGTATTTACATAATCAACACAATCAGAAATGTCGACACGTCTTTCCAGCCCTATTGTGGACATTCCACAATGTTAAACATAATGCTAAATAAATAAAAGAAAATGATAAAAAAAAAACCCAAAAACAAATAATTGGCAAATTGCTGTGGTGAAAGGAAAAATAATTCCTGCACCACCGCATTATTCATAGTTTTCCTATAACAGCACGATGGTGTTTTATTCATTACTTCTACATGCTGATCTTAAAGCCAGGAACACATGATGTCTGGAACCTTCGTGCACGGTAAATTTATTGCCTTGACTACAACCCGAGCAACAGCCACCAGAAGAGAACATTGAGGAAAATCTTAATGATTATTCTTTTCTTTTTAAATGAACATAAAAAAACATCATGAGGAACTGGTCAGTGGAAGAAACGGGTGTGTTACTGCTAGTTTGCTCAACGTGAGGCTCCCTAGCAGTAATCAATTTAAGCTACATATTTAGCATTTTGAAATACTTTGAAACTGGATGCAGGACACTTTACTCCTGACTGATTGCGCTGTGGTAACGTGTATGATGCTTTAGCTAGTGGTCTGTAGAGAGGGGACAGCCTGGGGTGGCTCGGCCGTCTGCTGTGAGTTTAACGATGCATCAGCATTCCACAGAGAGAGGACGCTCCGCTCCGCACCTGCTGCTGCTCTCTTACCCGACTCCCGAACACTGCGCTCTCACAGCCTTGAGAGAAACTGTGATCGAGCCTTGAGAGAATTTACCGTGTCGCTTTAAGCTCGATGACTTCTTTATTACTGCAAGACCGGTTTAGCAGGATGTCAGATTGGGAGAGGCAACGATTACTCAGTTTATGCAGGGATTTATTCACACATGGAATCATTCACACAGTTTCCAGAGCTCTCGTTCCTCCTCGGCCCGTGCCAATAGCTGTGAGAGGCAGGGCAAGAGGCCAAGCGGGAAAAGCCTGAGAAAGGAACTTGTGATGACTTGCACAAAATGCAGGAAATCTCAGCTCTACAGAATATCTGACAGGACCTTTTTTAGTTCCTGCTTGTGTGCCAGGGGAAAAAAAAAATCTTTCTAGTGTCTGATTCTGATTAGTGTAATGACTCGGTCTAAGGCTACAGAAGGCCAGCAGTGTGTGCTAGTGATAAAGGCACATTTCCTTTTTTATCATCATTCAGAAACCGAATTACATCAACAAGGTTTTTTTCTAACTAAAAACAACCAAATCATATCACAGTCATTTATCCATTCATCTTCAGTAAAGTCTTCACCGTTGTCAGGTGCTGTCTCAATCTAGACACTTCCATAAACTCTAAGGTACACACTTTGTACTTGCGTATTGTGTGAATTTCGACAGGGTTGTGTTGTTTCAAACCGAACACGGTTAAGTAGTGTACTTGAAATGACTATCGCAATTTTTGCATCACCCGCTGAATCGTTACAGACTGCTAAATTAACATGATAAACATGTCCGACAACGGTGCGTAGACGTTTATAACACATGACTTAGTTTGGTGTGGTTCGGTGTTCACAACAGTTCCAACCACCGTAGTTTCCTCAGCTGCCAAGTTTGGTAATAGCTCGGTGGTCCCTCCCCTGTCATAATAATCGCCTACGCACTCGAAATAGCAAGTGTAAGTATGAAAGAGGTGAGACGCAGAGCGGGTCTGACAAACTGTTTGATAGTGTATGCTGTAGAGTTAACAAGTGTATTTGTCTGTAGATTTGATCTAAAGCATACACAGCATAACTTATTTGAAGATAAGAAGTGCTACAGGCATGGTGATCTGACGTCCCTTCGTAAATGGGGAAGGACGTCGTAGTAAGGAACACCCCAAGTTGATGAATTTTCTTTGTCTTTTACTGCTTCATGGTTGGGAATCAGAAGTTGCAGGCTCGAGTCGAACCTGGCATTAAAGTCGGGAGGAGTGGGGGATCGGTATCCTGTTTCCAGTGTTTTAGTTTAGTAATCCTTCACTCTCTGCATGAAACATGAGAATTATATAAGCATCGGCTTTCCCGTGTTGTGCGTCATGTTGTAGGAACGTTTATCAGAAATACGTGTTCCGTTTCATCAACTCAACCGGAAAGTAACATGGAACGTTGCACATAATGCGGGAAAAATGGAGTCTGCTGTATGATGACATTCACAAAGCCATTTGTAATGGCTGAGTCAATAGTACAGTGCAACCAAATACACACACACACACACACACACACACACACACACACACACACACACACACACACACACACACACACACAC
>JAQQZR010000033.1:18934476-18954487 GCA_030068235.1 Notoglanidium macrostoma
TGTTCACTGAAAAGCATTCCAGGTGACTACTTCATGAAGCTGGGTAAGATAATGCCCACAATATCATCAAGCTAAATAGCTGCAACTTGAGAGTCAGATACAAAAATCAGCAAACTGTGTGTTGGCCACAAACCCACTTGAGCTTAGGCATGTGTCTGAGATCTGACAGAGTGACAGCAGAGTGCCAGCTGCACTGGCAGGCATATGCCCGCGCACCTTTTGTCCTCTTTAGCTTCACTCGCAACTTGTTATAATCCGGCATGTTGTTTCTACAAGGCATAGCAAAGTGTTGCAAGTATGTGTACACACAGACACACAAACACCTTTACAATTAAACCTGAAATTAAACCAAGCACATTTAAAGTGATGAAAAATCATGTCATCAATATACAAAGCAATGCGTGTTGTCATGGTGTTCCTGCTAATTAAAAAATAAATAGGGATTAAAAAAGTAAAGCCCTTTGCTACTAGGGGCGCGATAGTAATCAGAAGTGAGGTTATCTGTAACCACTTTTCTACATCTATATACGTCTCATCTGCTCATACTTGCAGTTCACCTGGTACTTGCAGCAGCTGGTTCTGACCAGAGTGGTTTATTCTGAAACGTATTAGACTTGCAGTAACATTTTAACCCCAAACAGCAAGTGCAGTGTTATAAAAAGTTATAGTACTACTTGCTTTATCAGTATAGCTTTTTAGGTCAGCTCTGAACATTAAGTGATTTCGCCTACCTAAAGCACTTACAAAATATACCGCTACAGAATTTTGTGTGGGTAAATACATCGGAAAAACCCTCCCCTTTGGCCCCTTCATTTAAGAACTATGCCACGGCAACAAGTGTATAATGGAATAATTACAGCTGCGATCGTGTCGTAAAGAGACGCTGAAAATAAGACTGTTAGGTGGTGAAAAAAGAGCGCAACCAGACATAAAGGCTACGATAAGAAAATGTTTCAGTCTTGTGGAAAATGTATTTGTTGCTGCAAACTGTATTATGTTTCCATGTCAAAAGGCATTCTTCGGTCACATTACCTTAACTGTATTGCATCATGCCTATTTTCTGCCTTATTTTCTTGATTTGTGCAATGATACAATCACCAATTGAAGAATGCTAAACTAAATTCACACAAAATATATAAGACAAAGAAGTAACAAAGAACAACTGTTTATTTAGCTGTGCTTAAGCACTTCAGCATGCACCACTACTGCCCTCTCATGGCTAAAGTGAACTACCCAATACTACAACAGCATACCTGAGAAACAGATAGTCACATGAAGTGTCCCACTCCTGATCATCAAACACGATGACACCAAAGTCACAAGATGTACATCTTAGTTGGTCACAAGCCCTAAAAAAATAGGTAATGAGAATAATATTGTACTCATTCCCTGTCTAATTATCCACAGATCTAGCATAAAGGTTCTAAGCATTCTAAGAGTATAAGTTTTGCAACAAATCTTTTCTGAATGAGGATTTCCAGAGCCATCATCAATAATCGAAGCAGCACTGCAGTCATCTCAAAGTTCAGTCAATAGCTGGATGTAATGACTAACTTCCTTAATTGGGGCATACATTTTATTAATTACTATTAAACACCACTGTATCAGAAACACTTAGAGATAAAAGAGAGCTCATAACAGAATAAAGCTCGCAGTCGGTCTCTCATTAACAGGCTCACGTTGCAGAGTAGTTACCTGGAAGACGTTACTGTAACACTCACCTTTGCGTAACATTTGTTCCTACGCCACTTGATATAGAGCTTCCACCCAAATACACAGGGCAACACCTGTTTACAAACACAGGAGCACAAGTTATCTTTAAGACCGTATGTTACATCCAATAAGAGTTTTACACCTTCGGAAGAGGTTAACTCTGGCTAATGCTTTAGTTTCCCTTGTTTCTTCATGAACATGATTTAGAGCCAACAAATGATTAAATCCCTACACCATCACTACAAACACTTGATAACAGCCCAGTAACGCTCAGTATAAAAACACTTAGGGTTAATGTTGTATTAGACCACTAGGGTTGTACATGCATTACAACTACAATCCACTTACTTCTTTAAAGCTGTTTGAGAACAAGTCTCCGTAGCACAAGTCTTTGATAAAACACGTCTCTGTGAATACGGGGAAAGAAAAAGTTAGACAGTGTGCATGGGAAAAGCTGAAGCTCAAATTATCCTGTATTCATTTAAAAACCTTCATATACTCACGTATGAACTGAAGGCTGGATAATCATCATCTAGTATTTCCTGAAGCACAGCCTCAATGTTACTGTCAACTCCTTCAACTTCTTGTGGATTTGAAATGCTGCCAGTAAAAGAACACCACAGTTTATTGTTTCACCAAAAAAAAAAAACCTACTTTGTAAACATACGAATACTCAATGTAGCCCAACTACATAACTTATCAACCATCCATAATAAGGGATCATCACAGAGCAGACACCAACACTCACTGAGCACTTTATTAGGAACACCTCTATACCTATTCATACATGCAATTACCTAATCTGCAAATCATGTTTCAGCAGAGCATAAAATCGAGCAGATACAGACGAGCAGCTTCAGGTAATGTTCACATCAACCATCAAAATGAGGGGAAAAATGTGAACTCAATGATTTTGACCATGGCATGATCATGAATGTTGGTGCCAGATCGGCTAGCCTGAATACTTTTATAATTGCTGATCTACTGGCATTATGACGCATAACAATCTCTAGAGTTTACTCAGAATGGTGCAATAAAGGAAAAACATCCAGTAAGAAGCAGTTCTATGGCTGGTGAGAGAGATGAACAGAGAATGGCCAGACTGGTCAGAACTGTCAGAGAGGCTAGTAACTCAGTTAACCACTCTGTACAATTGTAGTGAGCAGAAAAGCATCTCAGAACGCACAACATGTTGAATCTAGAAGTGGATGGGCTACAACAGCAGAAGACCACGTCAGGTTCCACTTCTGTTATCTAACAGAAAGCTGAGGCTGCAGTGAGCACAGGCTCACCAAAACTGGGCAGCTGAAGTCTGAAAAAATTTAGCCTGGTCTGATGAATCTGATTTCTGCTCAGGCACACAAATGGTAGGTCAGAATTTGGCCCCAGCAGCATGAATCCATGGACCCAACCTATTTGTGTCAACATTCCAGGCTGGTGGAGGCGGTGTAATGGTGTGGGGAATGTTTTCTAGACACACTTTGGGCCCGTTAATACACATCAGTCATTGCGTAAATGCCACAGCCTATCTGAGTATTGTTGCGGACCGTGACCATACAATTTACCCATCTACTAATGGTTACATCCAGCATGATAATGCACCATGTCACAAAGCAAAAGTCGTCACAAACTGGTTTCATAAACATGACAATGAATTCAGTGTTCTTCAGTATTCTTCCCAGTCAACATGGACCAGAATCTCAAATGAATATTTCAGACATTTCAGTGTCACTGCTGGATTGAGAGCTTACAGTATCCTGTGGTCAGAAACTGACACTGATGAAGGAATAGTCCACAAATTCACAACCTTGGTCTTACACGTTTTATATTTTGGTCCAGCACATATTTCCCTGTTCTAACACTCACTCCAACAGAGGACGGGTTGGCATCCTGTGGAATAGATAAGTATAGAGGTATGAATAGAATATCTATGGTCTCTTACTGTACCTGTGCCTGGTACATGTACACCATCACCACACACACACACACACACACACACACACACACACACACACACACACACACACACACACACAACCATGACAGTGCCACTGCTGTGCTAAAAATGTTTCAACACGCAAATAATAATAGCTGATGGGTCTATAGAGACACGTGTTCTATGTGTGAACGGGATACAAGGGGACATATTGTAGCGAAGGTTGGGCTACAACTCAGTAACTGCATGATGATGAAGTCCACTTCGTAGGTAGGGTTGGTTGATGAAGTGATCAATGAGTGCAAATACAATTATAGCCGTAATGTTACCTGGCTGCAGCGCGAGCTGTTCACAATCGCTACATAATAACAGGTGATGTAACTAACTAGCAAGGTATCGCAACATCTATAGCAAATGAAGAACTTGCTCACAATTCTTTACTAAAAATCACTCAGGAAGCCACAGGACACTACATGTCTCGGTAATAAATATCTAACCTACATCTGTTTAAAGGCGACACGGAAATAACAGCAGTTTGCACTTACAGGCTGGCGGTCATTTTTGTACCTGTGCACGGAGTCATTATTTCTTTGTTGTCTGTTGCCGTCTTGCTCGGCTTTTAAAGTGCATGAAGGCCGATGTGACAGTGAAATCCCTCGACAAAACTTTGCTTCAACCTCGTCTAGCAAAGCGTCCAAACTGTCGGCCATATTTGAGGTTGTGTTTCAATCCTTCAGTGTGTTCCCTTCTAGTGATGTCCGACTCGTGAGTGAATCGTTCCTTTGAACAGATTCTTTTTAATGAATCAGTTCAGCCAGTTCACAGGTCCATCTCAATCGTGGTTTAGACCATGGGCGTCGACCTGTCCCCCTCACATTTCATAATTATTCGTTTGGACCCCCCACATTTAACAGAAAATATTAGTTCACCCAGCGAAAGAATCCATTCCACTTGATGGATATGAGAATACACACCCCACTGAAACACCATTGCGGGTTTCCCTGGTTACCTACAACAGCAAACCACACGCGAGTGACGTGAATCGTCAGTACAGCTATTGACAGTAAACGTACAGGCTATTGGTGAAGCGGCCATGGAACATTCGTCCGTCTAAGAAGGGGGAGAAGGGGGAAGAAAAAAGTGAAAGAAAATGAAAAAAATGAGGAGAAAAGAAAAAAAAAATGCGAGTTCTGTACCCATATGTAGTCCATGAACATAGTTCTACCCCCCTGAGCGCACGGTGCACAAGCTTTTTTTTTAATGCTTTGGACATGCCACGTGCGGGACTCGAACCTGCACTACGCTTACGCTGAGCACCTGCTTAGGGCCCTGTGGCCACCAGAGGGCTCCAAGGATGCTTAAAAAAATCTCACAACAGAGCTTGGGGTTTTTGGTGTAATTATATTATATGTCAGTGTTATATTGTACAGAATGTTATGTTAACGGCGTGCTAGCTAATACTTCTACTTCTGCTTTAATCAATCCCTGCTGCCCCTGTCAGAGCTGGTGTCATGTTCATGCGCAGGTGTGTGATAATCTTTTTTTTTGTTGTTCTTTCTCCCACCTACCTGAATACCCACTGCAGGGGCTCATTGCATGACTTGGGTAGTGGATCTTCTCATGCTGACCCTTATTCTGAAAGTTCTCCTCATGTATGTCAGAGACCATCTCCAATATTTACAAGAACTGGAAATTCTCTTCTCTAAGCATGTTTTTTTCCTGTTTCATAACATGGTGTTGAACTTGACAAGTGTCAAGTTAATTAAATTGTAAATATCATTGCATGTTTCTGTTATTGATTGTTATAATCAACAATGTGCTAATGTTAATGTTATTGTATTATTATTGTTATGTTATTATTGCTGCTATGTTTATGCTTTTTATTATTATTGTTGTCGTTGTTTATATGCTGTTTTGCACAATTTGTCATTAAAACCACCCATTTGTACATTGTTGTTCACCAGAATTGTTAGCTCATAGAAAAAAGTATCCAAGAAACACTTTTGAAAGTTTTAATCAAAATATACCACCTAAAAGCACAACAAATACAATAAAGACTTCAAAGCTATAAAATGATTTGTCATACACTAAATAAAAGCCACTTTAATGAATGGATCACATCAAACAATGCTGACTGACTACTGATTACAACTGATTAGAACAAAAGAAAGTCCGGTCAGATAACGAATTGTTTTATAACGCAGATAGCTAAATAATTCGACACGATACCATGAAACTGCAGGTTAAAATACTTTTATACTTAAAGCTATGCCATATAAAAATGTAATAAATGTGTAAATACTCACCATGTCGACAACTGTGGTATGGCTGCTTCAGTTACACAGGAGATAGCATCCGGCTTGAAGGTTTGAATGTTTTCACTGTTTACTGTTAAATGAACGCCCCCCTCAGGTAGAATGTTTTACTGCACAGCGCCAACATCGCACGGCCGAGATTGGTGAAATGTTGAAGCAGGAAAGAATTGATATGTCGCTGAATGATAGAGCGGCAAATGTGATTGGCCTCTCGCGTCCAACATTCTCAAACATTTTTAAAATTTTGCATTTCTTGGTTACATACTTTATATTGGAGAAATCTACATGAAATCTGCTGCTGTCTGAAGAATCAGTGTGCGCGAGATACGTTTTCATGTGGATTTCTGATACCAGGTGTTTCCTGGGTGCGGTGGCATTGGGAGTAGTGCATAAAAAATTAGCAAAGTAATAACTAAACTGCTGACCCAGTTGTTTGAGTTGAGGATTGTCGATATAACGAAGTTGAGCGTATGAATATATAATCAATGCCTTAGTGCAAACTGAAAGAAGCAGTAGAGCTTATGTGCTTTTGGCCATTTTCACACATTATGCTATTTTCAAGGCTGTTTTCACTGCGTCCAGACGACACTCTCCTTGGTGAGAAAATGGTGCAAAACAGACACGTTGTCGGCAGGATTCGAACCTGCGCGGGGAGACCCCAATGGATTTCTAGTCCATCGCCTTAACCACTCGGCCACGACAACACAGCGAAAGCACCTCCAAAGAGAACGTGACCTACTTAGGCGGAAAGACTACTTTCTGCTTCTTATTCCGCAGGATCGCGCTAGATCTGGCGCTTTTCCCAGGAACACTTGGCGCAAATAAAATACGTAAATAAAACCTGTACAGGAAGCAAATGTTGAAAGTTAAATTGCGAAATAGAAAATTCAACTTCCCTGACCGGGAATCGAACCCGGGCCGCGGCGGTGAGAGCGCCGAATCCTAACCACTAGACCACCAGGGATCAGTTAAACAAAAAGCTCAGTTACTTCATCATAAAACCTTCACGAAAAAACCCCAAAATATCATCTAGTAAATTGTAGATAATTTAAACTGTTTGGCTTTTAGAAATAGATTCCTAAATATTTGATTAGTGCTTTAAACAGTAGCTTACATGGGAGAAAACGATTAAACGAGACAAAAGCGAGAAAACAAGAAAAAAAGATAATAATAATAATAATACAGATACTGTAAAACATAGTAGTTTACAGATTTATATTTTTCATCCGCGCACGACTTACTACTTACTTTACTCTGCACTTTACCACACGGCTGAAGTTTCATGATATCACCGGTAGATGGCGATATTTATTGATTAGTGTGAGAGCTAACTGGAAGGGAAGCTTCATCCTGAATCCTGAAGACTAGTTTTCTAGAAGTTTTCCTGTTCCGAAACATTATGTTTTAGAGTTGTGATTCCAACCCTGCACATATACCTACACACAAAAATCATACTGTATGTGCTATAGCTTTTTGTCAGGAATTACTGGCAGACTGAAGGTTACATGGATGGTTGTAAAAAGGATAGATATGTTTAATGTTAGGCTATAGACATATTACAATTGATAAGCAAATATATAAATAACCATATATAAATCTGACTCAGACTATATTGTGTTTTTAAAATGTAAAAATTTTAAATGCTTTTAAAGCAATGATTTAAATATTTAAATTTAAATATTAAATATTTAAATATTCAAGTATAAATTTATGTATTTATGCACAATAGATCCTCATGCTCTCCATCTCCCATCCATCTTCACAGGGCTGATTTTCATTGACCTATTTTTATTTTTACAGAAGGCGGACACTAAAAATAAAAGTGAAATATGTAATATGTCCTGGGAAAACCCTTAACATCAGGACATTTTTTTACATTTTATATTATATGAAGCTTTCCTAAACTGAATTTGTTTTCACTTTTGCATGCACAACAACCACAAGTTATAGCATTTTTAAGTCTAGTTGCCTAAAAGTGAAACAAAGTAAGATATCAAAGAAGGTTATAGGGGAAAGAAACCTGATTTGGTCAAAACTTTTTATTTTTATTTTATATTTCTTGCCAGATTGCAGTCATGCAGCAATGTTCTACAGGTTTTTTTCCCCAGGCTGCCACATGTAGTGTAATAATGTCTGGTGCTAGCCAATGTGTTAGCCATCAAAGTGGGCCAAAAGCTGCTCAAAAGACTTAATGTGAAATATGAAATATTTTTTCTAAATATGAAAATAAGAACATATATTCAAGACACAGAAACACATCAGTTTTAAACATTGTTTCTTTAGTGACAGGTTAATTCTAACCCTATAGCATATTTGATCTTATCCACACAATTAAAACATTAAGGTATAAAAAGAAAAATACAGTAGTGAATGTACATAGTACAAAGCCCACCTACTTTCTCAGCTAATTAAACAAAATATGCAGTTGGCTTATTGCTCATGCTCATGTTTCTCCTCTAAGCACCTTGCCAATTTTCAAATAATAAACATATGTGAAATATTTTACATTCAACATCTAACTTTTTTTTTACTCCATAACAAAATATAAGTTGATGTTTTAGCTTAAAAAATAAAGAAATGGTAAAATATGAGTGCTCGTTGCAATACAGTATAACATATGCCTTTTCCTCCTCCTCCGCCTCTTCTTCCTCATCCTCCTCCTCACACCACTCTGGAAGGGACAGCACTCTGGAATGGATGCCAAATGTCTAGCAAATCCACTTCCAGTTCTGAACAATATCTGCTCATCAGATAATGTCCACATAGCACCATTTATTTTCATTCATTCATTCATTCTCCTCTACTGTGTCTAGGACCAGAAGACTGAAGACTGTAGTGTCACACGTATTCTTGTGGCAAAATTGTGCATACAATTTTATTTGATTCCATTTTAATCATTGAGTCCTTGATTTGATGAATTTTCTTTGATGATACTTCTGAGAACTTGCTTTTGTGGTTTAACAGTGTATTCTTTAGAGATGTCTGAAGAAAAAGAAAACATTAAAATGACATTAATATTATGAAACTATATTGACATTAGCATAACATTTAATAATGTTTTGTATATTGCACTTGTATTTACTTGCTGGTCTTTTAAAAGATTGTATTTGCTTGCCTGATTTTGAGTTATTCTGAAAAACCAGAGTAAAAAAGAGGAAGAAATGGTTACTTACATAACTTAAATACAGCATCAGCAATGCCACTAAAAGTAAAGTAATGGCCAGTATAACATAAAATGTATCCTGGTCCTTTGATGTTCCATTATCCTCATTGGTACCGTCTAAGGAAGACAAAACAAAACTTTAGTTGGTCAGAGTTGCACTTTTAGAAGAAACACTTAAGAGTACTTTAGTTGTGCCTTTGGGTGAACACTTGTAAAACACTACCACAAGGTGTTTCTCTAATAACTGATCCTACCTGGGGATGATAACATGTAGCTAAACAGCCACAGATAAGACAGCATCCCAGCTGTAATGGCTGTATGGCTACAGGTTTTCATTCCCACACAGCAATGTAACTTTCAAAACCTCAGGGTTTAAGCTGTGACGTTTGAAATCACATTGAAAGTGTGTATCTTCATGTCATTACACTCACCATAAACCCTGAGATGAACATCTCCCTCCTGATTCTGATGTCCAAGAGGAGCTAACAGAAAGCAGCGGTATCTCCCTGCATCTTGCAGCGTCACATTACTCAAAACGAGGCTGTGTGAATCTTCCAAAAGTTTCAAATCCCTTTCCACACCTTTATATCTTTGAACAGTGCTGTTCTGATGTGTGAGCCTCTTCATCACTAGACCAGTTAACTGGTGAGAGGTAGCCTCATTGACCTGAGAAATGAAATATGGTAAATTAAATCATTCATTCAATAGGCCTAGCTGATTACTTAATACCAAGCAAATTAACACTGATGACTAATAAAACATTCTCTATTACTTCTGTCCAACAGAATACTCTGAACATGTCTCACCATGTTAGTCCTGGAGTAAAAAGCAATTACATAATTGTTTTTCATCCTAACACAACAAATTCAGCAAACTGCAGCTAAATAGTGGAGAAAACACTAAGCATTTATTCTCACTGAAGGCAACACAGGTTCAGATTATATTTATTGCCCCCTTCATTAGGTAGAACTACCTTGTGCCAGCACTCATTGCCCATTTTATCAGGTACACCCTGGGGTTAAATTAGGGGGAGGGCAAGAAGGTAGAACTCTGGCACATTTAGTTTATCTCAAAGACAAGCTACAGTACTGTACCTTAATGGAAGTGTAACTCATAGCAGTGCATCATAATGATGATGAATTACAAAATTTATTATTCATTTCAAAATTGTTAAATGTATTCCATTATTCAAGACAGCTGTTAACTACAGTGCATTAAAGCAGTCTTTTTATTTTGCTACTGATAAGCTTTATCAGTTATCGTTGCCAGAAAATATCTTTGCCAAATTGACAAAACCTATTCTATTGTAGTCAGTTAAATTAAAACAGAAACAGATAGAATCAACTTGTTTGAACACATTCCCGTGATATCATGGATAGGTTTCTGTTTGAGACCCTCTGTTCCAGCTTATTCATTCATCCATTCATTTACCTCGTTTTATGTCATAAATAAATTTTTTATTTACTCGGCTAACTAGAGAACTTACGAACAAAATGCTCAGAGTATAAGAGTACAAGAAGTACTAGAGTCAGGGAATGTAAAACCAGACAGAAAGTAGAAATGTAGAAAGTGTACACTGGTGTAAAGATTAAAATCGCCAACCAGGGTAGCTACAAGGTGGTAAACTGGCTACATGTATTTTCTTCAAACAATCCTACAATCCATAAAGGACCAAAAAGCACACACAAAGTGGACTGCATTACTGAGGACACACTGGAATTGAGAAACTAAGTGTCCAGGTAAGCTTACCTTGTACCATATGACTGACCGGTACTGGACTCCAGGTTTGGAAGTGGCCCAGCAGCGCAGAACTGTGTCTTCACCCCAGATAGACTGGATCACACGATTCGTACTGCTGTCATCACTTCTGACTCCTACCCCTACACGCACATTTAGGATGAAATCACATATCACATCTGTGGCAAACAACAACAAAATCCTCGAAACGAATGAGCCGAAACAAGAAAAACAGCAGACAGTCTTACCAAAAGTGAGGAGCAGGATAATTGGTAAAGCATTAGTATTCCTCATCGCAGTGATAGTCAGACAGTCAGAGGTCTGTAACCAGGAACGTGTATATATACTGTTACGCAACAGAAGTGAAACCAAAAAACAGGGAAATCCCTAATACGCGTCAAAGGAAATTATAGATGACGCCACTCTCGCTCCTACCAGCACTTTCTCTGCTGAAGTTAATGATGATGACTGCAAGGATAGTACTTATATTTGCGATTCATAGCTATGGTAAGTAATAACCATTGTTTATATCTATAATAAACACAGATATCGTTTATAGCCATAGTTGTGCTTGCTAATGGAAATCTTTCCAAAACGCAGCTATTTATGTCAAACCCGTAGCCTGTAGTTCCTATAAAACCGCGCTGCGTCACTGCTCTTTTCGTCATGGAGCCGTAACGCCGGTTTAAGCAGTTGTCCTTTCTGTAACTGATTAGACTTATTTTAGCAGCGCTTTAGATGTAAAGCTACCAAATAAACTCAACCTGATGAGCATATCACGCAGCACGTGTATCCGGACAAAACAAAACAAAAACAAACAACACACATCCAGGCAGCAGGCTTGTAATGGTTTACCTAACTGCATTGCAATAATGTAGCATTTAATGTCTATTAAAAGGAAACCTTTCATAATATTACTTTAATTATTTAAAAGAGTCGCTTTTGTCTTATGTTTGTAAACACAGTACTTCCGCGTTCAGCTGTTTGAGCCCTGAATTACCCAACGATGGGAAAGTCTTCGGGGGAAACCCCCAAAAGCACAGTCTGCTTCACAGGGGATTTACCTCTGACATCTGTCACACAGATAGCATTACAGCAGGCCTTTAGATACAACATTCTGACCACGTGTGTGTGGTAGTTGTTGTAGTAGTAGTAGTAGAAGTAGAAGTAGTAGAAGTACACAGCAAAATCCTCAGTGTTGAATTAACACCTAGAACGTTGATTTAACTCTTTCAGAATTCCTTGGTGTTCATTTGGACACACACACGTGCACTGTAGGTGTTAATTCCACACTGGGGATGTTGCTGTAGTATTTTACCAAACTACTGCCAAACATGCATGCCATGCATGACTTATACATAACAGGCTACACGGACCTATTCTTGATAAGAGTTGAATATGAATTTTTAATTCAATTCTTATTTACATTCCAACACTGTAAGGTGACTGTGGATGGTTTGACAATCTTGATAATGTCATGTTTGAACCCAGTAAATGGGAAATTTAAAATGAATCATGGATAACAGTTTCTCCTTAACTTCAAATACATTTACAGAACTATTTAATGTTATTTTATAAATTATGTTTTTTCGTGGATTTACTATCTGGTTTGCCGATCTTACAAATAGCGAAAAAAAAGTACAAATTGCATTGTTGAGCTCCTGAATGGTGCAAAAGGTGATTTTGTCCAGAGTTCACCAAATTTGGGAGAAAATGGGGAGATTAGTTTAAGAGTAAAAAAAAAAAAAAAACAGGCTTATTTAGCTTGTCCAGAGGTCTAAACTTTGGCCTGCACTCTGACAGCTATAATGCCAGGTATTTATATTGGAGAAGTCCTATGACTTTGGAGGTGAAATATTAAGTGATATCGTGAGAGGGAGTGCTAATGTGCTGAAAATCAGCACAGCTGGGATTTGGTCTTAGGTACTAGGCCATAGCTAATGACATCTGTGCTGATATTCAGTACAACAGCATGACCTCGAGAGTGATACTGCTTTTATACAACAGTTCTAAAAACAAGAACTTAAAATAGAGTAAGTAACATTTTGGACACAATATGACCAAATGTTCTGTTTATTGTTGCTCAGCAAGCAGAAATAGATCCTGAAGAAGCCATACTTATTTCATAGCAATGTTGGCTAGCTGGCTAGCTAGCTCACATTGATTTGTACATTCCCATTAAAGGTGCTTCTGGTAAAACTGGCATCCCTTCTTCCTTTTCAGTTATATATAAAAGTTATATTCATGAAAAGTATTGCTTGCCATGTCTGCTGATGATGATGTCACTAACACTACTGCAGTAACCGGTTTGAACCAGGAAGTGGAGTTATACGTGCAGGACACAGATGAGCAGAGTGATACACACAATGAAATGTCCCAGTGCTGTTATGCGAAATATCTGCACTCTAGGAACACCACTTAACCATTAGTGGACGGAAACTAACTGCTATGTGTTGTATTTTCTTTTCATTTATTTTCTCTGTAGTGGTATATGCATCAGTGCTGGAAGCCACTGAGAATTATTTTTGTGAAGAGGGATCACAAGCTCTAAAGTGGGATCATGCAAGCAGAGCCACAGATTGTGAACAAAGCTGGATTGCTGAATCCATCGTAAGGCACAAGTATTATAATTTCAATTAGCATTTATTTGGTTTTTAAAACACTGATGAATTAGTTACAGATAAAATTCAAACAGTTCTTGAAAGCCATATCTTATGTGATGTTACATTTTTTACAGCCCATAGGAAGCTTTATGAGGGGTATTGCTGAGTGCCACAGCCCATGCATTAATGTGACTGCTGGTACAATTATCATCAGTGGTTGTGTCAATGCCACTCTGACTGTTATATGTTATCAGGTGTGTCCACACTAGTCTCTGATGGTCTTGTCAAGTTTTGTTACTGTTTAATTAATGCATATTTCATTTATTTTAAATATATATATATATATATATATATATATATATATAAAATGTTTAAATGTTTAAATCTAATCTTTGCAGGGACATTTGACTGAATATCGAGTACATTTTGTGGGTACGTATTCATATGTATTTATTTTTTTAACATTAACCATATTTACTAAGTTATTATAAAGCAGAAACATGGCAGATTTCTTTGATCATTCTCTTCTAATTTTCTACAATATTATTTGTCATTTTTTAACTTTAGGTGCTCCGAACAACCCTTTACCACTACAGAATTTCCAGAAAAGAGGCCGCTATGGTAATGTACAAGAAAATAAAAATACACCAAGAGTATATGTCTTGCAAAATCTAGAAATTGTACATTAAATTAAAATCTGAACATTTTAATTGATGCAAAAATATTGTTATATTGTGGCAATTTCAAAATTACTTAAAAAATAGGCAACTAACATATCTATTCTTGTGTCTCTTCATCAGGTATCTGGGCTTGTCTCTCACTTCTTTTTTTAATGATTGTAGGATTTGCCATCCAGCACCGTCTTAGGCTTAGAAACTCTCAATCAATTCAGCTTTAATAGACCATAGTATTGTGTTGTTTACTGTCAGATGTTTAACCATATTTGTATATTGCAATGCAAAAAATATAAATGTAAATAATAGTGTATAGTATAATAGAAGTAAAAGCTGCTAGTGGATGATCATCCACATGACATTTTTGTATATTTGAATTTTGTGCTCACGTTGTATTTTTGTTTACATTTTTGTTTCATTTTCAAGGCATTTTTATAACTGGACATTTCGATTTTTAATTTTTATAAAAATTTATGATAAAAAATTAAATGTTTTGGTCTGCCCACTTTTCAAATGAAGAAAAGATTAAAAACACATTTATGGAGCTCCCAAATTGTGTAAATGGTGCTTTTGTCCAGATATTATGTGTTTGGATCCAAATAATGCCACACCATCCATGGCCTGGAGTCCAAGAGAGCAAAATTGGACATGTTCTCATGGTGGGAGGGATGGTAGTATTCTCTCTCCCTTGTAAATCACATAGATTCTACCTGTATTTGGGTGTTTGTGAGCTCATGTATGCAGAAGAGGGTAGATAGTGTTTTCCTCCAATGTGTCATGCTCCACTATGATGAAGCATGAGCAGCAGTTTGAAAAGATGTGGCTGGTTTGGCGTATTATGGAGGAATGCTAGCTTTTACACTCCACTATTCGGAGCTGTTGAAGCATAGGTGCTTCTTTTAAAAAAAGAAAGAAATAGGGAGAAAGCAGTAAAAAAAAAAAAAAAGAATTTTGTTTAATATATTGTGTTTTAATTTTATTTAATATTTAATTTTTTTTAATGGGTCATTTGTATCCAGAATATTTACTAACATTCCACTATTTACAGTCTCTTCTATTACTAACAGTATGCAACAAACTGTATATTTCACTACAGCTTTAAACAAATAAATACTACAATAAAAATGACCAAGATCAGTGTCATTAATCAATGTGTATGTGACTAATTTATGTCTCTTCCTACGTTCACACGTACATTCATGTAATTTTGACGTATAAAAAAATTATTTATACAAAATGAAGTCAAATAAAAATGTAAAGTAAATCTTGCCTTATTTTGCTCTTGTATTTCTCACATTCACATCGCTACTAAATAAGTCACGACTACATTTTGAAAAAGTCACATGTTTATCTTGAACAAAGATATTGAGGAAAACAGTACATGTACATAAGTATTACAATATTATTTACATGTCTTCTTTATTTATCTGCATTTCTGATACTGAAAACATCATCAGACTTATCGCCCACTGAATAAGGCACAAGGCATTTTTACCTTTCTGAGTTTATACACTTAAATGCATTTATTCAGTCCTGTGTGTCTTTCCTTTAGAGAAAATGCAGAGTCAGACTGTTAAAATGAAAACGATAAAGTTCTCAGATACATTTTGCTCAGCTTTTTCTCTCCTGTTATGTCTTCCAAAATGTGCGCTTGACCGCTGCTTGGTTACATTACTCTGGTGGAGCAAACTGAATGCTAAGCATCTTTGTTTGTGCTTAAATCCCAGAACTTTGAGGGCCCTTTACTAGTCCTTGCTCTTTGCGCACAACAGGTGCATAAATGCTACAGTCCCGTGCCTCGCACACTCCTGGTACACCTGGAATACCAGCGATACCTGGCTGACCCACAGATCCTGGGAACCCACGAGGCCCTTGAGGTCCCTCAAGTCCTTTCCTAGCCATGCCTGGATGACCTGGAAGCCCTATATAAGGGGAAGTGAGAGAAGTGTGAGATTTTGTTTAAGTCTGTCTGTCTGTCTGTCTTTTAAGTCAAAGCTCCACTACAATGTCATATTGTTTAGAAGGATGTACTGGGGATTCATGCTACATGAGGAACATTCCATATGGACATTTAAATGCTGCTTAAGGTGCTAACAGCATTAAGGTGCATTTTACCGCTGGGCCCTTGGAGACCATCTTGCCCAGGAAGTCCTTGGCCAAGGAGACCCTTCTGACCTTTTTGACCTTTTGCTCCTTTAAAAAAAAAATTGAGATTTATAAAAATATTGTGGAGTAAAAGCATCACTTTTCCCCAAACTGTTCATTGCATTTATCATTATTTTGCAGTTAAATAATTGCTTGATGTACCTCCATCACCCCTTGCCCCTTTCTGTCCTTCTAGACCTGACACACCTCGAGGCCCTCTGGCTCCTTTAGCTCCAGCTTTGCCAGTTTTTCCCTGAACAAACACACACACACACACCCGCACATGCACACGCAACCCCAAAACAGAAATCTTCACTGACATCTGTGATAGATAGGGGATTTAGGGACTCACAGCTTTTCCAGAATTCCCAGGAGGCCCTTGGGTTCCTGGGGGTCCAATTAGGGTGCGGTTGTTAATAGGACAGCCTTGTGAACACTTAGCTCGAATAGAGGAGGCATACTGGGAGATCTGGGAAGTGACCACCCCTCGACACAGCTGTAGAACTTGCTCATCTGTCAGACTAGGACCCTGCAATGTGCATGATGTAAAATAACTCAACACTCCAGCCATTTATTAAATGATGGTGTATATGTTATCTCAGGCATTTTTTCTTGCCTTTATAATTTCTAGCTTCCTCATTACATTCAGATTTACATTGCTGTTTCCTTTAAACTATAAAGGAAGCAACTGAGAATGGATGGGTGAGTGAATAAAAAAGGTGTGCTTTGTTTCAGCAATTGAATCTACAATATACTGAATATTGGCAACCACAAAAGTTAAAGGAGTAGTAAAATTAGTGGATTACCATGGAAGGAGGGATGAATGAAAGAATAGAAGGGTGAGATAGATGAGTGTCATTAGTATGAGTTCTAATTGAATGATGGAAAGGTGAAAAAGGAAAAAAAGGAAAAGCAGCAAAGAATGACGCATTTACGTAAAATGAGACAACCTAACAACATTTACCAACTTTGGTGGTTCTACCTTATATTCCTTAGGAGCAGCTTTGTGGAATGAATTGAAGCCAATGGGAGGAAAAGTAAAGGATGGAAAAACACAGAAAACAGGAGTGATAGAGGCATGAAAAGTGCTAGAGTTTTTTTGTAATATTGTCTAGTAAGTTTGGAAGCAGTGTGAAAAGTTTTCAATTCTAAGTCTGTAGAAAAAAATGGATGGATAGGGGAATAAAAAAGGGATGCAAGTGGACTATCAGAAAAATACAAGCACACTTCTCCTCAATGGGCATAACATTCTACAGTTGGAATGATGTTTCTCACACGAAAACTGTAGGAGTTAGGTGCCAAAAATAGGAAAGAAGAAGAAGAAATAAGTGAGAGGACATACTGTGATTGCTGTTTACAGTTACTGTTTAGGTTTGTGATTCCTTATCCAACATGTGAGATAGTAGATGGTTTGGGTGCCAAAGTCAGATTAATTGTATATTTTGTCCTTAAATCTTTAGATGCATTTTGTTAGATTTAATCTAGTGTAATATGATAATAAGTGTACATAGTGTAGTATGTAAACATGGAGATTTGACATACTTTTATACATATGAAACAGATGAAGTACATTTGCAGTACATACATGTTCACCTGGGCTTCCTTTTGGTCCACTGTGTCCTTTCACACCCATGTCCCCAGGAGGACCAATGTCACCTCTGGGGCCGGGGACACCTGGAGGTCCCACCCGACCAACAGGTCCAACAGGGCCGATGTAACCTTTCTCTCCTTGCTGCACAAATGCACAGTGGATGACTCATAGTAAAAGGAAAATATAGTAGCAGGGGTGTAGGTTTTGTTAAAAGTATCTATAGCAAGTAGATTCAGAACCAGGTAATGAAAATGACCTTACTGCTGAATTCTCCTTTAACTATTCTCATTGAAAATGGGCTGAAGGTTAAAGGTGTGCTAATCAGATTTAGATAAAGGCCAGAAAACATGAATTAACCAAAATATACAATGCTTAAACAACAAACCTGCCCTTTGTCACCATGGGAGCCTGAACTTCCCTGTGTGGATATGTTGAGAAAGGAAGTACTGGTTAAAAAAATTCGGCTGTCTGTGTAATGGAAACAAGAACTGAAACAATGCAAATCTAAACAGATAAAATCAAATGTCATCTTGTTCACCTTTTCTGCCTTAACACCTTTTAGGCCTTTTCTCCCCATGTCACCCTATAGACAAAAAAACATTACAAAGGTGACGATTAATGTCATATGAATTATGTCATTTGATTTTAATATCACTGATCATAATCAATGATATTAATATCATTTTAAAATGTCTCATGCTGGGCAGACAACCACAATCCCTTCTCAAAAGAGGAACTGGATATTTATTGGCTTGCCAGTACACCTACAAATCATGACAGTAATTCAATTAAATTCAACTTTATTTGTATAGCGCCTTTAACAACAGACAGTACATGCTATATCTGTACTTCAACAACTGTTATAAGATGAAGGAAATTTAATACCCCTCACAAACTTTATGTTACCTTAATGCCATCTGCTCCAGTTTCCCCTTTGGCACCCTACAAAGCAGAGACTCTGACAGTTAGCTTTATATAATAAACCTAGATAAAGGTATTTGAAAGGGTATTGTATATTACCCTTTTGGAGGAAATGTTTAAACAGAGTAATTTATTTTCAGTCTACTGGTCATTTCTTTAAAAAATATTGGGCAAGATCCTTACAGTTGGACCCTTCAGGCCTTTTCGACCTGGCTTTCCCGGAATCCCTGAATCTCCTCTTTCCCCTTGTGGGCCCTGAGGCAAATAGCAGTAAAAAATGCACAAACAATGTTAGGATTACTGTTACTCAGCTCAGGTTTTATACAAGTGAAACCAGATATTTACATACACTTTAGAAAAAAAACACAAAAACCTTTTTTTCTTTACTGTCAGACCATAAATCAGAGTAAACATTTTCTGCTTTAGATAAATAAATATTAACATATTTTTTGCATTTGTCAAATGTCAGAATCGAGCAAGGGGGAATTTTTACGTATTTTTTTTATCACTTTCATCAAAGTCAGAAGTATACATACACTAAGTCTATTGCATCTTTAAACAAAAAGAAAACTCCAGAAGATTCCATTCTGAGCTTAAGAAGCTTCCGATACGTTAATTAATTCCATTCGAGTTAATTGGTGGCACACCTGTGGATGCATATAAAGGCACACCTTAAACACAGAGCCTCTTTCTTTGACATTATGGGAAAATCAAGAGAAATCAACCAAGACATCAGGAAAAGAATTGTGGACCTCCACAAGTGTGGCTCATACTTAGGTGCAATTTCCAGATGCCTGAAGGTCCCACGTTCATCTGTTCAGACAATAATACGCAAGTATAAAAAACATGGGACTGTAAAAGCATCATACCGCTCGTGAAGGAGACGGATTCTGAGTCCCAGAGAGGAACATTTTTTGGTGCGAAATGTGCGAATCAACCCAAGGACAACAGCATAAGACCTTGGGAAGATGCTGGCTGAAACTGGTAAGACAGTGTCATTATCCACAGTAAAACAATCCTGTACCACCATGAGCTGAAAGGCTACTCTGGGAGGAGAAAGCCATTACTTCAAAATAAAAATTTTTATTTCTGGAGACATGTTCTGTGGTCTGACGAAACAAAAATTGAACTTTTCAGCCATAATGATAAACGGTATATTTGGAGGAAAAAGGGGGAAGCTTTGAAGCCTCAGAACACCATCCCAACTGTGAAG
>JAQQZR010000033.1:18954587-18972958 GCA_030068235.1 Notoglanidium macrostoma
TTATTCTGACATTTAACAAATACAAAAAATGTTAATATTTATTTATCTAAAACAGAAAAAGTTTACTCTGATTTAATGTTTGAGAGTAAAGGAAAAAATTTTTTGTATTTTTTTCTGAAGTGTATGTAAATATCTGGTTTCAACTGTAATATCACACTTCATCCTCACCTTTTGCTGTTTGTAATATATTCACATGATATATTGAATGAATTACTTAAAATGGAGTCTTATAAGCATATTAAAAAGTAAAAAAGAGATTCAAAATGCAATATATGCTCTATTAAAGCATAGGTCAGGCAAAATAAGGTGAAATATGAAGGCCTATAAAAACAGAGTCTACTAGTAGTTTCACTTTCAGTAATGCTTTCACTTCCGCTGAAAATCCCCTTTACTATCTTTGGAAGGGAGAGTACCGAGAGTGCCATGTCTGGTGACATGACACACAGCACCAATACACCCACATAGTCACACATGCATAACATGTGACACAAGCTTTTCAGCTTTGGCTAAAATAACAAACTTCTGTTTTCCTATTTCCTATTACACTAAAATTATTGTCAAATTATTGTAAGCAAAATGACACATCTTATGCAAATATTGACACTTCAAAATAAATATTAAGAAAATTACAGTACTGATAAATATTATGATTTCCTCTTACAATTCTTGCTTATTCGGTTTTGAATAAATGATAAATCACTTACCCCAGCCCCCACTCTCCCGGGATGTCCCCTCTGTCCAGGTTTCCCTTTCAAACCCTTAGAGGAGAAAGGGAGAGAAATTAGTCATTTCTGTTTAATGGCTCATATTAAAAAGATCTTTATCCTGGTCATGGATTCTGTCAACTGTCTAAAACATTTCACAGTAATCAGATGGTCAGAGTTCAATTTAAATGTTTGCTATTTGAATTTTACCTTTTGTCCAACTGACCCTGGTAGCCCTTCAATTCCTGGAACTCCTAGTGGACCCTGTGGATATAAGAAATCATAGCAGCTACATACTGTATATTAAAAGCTAAGTGCTAAATGATAACATTTCCAGATGCACCAAGCTGAAACTTACATCTTCTCCAGACTCTCCATCACTTCCTGGAAAGCCACTAATTCCTTCATCACCCTGATCAGGAAGAAAAGTGAAGATAAAAGGTATTTTTCTTGAAGTACTGTGAATTTAAAATATAATGACTAATAATGTAAGCAGATTATTGACTTCCATTTAAGATTTCTGAAGTAAACATTATTGCAATGAGTGAATGTTGATTCAAAATACCAACACATATTCAGTAGAAAATTTGAGATAATTTATAATGAATATATACAGACATACACATATTAGCATAAGTTATATGCAGTCTTAGACTATCACTAATTCCAATTAAAGTAGATTTTTAACTAATTCCAGTTAAAGTAAATTTGTAAGTCAACTCATTAGGCAAACTTGACAGACTTCATTATAGTGGCACTTACCTTTGGCCCTGGCACTCCCCTGTCTCCTGGTTTTCCAGGATAACCCTTCAAAATGTACATAACAAGAAATGTTTTGTATTAAAAATAAGTTGGATTTAGGTAATGGGTGCAGAGATTACAAGAAAAGACATGAATCTCACAGGGTAACCCTGTTCCCCAACATCCCCAGTAAAACCAGGCGCTCCAGTCTGACCCTGTGAGTAAAAGAGACAAATGTTATTTATCTTAAATAATAAAGTCTGACAGAAGTCCATCATGTCTTGTGATTACATATAAAACTCTTTTTTTTCTCTTAACCTTTGGTCCCTGTGGTCCCTGAGCTCCCTGCTTCCCAGGTTTTCCAGTTGACCCCTAAAAACAGTTAGAGGTAGTTTACCATTCCATAGAGGTTCACTGTGTTCCAATATGAGGAGAGTTTCATAATCTTAATAGAGTCTCTATAGCTTTATAAATAGAAAAGTATGTCTTTAATGCTAGACTGGTTTACCTTAATACCTTTACCTCCCAAAGTTCCTGATCGGCCAATAGGACCATCTGGGCCCTGTAATAAAAAAAACACAGAGTTCAGGACTAAGTCAGACCTATTGTTTGTAGGATAAATATGACTATATGATAAAGCTATGGTTTTCAATCCAGGTTTTTATCATGCTGTTTGTGTAGGGGTGGCATGTAGTGCAGTGGTTAGTACTGTTGCCTCACAGCAAGCTGGTTTTGGGTTCGAACCTGCTTGCCGGCCAACTAGAGCTTTTCTGTTCAGAGTTTGCATGTTCTCCCTGTGCCTGCGAAGGTTTTCTCCGGGTATTCTGGTGTCTTCCCACATCCCAATTATATGCAGATTAGGTTAACTGGCCACGCCGCTAAATTGGTCATAACTGTGAGTGTGAATGATTGCTTGTTGGTGTGTTAGCAATAGGTTGGAGACCTGTCCAAGGTGTTCTCCACCTCTTGCCCAAAGTCAGCTGGGGTTGGCTCCAGCTTCCCCATGACCCTTAACGGATAAGCAGTATAGATAATGGATGGATGGATGGATGGATGGACGGTTGGTTGTGTAGGCTGAAGCACTTTTTTTATATTAAAAATTCATGCTTGTGTAACCAATGAAAACCTAGACCATACTAGTGAAGCTGTGGTGGTTTCTTTTGCATGTGAGTAGAAATAAAAAGTTAAATAGGGGAAATAAGCAAATGTCAGATTCTTGCTAATAAGGAATGGCAACAGAATTAGGAGAATTTACTTACACTGTCTCCTGGAGGTCCAACCCCTCCACGAGGACCTTCCATCCCAACATCACCCTAAAAAACATATACCCTCAGTAGTGAAACTTGCTTATAGAATAACAAACAATCAGGAGTCAATATGTAATTACACTGCCATGTCACAGGTACATAAACACAATATTAATTTGCTTTATATACTGTTTGCTATTGAACCTCTTAAATCAGCCATCAACTTTTAATCAAAATTGAAGAAGCATTTACCTTTAATCCAGACTCTCCCCTCTCACCTGGGTCTCCAGGAGGCCCAGTTAAACCCTAGAGAACATGAATTGGAACATGTGTAAGAGACACTCCAAGATAGAGTTGTATATGTTAAATCCATTTTCCACTCACAATTGCACCAGAGAAACCAGATTCACCATCTTCTCCGTCAGGTCCAGGATCACCCTGGAGATTGAGACAAGGCAGGTAGTGCAGAGATCATATTAGTAGGACAGCAAGGAGTCCAAATAATTCAGATATGAATACGAGGTTAGATAATGATATGAGCTTACAACAGGGCCTGGATCTCCTTCTCGTCCTCGAACCCCTTTGATTCCTTTGTAACCCTGACAGCATGACAAGATACTATTAATAAAGTATTTAGATATTCTGGAAACTCTGATATGCAGAGCACAATGGTTAACTTTCTGATCAAACTCTAAACCTCTCACCTCCCTGCCTTGAGCACCAGGGAATCCCTGTTTTCCTTGTGGCCCTATGGATCCCTGATTACAATAAGATATTAGTAAACTTATCAAAACAACAGCAAAGTTGGAAAAAATCCTGGCATATGACTCTTGATTTACCTTGGGACCGGGAAAGCCAGCAAACCCAGGTTCGCCTGGTTCACAGTCACACTCAGTGGGTCCCTCCTCCCCTAAATCAGCATCCTCTCCATACGGGACCTGGGTGGTCAGAGTGGTCACCTCTTTGGCATAGTTATATGACTCGGTGGTGCTGGCATACGGGTAGGTCTCCTCTGTGATCATGGTGACACCTGGAGGAGCAGGATCGTAGGAGTCATATGCAGACACAGTCTGCTCATCCTCGTAGCTGTGTGTAGGCTCGGGATGGTAGTCCACTTGAAATGCATTGAAAAGAATCTGTGAGACACTGCAAGGCTTTAAAACTGATTGTTGTGACTGACTGTGGTTCACAAAACAGTATTGAGTAAATATCACTGAACAAAGAACAAGGGGCTTTTTTCTTTTTGCTGAAAGCAGAGTAGGTATATTTATTATGTAGTGTCAGAAGTACACATCAGGGAGAATGATATAATGAGCAGTAATGAGTAATGACCCAGAGTATGTGCATATAAATGTGTGGACGTAAAGGTAGTTTCCAAATGTAATTTAAATCTATATATATTAAAAGTGCTAAAGCTAACAGTGTATTTTATCCTTATTTTTTAATTATTTTTTTAAATAAACTCATGACAAGCTTAAGAATCAAAAACTCAATTAATCCCGTCTATTAAAAGCTACATGAAGAAGGGAAGTTTAGGCTTCCATTATTCTAATGGCTATTTGCCCTTTTTTCATCATAGTATTTAACAGCTGAAAGTGCAAAATATAGCTCCACCTTAAAGCATACTTTAAAGTTGTTTAAAAATGCCAATAATGCTGATCTTACTTGAATATTTATGCAGATTTCAGATGAAGTGATCATACCAGTTAGTGGGTTTCCAGACTCTTCTTCATATCCATTCACTAGAGAGCCTTCATATGTATGGTCCTCACCTAATTAATAAAACAAACGATTTATGACTGAAAATGAATATTGAAGATAAATTATCATGAAGACAAGTGCAAAATGAAATGTTGCAGTCTTAATATTTGTGTGGCAGCCTGGGAAAACCCTGACACATGTTTGTGTAGTTCTGAAAACTACAGGATTTTCCTGAACTGAAATGTGTTTCTCTTTTGTGTGCATCTCAACCAGAAGTAAAGTACAAAACAAATAAACAAACAAACAAAAAAAATTTGGGGCTACCCCAAAAGTTGAAAAGGAAGAAAATTGCATGTAGTGATTGTATTCTGACTGTGGTGCAGGAGTATTATAAAAATTGACAGATGATTAAAAACTAATTTGATTTAGCTTATTCCCATTTTGCTACTACATTCTAAGGAAATTCACCTAACTAGCAAGGATTTAGACATCTTTAGACAGACTGTTTTCACTGCCATGTTTGTTAAACCCAATATGACCTTTGCAGAAAGGTAGTCCAGGCAAGATTAAAAAGTAAAAAAAAAAAATGCAGTTTAGGTGACTGACAGTTTCTTAAAGTTGAAGGGTCATATTACAATGCTAATAACACAAAGATTCAATTTTGCCTATTTTTTTGTCTTTCTTGACAGAATTCATCCATAGGGACATCTGACAGGCTTTTTCAGGCAGCCACACATTTCTGAGACATTTTTGAGAGTCTTGTTAACCTGACCTGAATGGTTACCAGAGTAGTCTTCCTGGGCATTGGAGTGGAGCACACATAGCAAGAGCACAAAGCCTAGAAACCCAGCCTGCACCTAAAACCAATAACACAACACATAAACCAGGACTTTATTAATACTTTGCTTTCGAAGAAAATGCTCCAATCCTTTAGAAAGGCTAGAAAACTACACTGTGACTCAATTATCTACCAGTTAAAAAGTACCAAAGCTCTGTTTTTTAGATCAGTTTGTTTTTTTTAGCTGCTCTTCATGGAAACAGAATTTACATTATTACTAGTATGCTGACTAATTTATGTGATCTTATATAAGGTCATTAAGACATACGTTCTTAACCTAACAAACCACAACAGTTCTCAACCTGCTCCTACATTCCAGACCAGACAGTCTGCTCTGTGTGTTCAGAAATGTGTAAAAGGCACTGTTCTCAGTAAGCCAGCCTCAAAAATTAAGCATTGCTTCACCGAAATGATTGGGCTTTTTCTATGTATTACACATTGCAGTAAATATTTCGACAAACTTGAGATATAGTTGTACAACAAAATAAAATAGGTCCATCCTTCAGTCTCATTAAACACATATTCTCTGTAAAGTTAATAGACATTAAACAGCTGGGTTAAGTAGTAAAGTATTCAAATTGCTTTAGTAAAACAAACCCACCACCATCCCCCTCTTCTATAAAACATTTTATAGACTTTTAAAGCTGCTCCTTTAAGACAGCGGTTGTAAATGAGTGAAAAGTATGTTCCTGCCATTCAAATGTCATGCCCCTTGTGCCCTTTCCATCTGACATAATTAAGAATAAGTTAATAATAAGTTGAGAATAATGGGTGGAGCTTATGGATGGCTCTCACTGACCCAAAGGCTCTCTGGGGCAAAGCGGTGTAGTGTGGGATAGTAGCAAACTCACTCCATCTCTATGAGCCAACAGTCAGTCTTTATCAAACCTACTGAAGGATTGTTAGCTATCACACACCCAAGCCACACAGGAAACTGACAGAGCACTTCCAGGTTAAGTACCCCAAACTAGAAAAATAAATGAATAACCATGAGCCTGTCCTGGAAACTTTATGACATAACATTAAAAAATTTTACTTTTATTTTATTAGATCCTGTACTTGAAATCAAAAACCTGAACAGCATTTATTAAACTTGCCCTATGCATATTTCAAACACCTTTGTCCTGTGTTGTGTTAAAGGAAAATCATTCAAAACTGTTAGCAAGTTATCATGACCCATTAAAGGATGACATAAAAAAGCAGACCAAACCCATCATTCAATTTTGATCATTACAACTATGAAACTAGATGCACCAAGATTAAATTAATAACTCAAAATAATAATAAAAAAAGTAACTAATCTGAGCTATAACTTGAATTAGTTATATCATCAATTTTACAGTTATATAAATATAAAGAGCTTACTGCTCACCTTCACCCTGGAGCCTCCCATGGCCAATGGGCCTTCCTGCACAGGATTCAGTATGATGCGTAATTCCCACTGAAACTAGCTTCTGTCTCTCTCCAGACACAGGCTTACCGTTTTGGGCTGTGAGAGATCACAGAGCTCTGTGTATGCCTGACTTCTTCACAGCATTCTCCAACCTCACGCACAGCATTGGACCCGCAGTGCTGAGAGAGCCGTGCAGTGTTGCTGAGCCCTCAACAGGCTCTTCCACGAGCTATCCTTTCCTCAGCTGGGTGACAAATACCTGAACCTTCCCCAAACACACGTAAAGCCAGGCAAGACACTGAACGGCTCTAGGACAAGGGTGCGGAAAATGAGAACAAAGCGATATATAAGGATGATAGGAGCACATCTGATTCTTACAACTGCAATTTTGTCATTTGTATTTTGCAAGAAGCAACTTGGTAATGCTTTCATTAAAAGTCCTTTAACTGGCATTAGTTAACACATTAACATGAACAATCCACAAGCTTCAGTATAAACATATATATACATGGACATTTAACATATACAATAATGTTAAAAAAAATTTTTTTAAATAATAAACCAAATAGTCAACACCAATGTTTATGACCTCAATCAAAATGAACACCTTAATTAATATGTTTGTGGTTTGTTTACTGACTAACTTCAGAAGTGAGGCTGAAGCAAGGTTTCATTATGCACACCTGGAGGTAGTTTCAGTTAGTAATCAGCATTTAGGAACCTGCTACAAATTATTTGTTGCAAATTAGGCAGACTTATACAGACACCTGACCATCACACCCGTATGTGCTTTTTGAACATCACGTTATAGATTCCAGATTTCCCCTTTGCTGTTAGAACAACCTAAATTCTTCTATGAAGGCTTTCCACAAGATTTTGGAAAGTGGTTGTGGGGATTTGCTCATTAAGCCACAAGAACATTAGTGAGGGAAGGTGAGGAGGCCTGGGGTGCATTCTAGTTCATCCCAAAGGTGTTCAGTGGGGTTGAGATCAGGGTTCTGTGTAGACCAATCGAGGTTTTCTGCTCTAAACTTGGTAAACCATGTCTTCATGGGTTTTGCGCCGCTTTACTGGGCATCGTCACGATGGAACATTTTTGGGCCCCTTAGTTCCAGTAAAGGGAAATTGTAAAACTACACCAAAGGCATCCTATAAAATTGTGTGCTTCCAACTTTTTGGCAACCCATGTGGCATGGGTGTGATGCTCAGGTGTTCATTGAATGTAATGTATTATATTCCATGCCCACTGATGACATCACGCACTCTCCTGTGGTAAGTTTCAGGGGAACCGTTGCTAAAATTTTTACAGTGAAATGTCCTTGTGTGTGGTTATACTAACAAATAAATATCAATATTGGAACGGCTCTGGTACAGTCAAATCAGTGGACTGGAAATGTTATATAATGCTACTTAATGAACCTAAAATGTTCACAATTACATCACATCATTCCTAGTGATATACAATCTCTTCCATTAGCTCATCCAAATGTAAGGTCTTTTATTCATATTTTTTCAAATTATGTTAAATACGAAAATGAAAACACATAACAGGAAATACGATACAACACCTGGTTAACAATTTTAACTTAATTTAAAGTTATGAAAGGATGAAAGCATGGATATAAATGTAATTGATCTGGGAATTTGGCTCCATTTGCAAACTGTGTAAACTAAAACACTGGAGTGGAACAATCAGGCCCTCAGACAGACAGACAGACACACTCATGAAACTCGCAAATGCTAAATTACAAAAATATTTCTAAGGTTTTATGAAAAGAATATTACTACAACAGCTGTTACAAGATTCATAAATCCTTTAATTCAATTCAAACAGTGAAATCCCATACTGAACAAGGTAAAAGAACAGAAACTCATAACCTGATAATAAAATGATGCATCATAACATGACAGCAGATCCGTCTTTAGATTTCTGCACATATTTGAAATCGTTACATGCTCATTTATACCTAATCACTGCTAACCCAACTAAACAAGTCAAGACTTATTTTTTTTCTTCTTTTTCTTGTGATGTCTCTCTTCAGGAGAGCGGGAATCCCTGCACACACAAAAGAAAACAAGTTTCTCTTCAGTCAGTCTCTCTCAATCAGTTATTTATTCAATATTTTATAGACAGCTACATAAGCATACTGTATACATTATGCTATATATATAAACATATAGTTATAATGATAATTTGCAATGTTTGTCCCTAGAAAGGATTTTAATAAAAATACTAACATTAAAAGTAAGAGATGCCAGAGCATAAATGCTAAAAATGTGCAAACAAAGCAGTTTACCCTCACCAGTGACACGCTCACTTTTAGGGAATATTTGTATGTTTCCGTGCTTTACCTCCTTCTGCTTTTACGGTGTCTCTCTTGGCTTTGCTCACGGCTGTGTTTTTGGTGACGTTTGTGGCGAGAGCTGTTCTCTTCTCTGCAACTCATGCGAGATTCATGTGACTCAACCGAGGCAGAGCGGCCTTCCTCTGGCAGCCTCCTGGATCCCGAAGTCATAGTGAATAAAGTGAACAAAAAAGAACATCAGTGAACACCAAATACAGCATATTGTGAGTGAAGGCATACTGTACGTGCATGCCTACACAGGACACAGACAGATACACTATTTGATCAAAAGTTTATGGACACATGACAACATGGTTCTTCCCCAAATTGTTACCACAAAGGTAGAAGCACACAATCGTGTAGAATTTCATTATATGCTGTACCATTATAATTTCCCATCACTGGAAGTAAGGGGAGTAAACATGTTCTAGCAGGACAATGCCCCTGTGCACAAAGCGAGGTCCATGAAGACATGCTCTGCCAAGTTTGGGGTGGAAAAACCCGAGTGTCCTGCACAGAGCTCTGACCTCAACCCCACTGAACATCTATGGGATGAACTGGAACAGTGACTGCACCCCAGGCCACCTCACATAACATCTGTGCCTGAGGTCACTAATAGTTTTGAGGCTGAATGAAAAAAATCCCCACAGCCATGCTCTAAAATCTAGTGGAAAGCCTTCATAGAAGAGTGGCGGTTATTATAACAGCACGAAGGACCAAATCTCTTCCATTCTGAGATGCTTATTCCTCTAGTAATACTGCACTTTGTTAGCAGTTTCAATTTTCTTATGTATTAATGAACATGTTTTTTTGTTGTTTATAGTTTCATGTGATATTACGGAACTTCCAAAAAAAACAAGTTAGTTCCCCTTATGTTACAGCAGCTATAAACAGTTATGACCTCACCAGCTTCTCTTTTCCTTCGGTCTTGAAGTTAATAGGACAAAAGTAAAATACTGAAAAGAAAAAAAAAAAAAAAAAAAAAAAAAATACCCTCATGTTAGTGAGAAACAGGAAAGTGCCTCTGGAAAGTCCTGTCTTTTAAAGACTTTTTAGAGACAGTACGTGGAAAACCTATTGACTGTTACAAAACACAGACAGCGGAGATCCCATATGCAAATGTTACACAATAATGCAACGGTTATACATTGTCCTCTGTTTAAAGAGCAACACTTTAAGCTTGTATTATTAACTTAACTTTTATGTAGAGTGTGAACTGTACAATTCCCTGTGAATGAGCAGTTACTACAGAAATGATAACATATTAGAACGAGTGCATTTAATATATACCTGTGATTTGAATTACAGCCAGCACTACTGTCAGAGCTGCTGGTACAGAAAACTAATACCTTCTGACCAATCAAAATCGAGAATTTATCAGCACTGTGGTATAGGAAAGAACAGAACTTGCTCCAACTACTAAGTAGCTGCAGGCTTTAGCATTAATGTGGTTTAGGGACTGGAAATTGTGCCTACTCTGTATTACTCCGAAATGATGTGGAAGATCACCCAACAGTACCTGTGGGAGTGTTGTGATGTTTTGATCTCCTCCTCTCTCTCCTCCTGCCACAGCTTGGCCAGCTCCCCCGAGTGCACATCAATCACCTCCCGAATGATCTTTAGGATACAGTAACACACAAGTGACAAAACTTTCCGAATGAAAACGCTGCTGTTTCTCCAGCACCGTCTTGGTCATTTACTCCCTCAAGAGGAGAAACAAAAAGTTGCAACACTGACCTCTGTGTAAGACTTCTTGGTGATGTGAACATTTTTCGCTCTGTATGACTGACGGCGTCTCCTGTAGTCCCTCATCTCAGCCAAGACCTCGAGATGAGATTTTGGGCCACTTGTCTCCTCATCTTTGTTTAAAGAAAACAGTTCAGGAAAGATTTATACAACACGAGGCTCCAGCAAACAAAATTTCTGTCATTCAGCATGTCTAGATGTCCACATAAGAATCTTCACATTTACTAAGCAGTGATTGGTTTTTTAAAAAAAAACCAAAACAAAAAAAAACTAAAACAAAACCCATATTACCTTTAAGATATTAACTTCAAAGAGTTGTGCACTCACCTTTTTTAAGCTTGGACACAAGATCCACATAAAGATCCTCATTGTTGGATGCTTTTGTGCTCTGCTGTAAGGCCTCCTGTATCACATGATCATACAGAGCCAATCGGTCAGCTGCTGTGAGGTCACATATTGCTCGCTTGTGGTTCTGAGGCACATCTGCAGGCTCAGTGGAGTAATCCTCTAAACACAAAACAGGACATTTGTTACAGACTGGATTCATGATAGTATTGATGAAATCAGAGCTTTTTCATACCAAAACTATCACATAAGAAATGCAAGATGTAGTTTCTGAACACTAGTGGACATTCCCAATATGTACTCATCAACTCTCATTTGCAAGATAATCATAATTTCCCACAGAATCTGTCCTTAATCATTGCACAGAGATGCAATTTGTGAAAATGTAACAGCAGTGGATTCTGCTGCTACTGTGGCACTGGTCAATGTGTCAATGGTGAATGTTTTACGCATAAATACTGACACCTAGTGTTTGAATAAGGATTGTAATAATTAGTCAAAATAACTTAACTAAATCCATCCGTTCATCCATTATCTATACTGCTTGTGCGTTAAGGGTCACGGGGAAGCTGGAGACTATCCCGGCTGACCTCGGGTGAGAGGCAGGGTGCACCTTGGACAGGTCTACAATCTACTGCAGGGCCACAAACTAAATTATGATATACGACTGATGTACATTTTTAAAGCAGACACACGCATTTCTCTACCTACAAGAAAAATAAGTTGTAAAGTATGGTAAAGCTTGTGAACGACATGTCACTAGTTGTCAAGGGAGGGTAGGGTGATATTCGCACAGTGTGCACGTACCCTTCCATGCCCTGCAGCCTTTCACCTTTAGTGAACTGGCTTTTCCACCAGGTAAATTTTACTTGCATTTGGACTGGGAGATAAGAATGCAGAAAAGCACACATTTCAGTTGGCTCGCATACTAAAAAAATCCTAACTGTTATGGCTAAACTGCAGATAATGGCACCTATATGTTTAATAGTTCATTTAAAAACTTGATCAACTCAAAACTCAATTAAAATGGTTTAAATTTGATACTATGACATTTTTCCTCCCACACTCATCCTCCTGGACATGGCAGGAAGCTTGTGTGTCACATTCCTAGCAAATCTTCCAATTGGCCTTAATGTTATTTTTTAAAGACTATGTGTATGTGTATGTTTTAATTTTATATCTTTCACCCTAAGCAGTTAACAACCAACTTTTATGAAACATAAAAAGATTTTCCATGCATGCAACTTCATATTTGGTCAAAGTGTTTTGGAGAGAAAATACGTTTATTTAAATAGATTTTTTATAAGAATGATTTATATTAAAAGGAGGCGTAAGCAACTGAATTTAAATGGTCTTGTATAATGGCTATTTTATATTAATGTTTGGTTATTCTTTCAAAGTAATCCTGCCTCTATTGGACTAACTTCAATTTTTGTTGTTTACATGGCCATCAGTAATGTCATGACTGCTAAAATCAGGTCAAGGCAGGATTACTAGTGTGCATTTTATACACCTGTATGTATTCCCAGTTTTGTTCCTAGCAAAGCCATAAAACTACTTATGTAAAAAGAAGGAACAATGACCATATAAAGGATATTTCAAAAGGATACATCAAGCATGAGTGGAAAAATATCTTGAGTAGACAGCCTCTAATACTCACCCCTGTTACTAGGGAAAAAATACAGAACAGAAATAAATGATGGCAGTACCAATGTAAAATATTTTTTTTCAGTCGGCATAGGATGATGTTGAACTTAAAATGGGCAGGCCAGTGTATCATGAAACATTACAGATACAGGGTACACAGTTAGCTCGAAACAAACTGTGTGCCCTGAGACTGAGGTAAAAGATTTTAAAGTGTTGACAGACTTACTTTGGCTGTAGTTTCCCATTGACTGAACTGGAGGCGCACTCGCCTGGGCCTGCAGAATTACCTGATGTTGTGTGTGTTTATCTGTATCAAATACAATACATGGCTTCAAACCAATAACCAGAAATGTTATAAAGCTTATTCAGCTTATTCATTCTTATTCTATTCAAGTGGGCTCACCCAATTTTATGCTGGGAATGTTGGCCTTCTCATAGCAAAATGATGTGTTGTACATCTCTGCCTAAAACACACACAAGAAGCACCAGATTGTGATGGACAATTTTTTTTTGTACATGCAGCATACAAAGCTCTATTTCTTATAAGTCTGTCCAAACCTGTTCTTCTTTGGAGTATCCTAACTGGCTGAGCAGACACGTTGTTTTGTGGTTCTCCATGCTCCTAAACGGAACTGTGTGCTTTGGTTCATAGGGGCACATGTTCATCTTGTCCTGCTTCAGAAGTACTTCAGATTGTTAGCTAACTTCAAACAGCTCAGAAATAACAAGAGAGGCATTTAGAAACACATATCTACTGATAGTAGACTACTATAATTATAATAATGAAAATGAAGGTTGCGTTAGTTACCCGTAGCTATAACATCTTAGCTAAATGACTCATTTGTTGGCAGCAACTACTAGCACTCCTTAGCTAGCAAGCTACTTGCGTTCATGGGGTAAAATAACATGTTTGCTACGTTTCAATCAAACAGGAATTTCACTCCTGTCTTGCTGGAACCACAAATCAAGTTGTTGTTGTTACCTGTGAGGCACAATTCTCCCAGCTCCATCCCAGTGCCTCGAACAGCTCTGTCAGTTGTGTCCGACAGTTTTGAGTAAACTCAGTCAGTTGCTGGAGAGACTCTAACCGATTCTGTAGCGCCTCAGAAGAACCAAAGTCAGACATTCTCACCTTAACAAAATCAACAACCTCACCTAAGTCCACCCTTGTTCAGAAATTAGATCTTGTACCACAACATGCTACTGGATTAAATAATAACTACATTAGCTGCGCACGTCTTATCACCAGCCGACCGTTATTTCATTCCCTTCGCAGTGCACTTACAATAGGGAGCTATTCGGGATTCAACGAACATCGCGTGATCCGGAAATAGAGGGCTTCCGTATTCCGGTTAGTTTAGCAGGTCCAAGATCAGGTTTAGCAATATTTAAACTAATACCGAGCGTCGGATTTTGCATTAGACTGAGCTCAGATCAGCTAACGCCAAATTGATTGACAAACATTATGTCTGGTCAAAAACAAGCAGCGATTCTATATTTTAGGTCTAAATGACAGGCTTTGTTGCGGTTAGATGCGTTTTTTTTTCAGTTATTATGACAATGGAGCTGTCTAACTAACTATTGGATTGTCGATTACTGGTATAAGTCAGAAGAGCTCCGTCATCGCGGAAATAAATTTGCGTACTGGGAGCTAAAAGCAGGTAAACAACACTCAGTGAAGGTAAAATGGTAATGATGCATGCATCGTATAAACAATAAATTTAAACATTTTTGTCAAACAAATCTTGACATTAGGATAGACTTTGTGGCCTTGCCATTATGTAGGTGTAAATAGTGTGTGTTTATATCTTAATGTGAGGCATAACATTGGCTTTAACATTGATAACTGCGGTTATTCATTATTCTGCTCTCTACCTCCGAGCACACACAGTTCAGCATTTCAGCAATATCATCGCTTTGATTTCAGCAGTTATCTGTCAATTTTACTATTTTAAATAACACTTCAACTGTTTGCCTGAAATTAAGCCGGAATTATATATATATATTGTAATTTTTTTTTGTCCTATTCTCTCATCATCATATTAGCATCCATCTTCTGGAAATTTCACTGAAACTGAAATGGGAAATCAGTTGGCAGGAATTGCTCCATCACAGATATTGTCTGTTGACAGCTATTTCTCAGACATCCATGAATATGAATATGACAAAAGTCTCGGCAGCACCAGATTTTTCAAGGTGGCCAGGGCAAAGCACAGAGATGGTTTAGTGGTGGTAAAGGTGTTTGCCATTCAGGATCCCTCACTGCCTCTAACCAGCTACAAGCAGGAGCTGGAAGAGTTGAAGATCCGCCTGCATTCCTGCCAGAATTGCTTACCCTTTCAGAAGGCCACACTCTCTGAAAAAGCAGCCATTCTTTTTCGTCAGTATGTTCGAGACAACTTATATGATCGTATCAGCACAAGACCATTCCTCAATAATGTGGAGAAGAAATGGATTGCATTTCAGATCCTTAATGCTGTGGATCAGGCTCATAAATCTGGGGTGCGTCATGGTGACATTAAGACTGAGAATATTATGGTGACTAGCTGGAACTGGGTGCTGCTTACAGACTTTGCTAGTTTTAAGCCTACGTATCTGCCTGAGGACAACCCGGCAGATTTCAATTATTTCTTTGATACATCTCGAAGGAGAACCTGCTATATAGCACCAGAGAGGTTTGTGGATGGCAGTATGTTTGCCACAGAGAGTGACCAGACTACTCCACTCATGGATCTCAGCAACAACAGCCAGAGGACCAGAGGAGAGCTTAAACAACCAATGGATATTTTCTCTGCTGGTAAAAAAACTATTTCATATAAAGATTTTTTTAAATTCTGCTCAACGCAAAGAACATGCTGTAGATTCACATTCAGTATCTTTTTCTCAGGTTGTGTAATTGCAGAACTGTTCACAGAAGGGGTTCCACTCTTTGATCTCTCGCAATTACTGGCTTATCGCAAAGGGCAGTTTCAAACTGAACAAGTTCTGATGAAAATTGAAGACAAGAGCATCCGAGAGCTGGTATTTGGACTTTTATTTATTTTTGACATAATCAACATTCAGCAAGAGCTGTTAATTTCATATATTTCAGTACTCTTAATATGGTATCCGTTCAGTTTGCATGTGTATATATTTGTCACAGGTAGCCCAGATGATCCAGCGGCAACCTGAAAAACGCTTGACAGCGGAGGAGTACTTGAAACAGCAACGAGGCAAAGCCTTTCCTGATATCTTTTACAACTTTCTTCAACCCTACATGGCCCAGTTTGCTAAAGAGACCTTCCAGTCTGCAGATGAGCGAGTGTTGGTGATCCGAAAAGATCTGGAGAACATCCTCCATAACCTGTGCGGTGGAGGGCAGGCCGGAAAGTCTGAGATGCAAGAAAAGGCTTCTCAGGAGCTTGGATCAAGCAAAGAACATGGCCTAGTGGTTCTGGTGTCAGTAATTACTTCCTGTCTGCAGACCCTGCGCTTTTGTGATTCTAAACTTGCAGCACTAGATTTGGTGCTTCATCTGGCCAGTAGGTTAAGTGTGGAAATCTTGCTAGATCGAATCACTCCTTACTTACTTCACTTCTGCAATGACTCAGTGCCTCGAGTCAGGGCAGAAGCTGTTCGCACACTGGCTAAAGTGTTGGCGCTGGTCAAAGAGGTACCCCGTAATGACGTCAACATTTACCCAGAGTACATTCTGCCCGGCATTGCCCATTTGGCCCAAGATGAAGCCACAATTGTCAGACTTGCTTATGCAGGTAAGAAAAGTGACTACAATGTATAGACTCAGATTATTGAGCAGACTTCTTCATAGTGTTTTAACTGAACTGGTATGATTTTTTTCATTAGAGAACATTGCTCACCTGGCAGAAACAGCACTGCGCTTTTTAGAGCTAGTGCAGGAGAACAACCTCAATTGTGAACAGGACGTAAATGGAGACGATTCCGAAGAAACTCTTCACCCTAATGAAAACTATGATTCAGGTACATGTCTATCTAGCAGTCATTTTCCTGTTCTATGAAAATACACAGATTTCAAATATTGTACATTAATTCTGAATGTTAGGTAGCATACAGTTAATTTATGTAATGTTATAAAAGTAACAAATGGCAATGAAGAGTTCTTTTTAAGTTGGGGATGAGAATATTTTCAATTTATTTGATTTATTAATATTGGTCTATTCTTACAGAGCTGCAGGCATTGCATGAGATGGTTCAGCAGAAAGTGGTGACACTCCTCAGTGACCCTGAGAATATTGTTAAGCAGACGCTGATGGAGAATGGCATCACACGCCTCTGTGTGTTTTTTGGTAGACAGAAGGCCAATGATGTACTTCTTTCCCACATGATCACCTTTCTAAATGACAAGAATGACTGGCACCTCCGTGGAGCTTTCTTTGACAGTATTGTGGGTGAGTTATTTTTTCCACCACAAATTTTGGAATTTATTTAACAGTTAATCTCAAAAACCAAAATAGTCAAAGTCGCATTATGATCTTGAATATGCCCTGGTACATGTAAATGTACATAACTTTCTCCACCATCTGCAGGTGTAGCAGCTTATGTGGGATGGCAAAGCTCATCCATCCTAAAACCGCTACTACAGCAAGGCCTGAGTGATGTGGAGGAGTTTGTCATCTATAAAGCTCTTAATGCTTTGACTTGCATGTGCCAGCTGGGCCTCCTACAGAAAACGCACATCTATGAGTTTGTCAGTGACATTGGTGAGAGAAACTGCTTATGTTCAGGTTAAAAGTGAACATTGGAGATATATGCAATATGTGTATGTATAAAATGTATTAACATGCAAAGTAGAAGTGTAATTAATGAAGCAAGTTTTAAATACACAATTCATATGAAAAATAAAAAATGTTTTGATAAGCAATGCAGCAATGTGTGCATGTGTTGTCCTGCCAGCTCCTTTCTTGTGCCACCCCAATCTATGGATCCGTTATGGGGCTGTGGGATTCATTACTGTGGTTGCACAACATCTAAATATAGCTGATGTGTACTGCAAGCTAATGCCCCACCTTAACCCCTTTATTACCCAACCTATTATACAGGTGAGATTGCAAATCAATATTTCTCTTCTCAGAAGTAACACCTTGTGTTCTTATTTCACAGTGAAAATGTTTTTTATCCTTTGACAGATTGATAAGGAGATAGTGCTTCTGAGTGTACTCAAAGAGCCCGTAAGCCGCTCCATCTTTGACTATGCGCTCCGCTCCAAAGACATTAGCAGCCTCTTCAGACACCTGCTGCTTCGTCAGAAGAAACGTAATGGCTCCATCCCTGAGTGTCCCATTCCTGAAGATCCTGCTATTGCACAACTCCTCAAGAAGCTTCTATCACAGGTCCGACAGCAAGCCTACGTACAGTGCATCCGGAAAGTATTCACTGCGAATCACTTTTTCCACATTTTGTTATGTTACAGCATTATTCCAAAATGGATTAAATTCATTTTTTTCCCTGAGAATTCTACACACAACACCCCATAATGACAACGTGAAAACAGTTTACTTGAGATTTTTGCACATTTATTAAAAATAAAAAACTGAGAAACCACATGTACATAAGTATTCACAGCCTTTGTCATGAAGCTCAAAATTGAGCTCAGGTGCATCCTGTTTCCACTGATCATCCTTGAGATGTTTCTGCAGCTTAATTGGA
>JAQQZR010000033.1:18973507-18985513 GCA_030068235.1 Notoglanidium macrostoma
TTTTGGAATAAGGCTGTAACATAACAAAATGTGGAAAAAGTGATGCGCTGTGAATACTTTCCGGATGCACTGTAGCTTCCTCTTTAAACAAGTGGAAATGTTTCATTCGACAATGTTGCTCATTTAGCAAATACTAATGGTATATATTGTGTGTTTAAGTCTGTGGAAATAATGTAGTGGACAGTAGAGAGAAATTAGCAAATGTGTGAACTGGTCTAATGTCATCCTCATGGTCACTTGCACAGTTAGTTCTGGAGTCAGATTCAGGTGTGCGTAGTTTCCGGCTTCCATGGGGTATCTATATCAATCCATACCAAGTTTCTTCAGCTTCATCACTAAATAGGGCATGATAATAGGGGACCATTTAACCAGGTCCAGATTCCAGCCTTCACTCATATTGATGGATCAGCAATGTTGATGAATGCTTCGATGTCATTATCAGCTGTTAACTTTGTAAGTAAAGCCCCAAAGAGGCAACAAGGCTTCTATGTTTCTTCTTGGCGTGCTAGCAGCAGATCCTTTTTAATTTTAGTGACAGGTGTACCTCTTTGGTGGTGCACTATCTTTGGATTTGTCATTGTCTGTGGAAGGTACAGGGAGAGGAAATAAAGTTAAGGACAGTTTCAACATTTTGTTGTATTATTGTGTTTTGTATTCCCACTTCATACATTCTTCACTTGTAGGAGCCTAGTGTAAACACAAAAACCATAAATGCATGGACAATGTGTTCCTGAAGTAAACATTGGGGAAGAGCAAAAGTATCAAAAAGAATGCAGATGATCTCAGGAATACACAGGTGGTGGAGGTGTGCTCAGTACTGGAGGTGGGGTGCTGGTGAGGAGAGTTCTGAGGGGATGTGACCATTGTCCACTGTTCCTCTGAATCTACCATGATAAATGATAGAGAGTGAATGACAGTTGTGCTTTCTTTTTCTACCAGTCAGGGAGAGTCTGCTCAAGCCAAGTGTGATTCATGAGTGTAATGTTGTTTTAGTTTATTGACCTGTCCTTTGTTTTGGGAGTCTTGATGCTTTTACCTAGCACCATTATCTATTTTCTAAAAGTTCACTCTTGTAAGCATTCTTATTCATATTTTCTTCATGGTCAAGCAGGGTCAATGCATGTCTCATGCTTTCATTTTCTCTTAGGGAATGACTGAGGCTGAGGAGGACAAACTCCTGGCTCTAAAGGACTTCATGCTGAAGTCTAGCAAGGCCAAGGCCAACATTGTGGACCAGACCCACATGAGCGATGGGGCACAGAGTGGAGTTATTGAGCTGAGCTTTCTGGGTATCACTGGGCGCCAGGTGGACCTGATCAGACCAAAGCAGGAGTCTGAGGACAAGAAAGGTACATAGCATGTTAAGCATTACTAGTCATGTTTTTGTTCACCTGCAGTAACATGCTATTAGTATCTCAACTTCAGAATGCAAGTTAACATGTAATTTTTTTTCTATCGTTTGCAGACTTCATCTCTGCTGTTTCTGGTATATTATTTAGCTTTTAATAACAATAGCTTTCTTTGAAGTGTAATTAAAAATTCAGATTTCTTGCTGTCTTGTTAGAGAACTGTCTAAACCTGGCCATCTTTAGTTTATTCTGGCCATATGCATACTGATATGAAGTATATTTTTTCCTACTTCTGCACAACAGTATGTTGACTAAAATCAATAGATGAATAGTATTTTCTTGTTACAGCTTGTATCTTGCAATAACATGAAAGTGGCTTATTGATTGTGCTGTTAATACTGAGTCTTAGTATTGCATCAGTAACATCTTAGGCCCTATATTCTGAATTAGATTTTCTGTATTTGTCATCAAAATACACTAACTTATTGCATAGTTTGTTTTTACTGCATGTAATTAGTGCATGGGTATTCTGATACTGAATTTCAATCAAGAATTAATTCATTTTGTTTAAAAAAAAAATAGTAGTGTTGAAATTTCTTTGCAACAGCCACATCTTAAATGTGTAATTTCTACATCATCATTACATATTCACTGACCACTTCCTGTCAGTTTGAAGCAATCTGGCCAATCCTCTCTCTGATCCCTCTCATTAACGAGCCATTTCTGCTCATATAAATGCCACTCACTGGATGTTTTTTGGTTTTTGCACAATTTTGTGTAAACACAAGGGACTGCTGCCCCCTGCTGCTCTTGACCTGTATCTTCATGATTTCATGCTTTGGTTTTGTTTCATGGTGTTATATTGGCTGATAATTGGGCGATTAATTGAATGAGCTAAAGTACTGGTGTTCCTAATAAAGGGGTCAGAATGTTTATATTACCCTAATGTGTTAAAAACAACTGGCACTTGAAATGTACAGAATATGTGGAAACAGAATGAATTCAAATCCAGGGTTGGATGAAACTGATTTTAATTTTTTTTTTTGCTCTTTTATCAGCTCGTAAGCACACAAAGCAGGACTCAAACCTAAATGAGGAGTGGAAGAGCATGTTTGGTTCTCTGGACCCTCCAAGCTCTGCACCAGCACCGTCGACGGTACCTACTGGTATACTTGCGAGTGGTGGTGGGGAACCTAATGGGACTGTGGCAGGAGGGCGTCTGCGATCAGAGAGTTCATCCCAAACTCTTAACCTCCCTCATGTTCCATCCTTTGCGCAGGTCGACTACTGAGCCGACTACACACTATCTCTCTCTGCCTCCCTCCTTTCCATTCTGCATCTGCTCGTCACTGTTTATTCACTTTTATTAATCCCTGTTTTAGTCTTCTCCCCATTCTCCATAGACGTGTGTTCCTCTTGACTCATGAGCTTTAGCCATGTGCCCTAAACATTTGACAGTTTCATAGCTTTACTTGCAACAATACTAAAGTCTTCTTTCATCCTGTGTTCCTACACTAGATGCTTGAAGGTGCAGGCACTCAGACCAGGAAAGTCACAGCATCCCCTGCAGTTCAAGTGGTGCAGTCGATGAGTGGAGCGCCCACCTACCAGCGGCGTGTGACTACATGTAAAGCCGAGCTGCAGCAGCTGGTGCAGCAGAAGAGGGAGCAGTGCACTGCAGAGCGCATGGCCAAGCAAATGATGGAGAGTGCGGAGTGGGAGAGCAGGCCTCCGTTGCCAGGTTAACATCTGAAACTAATCTCACACTTATTTAAGGCCATTACAACAGCTGGGATTCTTTAGCTGAACGCTGTACATGTCACGCAAGTCAGCCACATTAAATGCGGAATAATGAATGAAACATTAAATAGATAGCAGATACTTCTTCTGAAGTCCCACCAGTGTTCTGAGGTCTGACTAATACTTTGCAAAATCCATTACTCTCTCTGATCTACTAGATTTATTATGTTTTTAAGTGTTTAAAATAAAATGAGCTTTTTATCATTACAATTATGTTTATGATCAAATGAAATGATTTATTTCTGAAGGATGGCACCCTAAAGGCCTGTTAGTAGCCCATCTCCATGAACACAAGTCAGCTGTGAATCGAATTCGAGTGTCTGATGAGCACTCCATCTTTGCCACATGCTCCAACGATGGAACTGTGAAGATCTGGGACAGTCAGAAAATGGAGGGCAAGACAACAACCACAAGGTATATTATTATTACATAGCACCCTGGACTTAAAAGCTATATAGGATTTTGGGTTTCACCCTCTCGATACACCCACCCTCTCGTACAAAACTGTTGATATTGCAAGCTATTTGTGGAAGAACATTTCATAACATGGGTTGTGCTGTGTCCATGCACAGTACGCATTTATACAAAATTTCAAGGCTCTGTCTCAAACTGCACAATGCCCACTAAGAGCATGTCTTTTAGCTTCCGTAAACTGCTTCTTACTGGGATTGCTGATCAAGCAGCAGTCAATGCATCACCATCTTGCCATGGTGTAACTTTATTTATGGTCACCTAACTGTAACTAGCTTGCTAATATATAAACTCTGGTTGAAGGGGAAAGTGGTGTCCCCTGTAATCTGACAGTGTAATCCGACAGTGTGCTTTGTGCATCAGACCGCAGGATGAATATTCGGACAGAGCAGATAACTCACTCACTCATTCTCACCCAGTGTAACAGAGTTTGAAATACAAAAATATGGAGAAACTCACCAACACTTATGATACAAATGAACAAAATTGGCTTATTTACTATATTCGCACCAAAATAGAAAATATATAAATGCCTTACCTGTTCAGTAAGTTTCGCCAAGGTCTCGTACACTTTTACTCCTGTTTTGTCTCATGTGCTTTCACTCTCTCTTTCTTCTGATTGGCTGTGGCTCCTGCCAATCACAGTGTAGTCGAACTTCTTTCCTGCCGAAGGTTGGATTATGTGACATATTTGAGCTGGTATTTGATGTTTGTGTACAGATTTCCTGCTAATTCTGACATGAAATCCCTGACACGTCTTTGACTGTGAATTGCTAATACAGAAATCTCCGAAATATCATATTATGTATATTTATTTTTCTTGTGTTATTCATCAGAAAGTAAAATAATTTTTCTCTGTAATTGTTGTTGAGTATTGACTGCTTGTTTATTTGCTATTCCAAGAAGACGAGCAAATCTGATAGAAAATGGTTAACTTATCTTTTAGGTCAGTGCTCACGTATTCCCGTATTGGCGGTCATGTGAAAACCTTGACCTTTTGTCAGGGGTCACACTACCTTGCTGTTGCTTCAGATAATGGCTCCATTCAGCTCCTTGCAGTCGAGGCCCACAAGCCACCCAAATCCCCCAAGGTGCAGCCGTGTCAGACCAGGTAAGTGATATCAACTGTAATAGGAATTTCATATTTGAAATTTGTTAAAAGGTCTAGTTAAACCTGTTCCAAAGATCAGATGAGAAGTGGTAATAGTAAGAATACCAATTGCCATGAAAACACTAAACAGATATGAGAAGGGGTTTGTTATGTACCAGCCTAGGGGTACTTGTCATAGCATCCCCTTAGCATTAGCTTCCCCTTAGTTTCTCCAGCTCTCAAGAACGACCAGTAAGTCAACCTGCAGTCCAAAAGACTACCTTATTATAAAAACCCAGGGTAAACAGAAATCAGGGTGAGCATAGCCAAAATAATAAACAATACAAGCTATAATTATCTCCCCCCCTGAAAGAAAATAAAATACAAATCATTTACCTAACACCCTAACAAAACAAGGGGAAACGGTACAAGAACGAAAATGGCATCTCACTCCTAGAATTACCCAGATTGCCATAAAGTTTCTCAAACAGCAGTCAGTTCTACAATAAACAAAACAACTCCAGCATAAAATCAATTCAGGTTACAGATGCTTAAGCTCGTTTCTAAACAAAGTTCTATCGTGAACTCTACATTCCATCGTCACACTGCACGACATGGTCAGGTTGGGAGATGGAAGGAGAAAGACGAAGCCATCTTACTCTCAGCCAGGGTTGTTTAGGAATGGTGCCTCTTCAGTCCTCCATCCAATCAGCAACCTGCAGCTCCACATACCCAGACTGACAGCACCACCCACAGGCGGGGAGGACAAATAACACAATATCACCCAATAACCTTCATGATACTTGGGGTAGTAACAGGATTGTAAAGGCTTGAGCAATTACTTTCCAGATGTGTAATAACGTTTGCAGAACCTACAGAATCACTGAGAAATCTGATTTACCCCTCCTTTAATAAATCTGTCTACCATGTTCAATTCTGTTTGCAGGTTCTTGGACTTGAAGGAGGACGGGTGTGTGGTGGATATGCATCATTTTAATTCTGGGGCTCAGTCCGTGCTGGCCTACGCTACAGTGAATGGCTCTCTAGTGGGTTGGGACCTGCGCAGCAACACCAATGCATGGACCCTCCGCCATGATCTGCGTCTCGGCCTCATCACCTCCTTTGCTGTAGACATGCACCAGTGCTGGCTGTGTGTGGGTAAGCACTGTTAAGTGGGTACTTTTTTATATTACTGTAATACAGAGGCAGTTTTGTGGAATTTTACTGAAGTCCATGTATACCTGTTTGTCTGAAGGTACAAGTAATGGAACAATGGCATGTTGGGATATGAGATTTCAGCTGCCAATCTCCAACCACTCCCACCCAGCCCGAGCTCGAATCAGGCGTCTGCTTATGCATCCCCTTTATCAGTCCTCAGTCATAACAGGTGAGATACTTTCTATATTTATCTAATTTGTTAATAAAATAGTATTTTGAAATGCAGCAGTTATCCATTATCATAAAAATACCAGACAATGGAAAAAAAAACAGAAAATACTAAACATTAGGAATAATGACAACTTTGGAAAACCACATCTTGGCAAGTCTGTAAGTACTCCTATTTTACCAAATACTTTGCCAGACATGAAAGAAAACAGATAGTTTAAACAGACAAGCTAGACATGTGGATTTTGTTCACTACCAGAGAAAAAAAAACAGGAAATTTTAACATGGCAAAGAAAATGGAAAGCAGAAATGGACATGTGAGAGACACACTGTGGAGAGTAAAAGGAGATAAATCAAGGTGGATGTTGCTATACAAATATGCTATGTGTAACAGGAAATAAAAAATAAAAAAATGAAACACACAAACAAATAAAAAAAAACCCAGAAAAATACTGTGATGCTGTAAACATACAGGTTTTCTCTGAAATTTCTGTGTGGGCAAGTTCTGGTCATTGAACATGGCAACTTTATGTAAAATAAACACTATACCTTTTCTTATTCCCATCTTACTCCTTTCCTTTGTTTGTCTGTAGCCTATGAGAATAATAATTATAATCTAATAGTAATCCTCTGTGTTGCTCAGCTGTCCAAGGAAACAATGAGGTGTCAATGTGGGACATGGAGACAGGAGACAGGAAATTCACTCTATGGGCCAGCTCTGCTCCACCTCTCTCAGAGATGCAGGTATGTAGTAACTCTTATTTCATACTTACAATTCCCCCATGATTTTAGCCATCTGCCAGATTATTAGGTACATCTAATGCAGGTAGATTCACACAGATGTCTAATTGTGTATGTCCAGGAATTAAACGGGCCACAGAATCAAAATCTTCAACGTCATTATCAGAACAATTTATGAAAACAAGTGCCTTGTGACATCTTGCATTGCCAAACTATTCACATGAATCCAGAATAAACAGTTGCCAAAGTAAAGTGATGTTCCAGATCCAGTTATGGCATGCTGTAGAAAATCCATGATAAGTCTCAGAAGCCCTAATGTGTGCCAGAAAAACATTCCTCACATCGTCATATTGCAACCAGCCTGTACTGTTCACATAAAACATAAAATCTAGACTTGCATTTGAATGATTAGGCTTTTTTCCTTACTGTTGATGTTGTGGACACATTTTTTGTTATTTTACTAAAAAGCAACTGACATAAACTTTGAATGTTGTAGCCCATTAGAGACAACATCCATTAAGTGGCACATTTTTAGATTGACATTTCGCATACCAAATTTGGGTGTGATCTGCAAGGTGTTATTGTCCAGTGTTCCCAGTTTCTGTTGCTTTTTTTCCCTTTTCTTACTGCTCTTGATAAACCCTTGAAACAGTTGTGCTTGAATAGGTCAGGATAACCGCTGTTTGGGAAGGCTCATATGTTTCAACCTTTCCTACCCTTGATTAACCCTAGCTTATACTAGAAAGGCTTGTCTGCATGATTTAAACCACATAGCACAGTCACATTTGGAAGTGATCTGATTTGTGACTTGTCAGAGGGTGGGGTGTATCTTTTAAATTGGCAACCTGGTATAATGTAAGATCAGAATACAGATTAGCCATATTAAGCTTCTTGTATAAAACTCTTCTTCCTATCATAGCCATCCCCTCATAGTGTACATGGAATATACTGCAGCCCTGCTGACGGCAACCCCCTCCTACTCACTGCTGGATCAGACATGAGAATAAGGTATGTCTAGTCACAATATTTAGTTCTTTATTCCTGAAAAGTGAATAATGCATTCTAATGTAAAAATTAGTTGTTATTCAAGTAATCTCATGATGAGCTTTTATCAAATTTTGCTCTCTTTCTTAATTATTATTTGTTTGGGGGGGGGAATAATGAAATGCAGCACCATGCATAGAAAACAGTGCTTTCCTGGCAATGTCATATGTTGTTTGAGATTATTATACCATGTTACATTTAATGTTCTTTTCAGATTCTGGGACCTTGCATATCCAGAAAGATCCTATATTGTTGCTGGTGGTGCCAATGACTCCCTACACTGCCCTTCTGTATTCTACAACCGCAAGATTATTGAAGGGACTGAAGTAGTACAGGTTTGATTCCTTGCTTTTTTTCAGCATTGTCTATATCCTTAATTGTATGGTTTGGATTTTTTTTAAGTATATAAAACATGCCCCTTCTTCATCATTAGGAGATTCACAGTAAACAAAAGAGTGGTGCCACAGAGGACGCCCCTCGCCGAGGCCCAGAGTCCTTGCCTGTGGGTCACCATGACATTATAACTGACATTGCTACGTTCCAGACAACCCAAGGCTTCATAGTCACCTCTTCTAGAGATGGCATAGTTAAAGTCTGGAAGTGAAAACACTCATTAATACCAGTCTATGTGGAAGTCTAAACAAAATGGTAATGTGCAATGGATCTCAATGTTATCACCATGTGACCTAACCAAGTCTGTTATTTAACATGATAACTATTTCAAGTTTATGATGTTTCTTGTCATGACTATATGCAAAGTGTAAATGTGAATATCATGCAGTGTAGCTAGACACAGGCAGCCAATCTGGTTGCTAGCCATGATGATATTAGCTGTACACATTGTATTAGTGCAAATCCATGAGCAATTGGTTTTGGTTGTCAGTATTATGCAATAAAGATTTAGGGTAAGTGTGTTTTTTTTTTTATAGTGTCAATTGTCTTCAGCTTTATCTAATTTTATTTATTTTAGTTTCTTCAGCCTTTATTTATAACAGGTGTAATTCCTAGTCTCATAATGGCAATAGAGGTATCTTTACCACAATACAGTGTATAGTAATGCAGTCAGGTCTATAAGTATTTGTACAGTGACACAATTTTCATAATATTGTTTCTGTACACCACAACGTTGGATTTGAAATGAAGCCATCAAGATGTGATTTAAGTGTAGACATTCGGCTTTATTTCAAGGGATTTAACAATCCAGCCATTTATTTCCAAAGTCTCTCCGTTTTCACAAACTTAAAAGTAATTGGACAAACTAACGATTACAAATAAATGCACCATTTTAAGACTCGGATGCAAATCCTTTGGAGTCAATGACTGCCTGAAGTCTGGAACCCATGGTCATCACCAAATGCTATTTCCTCACTTATGATTCTTTTCCAAGCCTTTACTGCAGCCACTTTCAGTTGCTGCTTGTTTGTGGGGCTTTCTGCCTTCAGTTTTGTCTTCAGAAAGTGAAGCGCATACTCCGTTAGGTTGGCTAACTTGACCATTTAAAAACATTCCATTTCTTTGCCTTAAGAAGCTCTTGGGATGCTTTTGTTGTGTGTTTTAGGTCATTATCGATCTGTACTGTGAAGCACAGTTCTATGTGTTTTGACGCATTTGACTGTCTCTGAGCAGAAGGTATAGCTCTATACACTTCAGAATTTATTCTGCTATGTCTATCAACAGTCACATCATCAATAAACACCAGTAACCCAGTTCCACTGGTAGACATGCATGCCCATGTCCGCCATGTTTGACATGATGTGGAATGCTTTGGTTCATGAGCCCTTCCTTTCCTTCTCCATACTCTTCCCATCATTCTGGTTCAAGTTAATCTTGGTTTCCTCTGTCCAAAGAATTTTGTTCCAGAACTAGGCAGGCTTTCTATCAAAGTCTAATTTGGCCTTTCTTTTCTTTAGTGTTACCAGTGGTTGGCATTTTGAGGTAAACTCTCTGTATTTACATTCATGAAGGCATCTCTTGATTGTAGACTTTGACAATGATAGGCCTACCTTCTCGAGAGTTTTCTTCACTTGGCTAGATATTGTGAAGGCATTTTTCTTCACCAAGGAAAAATTCTTCAATTATCCCCTTTAGTTGTTGTGAAGGTTTTGTGGTTTATGGGGGAAACGAGGACATGAGGACAGGCTGGCGGCAGCAGCAGTCATGTTTATTCACTTTACTTTTAACTCTCACTTTCAGCCACTTAATTGCTGTGCAGTCTCACTCTGATACAGATAGACGCGCATAGACAGAAACACAACTTGTACTGGTTCACAATTTCTCTCCCTCTGCTCAGCAGCCTCCTTCAAACAAGAAACTGACACGTAAGTGGATTGCTGGAGATTAAACATAGGTGAGGCTCATTCACATGTTACCTGCCGGTTCAACCTGCCTCCTCTCCATCCACAGCTGATGCTCGACCATGCTGCTGCCACCACAGTTGTCTTCTGTGGTCTTCCAGGCCTTTTGGTGTTGCTGAGTTTGCCAGTGCATTTATTCTTTTTAAGAATGTACCAAATTGTTGATTTGGCACTCCTAAAATTTCAGCTATCTCTTTGATATGTCTCTCTGAAATTCTAAACGCCTTGAATTAAAGCTGAAAATCTACACTTCGATCACATCTTGATTGCTTCATATCAGATCCATTTTGTCAGTGTACAGAGGTAAATAGTGTTGTTGTCCAAATACTTATGAACATGACTGTAAATCCATTAGAATATGGCATCCATACTCTCCAAGAATATTTTTTTTTTAGTTTTTGCTGGAAGCAATAATTCATAGGTTTTTTTCTTTTCTTTTAAAAGCATTATATGTACTCACTCACTCACTTTCAGCAACCACTTTTTCGGTTACTATGTGCTATGTCGATGGAGAGCCTATTGTATCACAGTAACACTGGGTGAATTCATCCTATATGGGACATGCACATTCACAGACTCATTCACACCTAGAGTAGCCAATCAGCCTACCTGCATATTTTTCGACAATGGGAGGAAACCGGAGAACCTGGAGGAAACCCACGCAAAAACATGGAGAGACCATGCAAAGTGCCGCTCAGCCAGTAACCCAAGCTCAGGATTGAAAAGCATTACAAAACAAAGTAAAAACTCCTTAAACACCTTTTAACCAAATTCAAGTCTGATATTTCATCAGTGCTCTTTTTGTAATGCAGAGTCTTTTGAATTGTTTATTTTTTGGTTCTTTTGTTTTAAAGGTTATTATAGACTAATGGAAATTAGGGCACCAATGGTCTTGTTTTTGTTCTGTAATACAGAAAATGCCAATCTGGATAAAGTCATAAAATTTTTATGGTTACTTAGCTTTTTTGATAACACAAAGATACATATTCACAAGTCTAGAACAATGGGTTGTATTCCAAATTAAATAGAGTGGAATAGATTCTATTCTCTATGCCAGTAGGTGCTCTATTTGCTGTTCAATCCACTAAAGTGCATTTATTTAATCAGGACACCCTTCATTCTCGACAAAACTAAAAAAAAAAAATTACATACCAAAATTTCCTTGAGTGACCTGGTTGAATCTGATTTGTAAAATGTCTGCCCTACAATGGGGTGAGAGGGTGACTACCATTCTAAGTGAATTTAGCCTCACGCTGATTAATTGTGTGGTATGCTTTGGTGTAAAATGATTTTTTTCACACTGAGAATGAGCACTTCAGTGCTACAATGTGAGAAGGGCTGGTGTGTCTGATGGCCTGCTCATTCGTCAAGGTACATAAGATGCATGGCCTGCTTATTCATCATGATTGTCCAAGTAGTCAAGGTAGTATCCTGATGTACCAAGCTATCAAGAGAGACAAGGTCTCTACATGTATCTCAAAAACATCCTTCTTTGTCTGTAGTCTCCCTACCGGTTGGTCCAACTGAAAGGTGGAACTTTGTATTGGAATGCCCACCCTCGGGAGGCAAACTTAAACAAGCATCTGTATGCTGTGGCAATGTGAAACAAGCCTGTGGTTTCCCAGCTTGGACTAGAATATGACAGCCTTAGCATATGGACAACGATGGTCATTAAGAACCAGTTCAACACTTTGAACTACAGGGAGTGCAGAATTATTAGGCAAATGAGTATTTTGGCCACATCATCCTCTTCATGCATGTTGTCTTACTC
>JAQQZR010000033.1:18997281-19012270 GCA_030068235.1 Notoglanidium macrostoma
AGAGAGAGAGAGAGAGAGAGAGAGAGAGAGAGAGAGAGAAAGAGAGAGAGAGAGTCAGCCAAAAAAAATGTATACACACTTCAGGACACTTCTACACATAAATGTCTGATAGCTAATGGCCACCACTTTGAGCACCTCTTGTAATTGTAAAGGCCAAAGGGAACTTGTACTAATCTTGTGATGTCTGAATAAATTTAGTATTAATATATTTATACAAAATTTTCTTTTCCTGAAATGGGTATAAATTTTTTTGGCTGACTCTGTATATAATATATATTTTTAATTGTATAAAATAACAAAATGAAAACATTACCACTTTTCTGGAGATCCTCTGTGACAGCCATGAGGTTATCAACAGATACATCCAGGCCATCGGTGAAAATGATCAATATCTGAGCACATCAACCCGTGCAGTTCAAGGATTTGGTTTAGTATAATCAGATTAAGGATGTAGTTCAAAATGTAATATAAATAATGCTATTATATTTACACTTTGAAAAAACACAATTGGTCTGTAAGGTATTGCAAATATCTTTCAATATTAAAGTCTACATAGTACTCAGTTTACATGCACTAATTTAAATAATGCTGCACACCTTTACTCCTGCTCCAGAGGCAGCAAACTTATCCCGAAAAGAGTGGAGGAGCTGGGTGTTGAAGGCCACATCCTGAGTGATCTGCAATGCCATCACCTTCTTCATTACAGCTTCACTGTAATGCTCAAAATTAGTGTCATACAGTATCGTGCCATCACTAGCAACCAAACGGAAACCAATGTTGGTTGATAGAGAACGTGGCTGGGGTATACAGCAAAAGTTGTGGAGAGTGGAGATGTATCTGATAATCTCAGGCAAGTAGGCCCGCAGCTTATATTGTCTACTAAAGAGTGACTGTGAGTTATCATGGGAGATATCAAATCCAATACCAATATCAACAGTGCAATCTGTAAAAAAAAATATTGTGTTATTTGGAGGCTGTATGTTAAATGCTGCTGGATTTTAAAAGTTTGTTTAAAAATACCAGTACTTTCATATTCGGGCATATTGAAAAATGTTTGCCTTCTGCACTCACCTGTTTCTGTCTGAGAGCAAATTTTACTGGTCACCTTCTGTGTTGTTCTATTTAATTTGAGTTGGTCAAAATTGTCTACAATATAAACCCTGTTAGGTGACCCCGCAATGTAGTTGAGCTGTGAGACTGAGATACGGCCTATTCCAATCACAAACATCTCAATGCCCTTGCCCCTCAATTTATCAGCTGCATCATTAATTTGGTCCTGTGATTCTCCATCAGTGATCAGCAGCAGGTTCTGTGAAATTCCAGATTGAATGCGGCTCCCTTGACTGCTGTAGAAGAACTCTTGCACTTTTCTCAGAGCAGCTCCAATATTTGTATATTCATTCATTTGTGTGATGTTCTGAATGGCCTTCTTCACATCCACTTCATTATAATGTTCATTCAAATAAAATTCCTTTCTGTAGTTTGAACTAAACTGGGCTACACCAATTCTAAAGAGGTCTTGTTTGACGCGAAGACTGTCAATCAGGCTAAGCATAAAATTTATCATGGTACGCCATGACACATTGGAAATACTTGTAGATCCATCAATCAAAATGACCAAATCAGCTGCCTCTTTTTGACACTCTGGAAAACAGTGAAGTCAGACTGAAATCAGAGGTTATGTAACATGTTAGGGTAATAACGTACTATATATGACAGAACATTTGGTGGATGTAAAATGTCTGCATACCCCCTCTTAAAACTGCAGGTGTTTGTGATGTAGAAAATGAAACCAAGATAAAATTCAAGTGAAAAGCAAAGAGAAACATTTTAGGGAAGAAAATAAAAACTTGGAAGAACTTGATTGCACATCCTCTATCTAAAATATTTGTTAAAGCAACTTTCGGTTGCAATTCAGCAATCAGTATTTTTGGAAAAAAGTCTACCAATTAAGAACATCTTGATATGGAAGTTTTATTCCACTCTTCCTTGCAAAATGCTCCAGCAGCATCATTAATGTTGCCACAATTCTCTTGGTAGCCTCCCTGATAAGTATCCTTCCATTTTAACAGAGGTGTGTAGACTTTTTATATCCACTGTACATATGGTATACTTTATGACAAAAATGTATGAGAAATCTTTCACCTTGCCTAAATTTTAAATATATTCTGGGTGTTTTAAAACCAGAAGTAATCATCGAAACTCTTTAGTTGCAGCTAGATGCTGCTACTAAACTAATTGCATTCTCTAATTTCAGCTGCATTACCTTAAATAGTTAAAATCAAAACTGAGTTCAAGTCTTTTCTTTGCTGATATACTAACATTATGCAGTTACCTGGTTTTGTGTTGTTGCAGATCACACTGGAAATGTTTTGTTGCAAAGTCTTCAAAGCTTCAAAGTCATCAACCTGGAACATCTTGTTTTGGTCTTTGGTTATGATTTCTAGCTCACTTCTTGTTGCATTGGCCACTCCAATACCATAAACCCTAACTCCATATTTTTCAAGCTCATCAGCAGCAACGGGTAAATCTTTTCTGTCTGTGGCCTCACCATCCGTGATGACAAACAGCATCTGTGGGACACCTTTTGCACCTCTTCCACCATTGTCTTCTCTAAAGTAGTCCAGTGAGTAAAGTAGTGCTTTGGCTGTGTATGTGTTCCCTCCTCGATGATTTAGATTACTTATAGCATCCCGCACTTCTCTCTTACTGTAGTACTGATTAAGGGAAAATTTGGTCTCAGGTGTGTCAGAGTAAAGAATAGTGCAAAAACGGACACTGTCTTTTCCAACCACTGTTGTGTTCACTACTGAGTTCATGAAGAACTTCATACTCTGAAAGCCATCATGGGAAATGCTGCCGGAATCATCCACTAAGAAGACAACATCTGCTACCTGTGATTTCTGGCAATCTAAAAAAAAGAGTCATGCAAAATCAGAGCAATTAATAAGTATAGCATTTAAATAAGTATAGCATATAAAAGGGAAAAGTCCAAATGTATGTGGACACCTAAGTGTTGAATACCCCATTCCAAAACCATTGGCATTAATCCTATTATTTTCACAAATTAGTTACAACAGGACAGTTTTGACTCTGTATTGCTAAATTACCTTAAAACAGTCTTAAAACATATTTTACTCTACATTTTCATTTGACATTACTTACTACCTACTAACCCATCAACAACATAGAGATTCACTAATTTTATTGTATTTTGCTATCCATAAATAACTTATTTGTCTCATAACAGGCCATTCATTTTCATTACAACACACATTTTAGAGCAATTTTGGGGTTTCAATTCTGTTATGCATGTAGGAGACATATTCTAATCTTTGAATAACTATTTAGAGCATTTCTATTTACAACTATTTATTGTATTTCACAGACCTTTTATTTATGTTCAGGAATTGTCTCATATACTCTTTATGGCCAAAATTGTGTGGACACCTGACCATTACACCTTTTTTTGAATATCCCATTCAACTTCGCAATTTTATTAACTTCCACTCTTCTGGGAAGGATTTCCACTAGATTTCGGAGCGTGGCTGTGGGGATTTGCTCATTCAGCCACAAGAGCATTGGTGAGGTCAGACACTGATGTTAGGTGAAGAGGTCTGAAATGCAGTCTGTGATCCAAAGGTATTCAGTGGGGTTGAGGTCAAGGCTCTGTACAGATCACTTGAGTTCTTCTACTCCAACGTTGGCTCTTTATGGACCTAGCTTTGTGCACAGGGGCATTGTCATAGGTTTTGATGAGGCTCCTTAGTTCTAGTGAAGGGAGATTATAATGCTACAGCATACAAAGGCATTCTAGACAGTTGTGTGCTTCCAACTTTATAACAACAGTTTAGGGAAGTCTCACATGACATTCTACCTTGGCAAGGATCATGCTCTTTGGGCATTTTTTTTTTTTGCATGAATGCATCCCTTTCTGCATATTATTTCCTCACATTTCCTCATTAGATATACTTCCTCATGTTCTGAATTGAGCTATGTTCATGACATAGCTAGATCAGTGTTAGCATTGATTCCATAAATTGAGAACCTTCTTTTAGCCAACATAGTCTTATGTTATGAAATTCATTACACATTCAAGATTCAGACTTCAAGAAATAAAGACACTAAAAGGACAACATGTGTATTATCCTACTCTGGAGTGGACAGAAAACAAAGTACAATTGGAATATATTTAAAATTTTCTCCCATTAAAGCTAATTAGGCAAATGCTAATCATTCAGAAATGGCGGTTATGAGCATTATAGTAATGGAGTCAATAAGAGACCATTTAAAAAATGCATGACATGAGCAACTATGTAAGTTTATACCAGGAATCATACAAGATTGTGTGTTGTATCGCTATACATCTCCTTTCATCAGTTTCGCTCCTATGTCTGGGCTATGCTTTCCAGCAGGAAATATTTCATACCTGTGGACAGCATGGAATGCAAACAACTATTTTGTTCCCCATGAGAAGTGCGTGAGAAATATATGCAGACCACTTGAGTCCTTCCACACCAACCTTGCCAATTCATGTCTTCATGAATCATATAATGTGCATAGGGGCATTGTCATTCTGGAGCACATTTGAGCTAGGCCCCGTAATCCCAGTAAAAGGAAATCTTAATGTTAGATCACACAAAGACAGGTGTGCACCTTAAAATTTGTGGTAACAGTTTGGGAAGGTCTACAAATGGCTGAGAGAGTCAGGTATCCAATGATTGAACAATCAAATCACAGAGATCACATTTTTTCTTCATTCTGCTGTTTGAAATGAACATTAACTTTATCTACAAGGGTATTGGTACCAGGTGGGGTCGTTTGAGTCATTCAGAAATTGCTGATCTCCTGAGATTTTCACATACAACAGTCTGTAAAGTTTACATAGAATGGTGTGAAAACAAAAAAAAACACAAAAGACATTGAGTGAGTTACAGTTCTGTGAGTCTGATTTAAAAGGAAATGCCTTGCTGATATGAGAGGTCAGAGGAAGATGGCCCGATTGGTTCAAGCTGTCAGGAAGGATATGTAATATCCTAATATATAATGTAGGTAACTAATATATAACTAATATAATTACTCTTTATAACTGCAGTGAGCAGAAAAGCATCTCAGCATTCATAAAACATCAAACCTTTGAAGCTGAAGATTAGAAAAAAAAATCACCTGGTCTTTTTTCAGTATTCATCTGTCCAGGATTGGTGAATCTGTGCCCATGTTAGCCTCAGATTCTTGTACTTGTTTGACAGGAGTGGAACCTGATGTGGTCTTCTGCAGTTGAAGCCCATCCACCTCAAGGTTTGATGTGTTGTGTGTTCGGAGATACTTTTCTGCTCTTCACATTTGTAAAGAATGCTTATTTTAACTACTATAGACTTCCTGTCTGCTCAGAGCAGTCTGGTCATTCTCTTCTGATCTTTCTTATCAACAAGGTGTTTCAGCCTGCAGACCCTCTGCACATGGGATGTCTTTTGTTCTGTGCACCATTCTGTGTCAGTATGTTTTATCCTCATCTCTGATAAAAAGCCACACATTCTTATGATAATAAAAACTGTTATAGCAAGGTGACTGTTGCATTAGGAGCCTGAAGCAGAACAAAATATCACACGCTCTCTTTTCTCATAAATGTGCTGCTTTGCATTTTTTTAATAGTAGGGGAATAAAAATTTCCCTATAAAAATAGTCTGCGGCTAAACAGATATTGTCAACCTTAATATTATAAAAACTGTTGATGATGGATAAACATGTATTGCCTTTCATTTATCATGGACAAACAAGAAGTACACCCTCCTGTTTTTATTTATCAGGGCCTAAATAACAAATGTGTATTTCTCACAAATGTCTACAAGCAAACAAATAACCTCAGTAGGCACTTGGATACTGAATGTTGGTTTATTTTTTTGGGAAAAAATGACTACATATTAAAGTCTGCTGTGTTTTTTGTTGTTACCTAAGGTTATTTGTTTGTTACAGAGGCTGGTGTGGACTACACAATTGTTACTTAGAATTATTACATTTTAAACATAGAATCGGAGGACAGTGTACTTTCTTTTTCCTATGGCTGTACTTGTTCTCCCCATATGCAAAAGAAATATATACACACTCACGAAAATCTAGCACCTTATTTCAGTTTGTCCCTCCGTCAGCATGTCCTATGCAGAATCTGAAGCAGTACTTTTATTAAGCTAGAATGATTAATAATTAAAAGAACTAAAGATGAGACCCTTAAGTGTCTTCACTATCATTAACTAAATAACAAATCGAAACTAATTAAATAAAAGATGTGACAGAATGATTATTGTGTATCACTAGCAAGTACCAAAATTGCTGCTTTCACTTTTACTAAGAAATGATGAATGTGAAGTTTTATTAGTATGGCTCACCATCAACAGAAGTGCAGATCTTCAGCAAGAGCTCTTTATCTAGGAAGTCCAATGCATCAAAATCTCTTTCCAGATAAACATTCTCCTGAGTTCCACTGATCTCTCGAAGTTGCGTGATGTTAGCATTAAGTACTCCTATGGAGTATATTGTAATGCCCTTGTCTCTGAGGGCTTGTGCAGGCTGAGCAACAGCATCCTGAGATTCGCCATCAGTGACCACAATGAGGATCTGTGGAATGCCGGGACGACCTCCTTGTCCTGGACCAAAGTACTTTGACAAATCACTGAGTGCATACCCAGTCATAGTGCCACCACCAAGCTGCTGAATATCATTAACGGCCTGTTGTAACTGAAGTTTGTCAGCAAATTGGTTGAGGGCAAATTCAGCCTTTGGGCTTGTGCTGAACTGCACTACTCCAAACTGTACACCACCTTTTCCAATTGTAGAGTTGGATACTATTGCCTTCATAAATTTCTTCATCTTTGAAAAATCATTAGGGACAATGCTCCCTGAACCATCAACCAAAAAGATGATATCTGCCAGCTGCAAGTTCTTGCAGGCTACAAAATACAGAAATATATCATAGCCAACATAATCCTTCATCACACAGAATGGTGAAATATTTAAATAACTTTCCCAATAATATATTGAATTTATCAAGGTAAATTTAATAATAATAACATTGGGCATCCTTACCCTCTTCTGAACAGAAATCCTTCACAACTTTTTCCTTAAGGGGTTTCAGTGCATCAAAGTTGGTGACAAAGTACATCCTCTTTCGGTCACCTGCTATCTCAAGGAGCTCCATCTCATTTGCTTTTTTCACTCCAATGGCATAGATGGTCACCCCCTGTGCTCTCAGCTGTGCTGCTGGACCTTCCACCTGATCCTGGGACTTTCCATCAGTAATGACAAAGAGAATCTCTTGAACCTTAGTGCCACGAGTCTTTTCAGCCTCCTCAAAAAGTGGGCTCATAATAGACAGAGCCTTTCCTGTCTCTGTGCCTCCACCTCTCTGTATAATGCTGTCCACAGCGCTTTCAAGGGAGGTTCTGTCATTATGTTCATGCAGTCTGAACTCTATTGTGGTTTCACTTGCAAATTTCACCACGCCAACACGGACCTGTTTTCGTCCAATATTAAACATGAGCAGAAACTCACGAACGAAATTTTTCATGTCTTGAAAGTCTGATGTAGGAATACTCCCGGAATGGTCTATTAGGAAATAGATGTCTGCTTCTTCTGTCTGGGTACATCCTTAAATTGTAATATGTTTAATTGTGATTGACATGGGTGTTATAAAAATTAATCACAGTAGATAATAAACTTAACTTTTATGATAATCTTAAGTGTTATTATTTATCAGCAATAAAGGTTCAGTGTCTTACCTTGCTTTACACTGTATGTAATGAACTTGTCACCCCAACGGACAACATTGTTACACAGCATCTTCTGCAGTACTTTTTCCATTGTTTTAATCTTAGCAAAGCTTTCTACATTGAACACAAACCTCTCAGGAGGATAAGATGCAAGCTCTTTCAATTGTTTCAAATTGACTCCCAAGGCATAGACCTGGACTCCACTTCGCCTTAAGAGAGCAGCCTGAACTGTGACATTATCCAAGGAGTCCCCCTCTGTTATGACCACAGCAATCTGCTGCACTCCTGAGGCATGTCGGCTGCCTTTGTCTTTATTGAAGAGTTTTTCTCTTGCCAACTTCAGGGCCTCACTAGTTTTAGATTCCCCACCCCTAAAAGGCAAAAGGTTAATGTACTGCAGGATGTCTTCTTTGTCATCAAAAGTGTTTAGGTAGAAGTCAGCTGTGGGTGTGTCACTGTACAGCACCATTCCCACCCGCACACCATCAGAACCATTAATCTGCAAGCCACTAATCATGTTGTGGAGAAATGAACGGACCAGCTTGAAGTTTGGAAGGGTGATGTTGTCCGATGCATCCACAATAAACACTATATCAGCCACCGGAGCTGACGTGCAGTCTGTGATGCAAACAGAGACACATATATAATATACATGCTTTTAATACGAATCTAAATAACATTCATATGCAGGTACATAAAGAGATGAAGGAGTTACTGAACCTTGAAAAAAGGAAGAAATTATCAGAATTTTCAGTCTGTTTTGGGCATGCTTTTATACTGCTGAGTAAGGACATGTGAGAATATTGGGGTTTTGTTGTTGTTTGATTATTTGAAATGAAAGCAACAATAATAATTTGCAATTGTGTGATATTAATAAATAAATGCTAGTCTCAATTGTGTGATACTTCACAATTGTGGGATGAAAGGCTTGTGGAAGCTTGTTTCTGCCACATGTGACAAAATATGCAGATTTATCTGTTAATTGTGAGCACTCTGTAATCAAGCAATATGTCCTACCTGAAGTATTCAAAAGAACCAGGGATAGTCCCATTTTGAAGAAAGCCAATCTGGATCCCTCAGACATCAGCAACTACAAACCAGTACCACTTCTCACTTTTCTTTCTAAAATCCTTGAATGCACTGTCTACAATCAATTGTCTCTCTATCTCTCAGAGAACAACCTCCAGGATCCCAAGCAGTCTGGTTCCATAACACATTCCACAGAGACTGCCCTTTTGGCTGTCACTGAGAAGATGATTGCTGCTAGATCAGCCAAACTGTCATCAGTCCTCATCCTCATCGACCTTTCAGCAGCATTTGACACGGTCAACCACAGGAGTCTATTGTCCATTCTTAAGAGTCTTGGTTTTTGTGGCTCAGTATGGCAATGGCTCGATTCCTACCTAGAAGGCCGCTCATTTCAGGTGCCATGGAAGGATCCACATCTACTCCACACTCGCTCTCCACTGGTGTCCCTCAGGGCTTGGTACTTGGTCCTCTTCTGTTTTCCCTCTATACTAAATCTCTTGGTGAGGTAATATCCTCACATGGGTTCTCATACCACTGCTATGCCTAGGACACTCAATTAATCCTCTCCTTTCCTCCCTCAGAGACTAATGTTTCTGTCTGGATCTCAGCATGTCTGGCAGATATCTCCTCATGGATGGCAGCTCATCAATTGAAACTCAACCCCAGCAAAACAGCACTGCTATTCATCCCAGCTGATTCATCCCCACATCAGGATCTTGTGATCTCCCTGGACAACTCTTTGATCTCTCCTTCGGTCACCACATGTAACCTTGAGGACATGGTTATGGACAATTGCCTATATTTCTCCTCTCATATTGCTAATCTTTCTTGCTCATGACAATTTCTCCTCTTCAACGTCCATTTCTTTCCGCACAGGTCACTCAGATACTTGTTCAGTCCCATGTCATCTCAAGACTAGACTACTGTAACGCACTCCTAGCAGGTCTGCCTCTGAGCGCCATTTGACCTCTGCAACTGATCCAGAATGCAGCTGCACGACTCGTTTTCAACCTTCCAAAGTTCTCCCTCATCACCCCATTGTTACGTTCCCTTCACTGGCTTCCCGTAGCTGCTCGCATCAGATTCAAAACACTGATGCTTGCCTACAAAGCCAAAAATGGACCAGTACCCTCCTACCTCAAAGTACTTATCACATCCCGCACTGCACCACACTCCCTTCGATCCTCCAGCACTGCTTGACTGGTTCCTCCATCTCTCAAGGTTCAAGGAAGACATGCATCTAAACTCTTCTCTCTTTTGGCACCTAGGTGATGGAATGAACTTCCCCCTAGATGTTTGAAGAGCTGAGTCATGGGGTGTCTTCAAATGACAACTAAAGGCCTACCTCTTTCGGAAGTACTTGAACTAGCACTTTATTTATTCTTCATTTTAATAAAAAAAAACCTTTCTGTATTACTTGCCAACAGAGTTTTTAACCTGATGGTATTCTTAGCCCATGCTGTATGTAAATGTAAATGTAAATATATTTCTTTCAGTGGAAACTGGTCACTCCAGGAGAATGTCTTGAACAAGATAGCATTTCTGCATTGGTGGTGTGATTTGGTTAGAGGTAGGGGATAGCCTAATAAGTGGAAGAACTACATCAGAGTAATTTATAATTGGGAGATAAAAACTGTGAAATGTTAATAACTCACAATCTGGTGATATTATTTTGCAATTTGCAAGTGCGAGATTAATCTACATAATATTTTTCTCATATGTGGTGGAAAAAAGTTTCCATAGTAGAAAGTCTTTTTTTTAAAGGACTGTTTATTCTTGTTTTAGGCTGGCCTAAGGGATGTATTTTCAGCAGAAATCTATTTTAATGACCTAGAAAAGCAATTTCTGTATGCTTTAACTCAGCTAATCTTATTTTAAGGTCTTCTCTTGGGCCTCAATCTACAATGAGACTTTTGTGATGTTTACATTTTTTTTGTTTTACATTTTTTTAATTAATTTTTATTTAACCCTTATTCTACCAGGCATGATATTAAGAACAAGTTCTTATTTACAGTGACAGCCTGGTGAGTGCCAGAAGACACTTATAGGGGGAGGGAAAGTAAGGGAAAAAAACTATTATATAATATAACAAACTTATTCAGTATGACACATTTAGATAGTTTGAATTTCATTTTATTATTTTGTTATTATTTTATAATTACAAAAAAAAATTAAGACAAACTGACCTCCAGTTACTTTGATCTTTTTCTTAGTTTCAATGATAGACTTCACATCTTTTGCAATTTCTTCAGCATTTTTTGTTGTGGCGTCGATCATTCTTTCTTGCACTGCAATCATAGGCTTTTGTGGATCACGCACTTTGCCAAAATCAACACTCACAAGAGTCACTTCCTCATTCAATAATGCATGAATTGGTCTGAGTATATCGTCATCTGATTCTCCTTTGCTTATTACCAGCAGGTACTGCTTATAGCCCTCAGCAATTCGGCTGCCTGCTGCAGTGTTGAGGAGGTGAGTGCGCACGTAATCCATCGCCTTTCCGAGTTTGCGTTGCCCAGTGCCTCTGAGTCGGAATTTGCGGATAAGTGCAAGTGCTTCATTTTTAGTTTTGTAAGCATCAAAACGAAATTCCACAGAAACATCTTCACTAAACTGAGCCAAAGCCATCTGATTGGAAGTAATCCCCAAATTAAGGTGATTAGCTAGGCGAATGAGGAACTGTGTCACCTTTTGGGTCTGCTCAACTGAGCTGTCCACCAACACAAGCACCTCTGCAAACTTTGGCGCTAGAGCTGAAATGGAGATATTATTATAGTGAAAACTGTTTTCGGTAGTGGAGAACTGCAATACTTCAAAATATATTATTAAAGTGGATAATGATTGGGAATTTATATTTGCAACAGTGAGTACAACATTACCTTCTTGCTGGGCCTCCAAAGAAATACACACTTTGTCTATTGTGCTGTTGGTTGCTTTTAGCAGCTCCTCATAGTCAGTGAAATTCAGTACAAAACGCTGATGTGGTTTGTTAGCAATGGACTGCAGGCCCGTAACGCTGGCTGTACCAACCCCAATGGTGAAGATTAGCACACCCTTTCTCCGTAGCTCCAAGGCTGGCTTCTTCGTTTCATCAGCTGAGTCACCATCTGTGATCACCACAGCAATCTGTGGCACATTCTGATTGATCCGACTGCCACCTGTTTTTGTGAAGTAATTATTTAGGATAAAGCGGAGAGCTTTTCCAGTTTCAGTGCCTCCTCTTTGGTAGCTCAGTTTGTCTACTTTCTCCAGCAGGTCATTCTTGTCTGCATACTCCCCCAACAGGAACTCTTGTTTAGGTTCATTACTAAACTGTGCAACTCCTACTCTGACTTTATCAGCCTTAACATCAAGACCTGCTATGATCGTTTGCAGAAACTGCTTCACCCTCAGGAAGTCTGCATCTCCAATGCTACTAGAGCTATCCACAAGGAACACAATGTCAGCCAAATTGCACCCTAGAAATAAATACACAATAACACACATTGTTTAATTAATGGAATAAGTTAGTTGTCTAAACAGTTTAGTTATATAAACTCATGAGAGTACAGAACCAGACAAACATTCTCCTTCAGTGCTAATGACCTGGCAATAATTAATTAATTACTACTGATATACTTAATATAGTAATATTATGAAAACTTTTTAAAACAGCAGGCCATGTAAGTTGAACGTGCCTCACAGTTCAGATGTGTCATGTGCAAATTTTCTGCATGTGTCCACTTGCACATTTTGTAGTCACATGCATGTCTGTGCTGTTTGCTTGGATTTGGTTATGATTGGGAATCTTTTACCCAAATAGTGAACAAAATTGTAGTGGCCACATTTAACTGTGTAAAATTTACCTTTGGTTGCAAAAAAGGACACATGTACTGCAGCAAAGTTGCAAGTGGCCATTTATCATTAGAGCAAGTGCATAACGCATTGTACTGAATTTTTATTTTTACTCATGTAACATTTGATATATTCCTCACCACTTATATGATAATTAAGCAAATATATGCACTATAAGGTCAGTAATCGAACATGTATTATCAAGTGAGTACTGGTAAGCTGTACTTTGATTATAATGCAACCATGCAACATAGTTATGGAATGTAAAACATGTGCATATATGGAATTTTAGAGTGCATTATTAAGAACTGCTCAGTATAAATTTGGAGATTTGGAATTGGTAGTGACTATTACCATAATATTGTTTAGAACAGTGGTTACTCTTAGATTAGTAAGACAAGCAATGTCTGTTTGTGGAATGCTGCCAGATAAGGCCAGATTAGACAACAATTTAATTATTGTATAATGTTTTTATACCCCCTTCCATCTCTCATACCCTTCCCCCACCAATGTTTAACCCAAGTTATAAATATGAGTACATACCTGTTTGTGCATTGCTCACAAGAAAATTTGATATTAAAATAAAGAGAGGCAGCAGTACTTTTAGTTTTCCCATGGCATCAGTGATCTAATGGATAAATACAGAACAATTAGAAATATATTCATGTGATTTGGACACTATGTCAAGACCCTATGTTTATTGAGGGGCCCAGCTATATTGCTAACAAGTTCAATGTCAAGTTCAAGTTTTGTTTATTATATGCTTTAAAACACTAGGTGTTAAATAAGCTATTAAATTCGTACTCAGAGTCCCATACTGATGTAAGCTACATTTGTGCACCTATGGTCGAATAACATCAAATAACAAGAAGTAAACACAGCGTCTGCAGCAAACTATTAAAAATCATTTTCTGAAAATGTTAACACATATAAAGTACATTTTGATAAACTTAAAAAAAGTATAAATAGTAAAAGTGGCATGTGAAAAATTTTAGACACTCATCCTGTTGTAAAGTCTCAGAACCCTATTAACTTAGACCTTAAATGACTCAGGTAATTTTCTTTTACTCTTCAAGCCTAACACTCAACCATGGGCTCCACTAAGCAGCTGATTGAAGATCTGAAAATTAATCTAACTGATACTTACAAGCAGAGGAAGACCAAGGATAGATATGAAAGTACTTACATCTCCCAATTTCCACTATCAGAAACATCACTAAGAAAAGGCAATTAAAAGTGGAAATGTGTAAGTCAAGGCAAGGAAGAACATTCACAAAGAACTGCCCATATGCAGGCCAGAAAGTCAAAGTAAAATGCCATTATGACACTAAGAACCTTCAAGAAGTTTTAGCTGTCACAAGAATGGTGGTGCACCATTCTACTCTGCAGTCTTGCTTATACGCAAACATGATTTGCATGGAAGAGTCATTCAAAGGAAACTTTACCTGTGACCGTAAAAGTGAATGTCTGGAGTATACAAAACAATATCTAAATAAGTCAGAGGCTTTTTGGAAACAACTGCTGTGTTGAATGATAAGGTAGAAATGGATCTCATTGGTCAGAGTTGAATCCATGCCTGCTTGGGTTTCTTCCAGGTGCTCCAGTTTCCTCCCCGAGACCAAAGATATGCAGATTAGGCCAAATGACTAGTTTAAATTGTCCATAGGTGTGAATTTAAATGGCTGTTTGTCTCTGTGTTAGTCCTGCGATAGATTGGTGATCTGCCTAAGGTGTACCCTGCCTCTCACCCGAAGTCAGCTGGGATTGGCTTGAGCTTCCCCGCCACCCGTGACAGATAAGTGATATAGATAAAGGATGGATGCATGTCTGACAAGTTGGAAAGTGATACATACTGCATGACATTTATAATAGTGTGAAGGTATAAAAACCATTCCAAACCATGCAAAATGCAACCTCTGGATTTATAACTGAGGAGATTACAAACATATTATGTGTTACATTGTTTTACATACAGTAGCACCATAAAGTACTTGGAATATAAGTACAACTGTATGAATTTTACTGCATTAGAAAACAATATGTCAAACCAAGTGGCATTTATTTTAAAGCATTTAAAGCATTTTTTTCAAGCAAAGGAATTCCCCAAAAACTGATTTTCATGTTTACAGCTGATAAAATATAAGATATTCTGTTCAAAATGAGATAAAGGTTTTCAACACATAAACTTAATTTGGGTGTAAAGTTATTCCACACCATGTAATTCAGCTACTGGAACCTGTATGAAAGTGAAGGCACTTACAGTATTGTTCAAAATAATAGCAGTGAAATGTGAATAACCAGAATAATCCAGGTTTTTAGTATATTTTTTATTGCTACATGGCAAACAAGTTACCAGTAGGTAG
>JAQQZR010000033.1:19038354-19057181 GCA_030068235.1 Notoglanidium macrostoma
GACCTGCCCAGGGTGTACCCCGCCTCTCACCCGAAGATGCTGGGATTGGCTCCAGCTTCCCCGCGACCCAGATGGATGAAGCGATATAGATGGATGGATGGAAAGTAATAACAAGGTATGAGGAACAGGATTCTTTGGGGTTTGTCAGTAACATGACAAGCTGCATTTTTTTGCCTTATTGTCTTCGAGAGAGGAAAAGAGATACTGATGAGGAAACGACTGTTTTATAGCTATTGTAATGTAAGCTTTTTAATGAATGTTGCACAACATTAACAATAAACATTGTTACATTAACATGCAACAATAAACATAAAAAAAACCAACATGCTGTTCTTTAGTAAATAAATAAATTATTGTTCGCACACTGCAGCAGTACAAGATGAAGAAAACATTATAAACAATCAAGAGAATAAGAAACTTTGTATTGGGCCACATCACGCCACTCTCTGTTGATTATGTTCCTGAAACAGCACACTCCACCATGTTCTATTCCTTACATAGCAACATTAACGCTCTAAGCACGGTAAGAACAAGGCCTTTTTCTATATTCAAACTCACTGTTTTGTTGAAATTCATCAAAACCATACTCATGACTAACATTTGTTTTTCAGTGTGTCATGCTTGTTAAAATCCCAATGCTGATGAAGACGACACTACGTGTTGGATATAAACAAGAACATCACAGCACACGGCATTCAGTGCAGAAACCTACACCACAATCTGCAATCAGTTTGGTTTTATTCGACCTCTGTCTGAAGAAGTGTGTGAGAGACAGACAGTGTCGAAAACAATTTGTGCAAGGTTGGGAAGCAGGGTACAGCTCAGCCTGATGTTAAAGACCCGACCAAAACAAGTGGGTGAGAGAGAAAGACGGCGACAGGAAGCAAAACAAAAAGGAGAGAAAAAGATAGCAAAGAGAGTGGAGAAGGCAGACATCACAGTTGGCAGTGTTTCATTTTAGCAATGTCTTTGTATCTTCCAGCTGAAACACATAATCAAGTCCAGCATTTAACAGGAGCCAGAATGAGTTACGAGTGGGATTTTGGTAGATTAAACGGATCAGCTTCCATCACTCTGGCTCCACACAAAGATACAAAGCTTTCAAAGACCAATAGATCAAAATTAATCTGAACATGAGGTGTTCTTCTGTCATCAAACAAATGTCAGATAAACCGTTTTTTTGTTTTTAATTATCATACACAATTGTCTAGTCCAATGTAAAGCTCATAATTCATTTGTACATGCACTGGCGTTCACTGAAACAAAACTAAAAGACAGCAGCACATGGGCAATGGGTTTCTATGTTTGAGCAACTTAATTTCAGGAAAAGCCTCTTAAAATAGTAGTACAAATGTCAATCTGTTTATGAAATAATTAGGAGGGCAAAAATATTTTCTCTGAAGTCCAAATCACACTCAAAATTACAGTTCGAGAGGCAAATACATCTGACATTTAATTAAAGCACCGGGAGTGTATCCCTCAAGTATAGTCTGCAATATGGTTGCCATTTTTCAAACAATATACAGGATGATGATATGGATTATAATGTTCATATTGGTTTATCCTTGGTCATTCATTCAGCGTATGGTTTTCATGGGTGAACACATTAAGTACATATTATAATATATGAAGCATGTATTATTTTTAGCCTGTATACTGTAATGAATATGAGCTGCATTTGAATCAAATTAATATGCCTACTTTTGTAATGAACAATATGAATACAGTACATATGAAGAGTTGAAGACTGAGGAGTTGAGACTTGATTTCACTGCACAACAACGTTTTTGCTTCTTGAACACTGTTGGGTGTTTCTAATAGGTTTTTGGGTGCTGATCACGAATATCACATCAAAATTTACCCATCACGTACCGTTTCAGAGGAATCTTCACTTTTCCTTATATTTGTATATATCGCTCATCAGGCGATCCACATCTGAGAACACAGTCCGAATTGAATGATTTGGCCGGAGATTTGGGTCTGTCAAAAGCAAAAGCCGAGCTGCTGGGTTCGAGACCGCAGGAATGGTGTTTACGGTCACCAGATACGAAAATTTCTGTTTCGAGGCCGACATCATGATATAACCAGATTTTTTGCCAAGTGCTTCCCAGAAAGTCATAACACTAACCACTCTATATAGGAGAAGCTTGGGAGAGTTCAGCAGTGATGTCCTTTGAGCAGAACTAAGAGAGAGTCACTCACCTGGCGTGCCACACGTCGCGCCTCCCAGTATGGTTTTGAGTCTTCTACAGCTTTGCCAATCTTCTTCAGCAGCTCATCCAATTTCAGTGTGGCCTCCACCAGCACAGAACGAAACTGCTGCCTTGCATCCTGGGAACCACAGCATCAAATATCCCACATGAACATTCAAAAATATGCAAGAAAGAGGCTATTCATTACTTCTTTTGGCCATGTTAGAAAAATCACTGGAAATAGGAGTTACAAAAGTTAAACAGATTACATGGAATTGCACCTATTTCAACAAAAGAGCAACTGATGTCGAGGCAGTGCTCATGTGTAGTAAGTGAAGTAAGATCCAACATGAATGTTAAAAGTAATCTCTGACGGGCATGACACACTCTTTTAGACAGGAGTCTAATTGCTATTTGACTCCAAATCTCATGACCTTCGAACAAGACTCCAAGCACCAGGTCCTTTATATTTTACATAAAGATCTCTATAAAATCAATATTCACAGAAAACTCTTGAACAAGGTGAACCGAGTGCTATTCCAGTACAATAAACACTCAGCACCATCATACCTATTGATTGCGATAAAGACACCAATTCTGGTGAGGAAATGTAGAACTGAATCCTTTGGGGATCACAATTCACCAAAACTCAGCCACTGCGAACAGATCAAGCCCAGCCTGAAGCGGAGACATGTGGTCTGCTCCGTATGCATTCACAGGTCACTTTAATGGGAACACCTTTATCCCTGCTCATTTACGCAGTTGTCCAGTCAGCTAATCACGTGGCAGCAGAACGGTGCATATCATCGTGCAGATACAGGTCAAGAACTTCAGTTAATGTTCACATTAAACATCAGAATGGGGGAAAAAGTATGATTAAAAAAGGGGAAAAAAACATCCTGTGTGTGGATGGTCTGAAGATTGAAGCACCTTGTTAATGACAGAGATTAAAAGAGAATGACCAGACTGCTCTGAGCTGACAGGAAGTCTATAGCAACTCAAATAAGCACTCTTTACAGCCATGGTGAGCAGAAAAGAATCGAAGAATTCACAACACATCAAACTTTAAGGTGGATGAGTTACAACAGCAGAAGAACATCAAGTTTCTCTCCAGTCAGCCAAGAACAAGAATCTGAGGTCAGGGCACTGACTCACCAAAACTGGACAGTTGAATTTCATTTGTAATCAGATACCAGCTCTCAGATTACCCATGATGCACCTTTACGTTGCCAAAACAGCAGTGTGTGCTTACATTCTCCGAGTGATTACAGATGATAGCAGACAAGGTTCATTTCCCCAATGATGTTAGCATGAGCAGAGATCAGAGGAGTAAAAGAGATGCAGATGAGATTCATGTTTAAATGCCCCGAGTGCCTTTTACCTCAGATGATGAGAAACAGGCTGATGTGGATGATGCTGATAATCAAAGGGAGAACTCACTTACCATTGTAAACTTAATTCACTAAAATTCACCACTAACGATCCTTTTCCATAAGTAGATTAGGTTATAATTGTAGAGCGTGGCAGGGCACACTTTCATGAAAGTAAAATGATCTTTAAAATCAATTTTCTTTATGATAGATATTTTATTCTGATTTAGATACATGCAAGAGAAAACATATTTTAAGAAATATATATCTATCTATCTCTCTCTCTCTCTCTCTCTCTCTCTCTCTCTCTCTCTCTCTCTCTCTCTACTTATACATACACACACACACAAACACACAAACACACACACATTAGTAGGAAATGTCAAAAATTTGGGTTCTCCTCCCAAATGTAAACCTACAGTCCTCCCACAGATCCACAGTCACAGATGATAAAAGGTTTACACCTAGAATTTGGCAGGATTGCTGTACGCCTAGTACAATAACTCTGTGCCATAATGACAGCAAGTTCGGTTAATTATTTCTACCATTTCAAGCAGAGTCAGCAGCCAGATATAGGTGGAGACACAGAAACATCATAAGGTATGAAAAAAGAAAAAGACCAGAGCTTGATATTAAAACCTGAACATTATTACAGATTCACTAGGTTACAACTGGTAACCACTACAGATGTAGACAAGGAAACTTTAACAGCACATAAAATATTTACAGCCTTTCAGCTGAATAAGCTATTCATAAGCACTTTTATGTATTTAGCAAGTCTATCTTCATTTAAATAGAAATATTCGTTTAACCTGATCAGGAAAAAAAAACCTACACAACTAATAGAAATCTTGGGATTTGAAGTCAATCATTGTAATGCATGAATATTGTTCTAATGTGAAAATTCGGGGTCATTTTAATATTATTTTATTAAATTGTGTGTGGGCTGTATTTTAGGAAAATTCATAGGAAAAATGAGGCTGTCGAATAAGGCCTTATGCGTAAAGCTTGTTAAACCGCAACAAACGGATTCATTCTGGATCTTGTGTGGTATCTCTGCTCCAATGTAAAACAAACATTGCTCATGCCAGATGTGAAAACCACACTGGTGATTCCCAATCCACACATACAAGAGTGTGACCAGAAGAGGCTTTACAACTTCCATAAACATCTAAACATCCAGTCTGTATTGTCTTTAACTGTGTTTTTAACTGAGCTTTGCCGGAAGATTCAGACTCAAACAACTCAATAGGACAATGTGATTGGGAAAACGACCAGATATTTCAATATATCAAGGTTATAAAGACATAAATCCAATATTGTACCTCCAGTTCAGTCTCACATCGGTTGATGTCATCTGTGGACTGGTTCAGCTTCTCTAGTTCCCCCTGTTATGAAAAGATGGGCAATTATAGATGTTTAAAAAAAAAAAAAAAAAATGAACCAGACACACAACAATCTGATTAAAATGCCATATTTCTACAGATAACAGATCACTGACAGCAATTTCCTGTGGGAGTGTTTTGTTCTAGATGCTGTGTGATGATATTTAATGGGAAACAAATGTCCTGGGTACAAATGTCAAACAGTTTAACACTCTCAAGCTAAAGGGTTTGCAGATTTGGCTGGAACCTTAAATGAAATCATGAACCTTTTGGTCTAAGGCATGCTCTGCCAGGATGCTAGACTAATTTGACTAGAGGGGGAAAACCCCATTTACTCCTCTGAACCCAAACAAACACAATTCATTTGATACTGAACCTGGGCTTGACACTGTGCACAAAAGAGTCACGCAGTCTATTTGACACTGAATACTAAAGTATCTTGGTTAATCAAATATCCAAACGAGCACACTGCGGCAAAAGAGCCCCAGTACCTGAACCCGGGGATCCACTTCCTCCTCTTCTGCCGATTCGCATTCTCCATCAGACCTGCTTTCCTTCTCTCGGTTATCCATGCTCTGTACGGGGGATTTCTGCTAGCTTGTCTTGGTATTCAAACAATGGTCCAAACAATGGTTCCTGCCGTCCTGGGAAAAGCTTTCTGTAAAACAAAATCGTTAAAAACCTACACTATCTACCTAAAGCTTAGTCACGAATACTGAAAATTAAACAGCCCAGTCCTATAAAAACGCGGTTAATACTAAACACAACACACGGCGCGTGAGACACAGAGAAATGCAACGCTACCTCCGCGTACTACGTTACTACACGTAGAGTAGCGTACTATTTTTTTGGCATACTATGCAGTATGGTAGTATGCGGTTTTCAACGTAGCCCCAGTCCGCACAGTGAAGCGCCACTGCCCCGCCCCTTTACATAGTGGCACTATATGGAAGGCCATTCTTGCCAAAACGTCCACTGACCTGTGTCTTTGGCCCTGTTCACACCTGGGAGGTGTTCTACGGAGCAAGCTAACCTCATAAGCCAGGCTTATTTCAACAAGCCCGGAAAACGTTCCCCAAATTCGGTTCCACAAACAAGGTTAATCTGCTAAATTTAGTTACTATGGCAACATATGCTTTTGGACAAACCTGTTTCATGTCAGGCCAGTTGTGCTGCTTAGTTTATCTTGATGAATAGGATTCTGTTGCCTCACAGCAAGAAGGTCCTGGGTTCGAACGACCCAGGGTGCCTTTCTGTGTGGAGTTTGTATGTTCTCCCGTGCATGCGTTGGTTTTCTTCCCACATACAGATTAGGTCAACTGGCTACTCTAAATTGCCCATATAGGTGTGAATGCGAGCGTGTAGTTGTTTGTCTGTGTTGGCCCTGTGGTGGACTGGCGACCTGCCCAGGGTGTACCCCGCCTCTCGCCCGAAGATGCTGGGATTGGCTCCAGCTTCCACGTGACCCAGACGGATAAAGCGGTACAGATAATGGATGGATGGATGTGAGGGATCACAGCGTGTCATACTGTGGGGCTGGGAATAATTTGCCACTGTTGTCGCACTCTCTCTCAGTGACTTCAGCTACTCAGACTGTATAAAATCAACAGGAATGTAGTAAAGGCTTTTATATGAACAACCATGGCGTGCTCGTTTATTCCTAAGCTAATTGATGAGGGAGCGTGAATCATGCATAGTGCTGTCAGACTACGGTTCCAACGGCGTTTCGGCCCAAGATAGAGCTCTTGGATTTTCCAGATGAATATTTATTTCACTGCTACAGTTTTAGTACACAGTGTTAAATACTTGGGCAAAATACTGGAACCCTACATTTCATTTACGGCATTTCAAATCACACTCGTTGCTCTCGCGCGGTTACGGTTCCACGTCGCGTTTCTTTGCCCCTGGCGCGCTTCTTTAGTGTTGAGGATGCAGAACATCCAAATAAATCTGGAGTTCTGTGAAATTTGAAAAAGTTTGTACACTAATGCACTTTCTAAATACGTTTATGTGAATGTATGAACATCCAATCATTTACCCCACATTAATTAACACAAATCCTGCAACCTGGGCAGAGGAAATTTCCTACTGTAAATAGAAAAATTGTGCCTACTGTAAGACAAGAGCATGCACTGAAATGACATCTGGGCAGTTTAAATTCAGATTTAACTCTCGGTGCCATCTCTGATTGTACAGACTGCGGGTTTTATAATTAGAAGGTTTTTTCAAGCGGAAATGGAAATGTCTGACGTGAACTGCTTCCTCTCACCTATGAGATACGGTTTACAGTTTAGCGTTTGTTTATTATTTAATTAAATGATTTATTTAGTTATTTATTCATTCATTTAAGCTGCTATGCTGCCCTCTTGTGTTACAAGGTCATAATGACAGGGTTACAGTGTATCTATACACGTCTCACTCCGTCACAAAACAAGTGCATTACAGTAAGATCATACAAAACATTTAATTTATTTGATACTTGATGAAAGCGAGGAAACTTCGTCCTATTAATAGAAGTGAATTTGAGTCATACAATGCATAAAAATACGGTCTATATTCACTGAATTATATGTATTTAACTATAAAGCATGGATGAAAACCACAGTCATTCCTGTTTGCGATATTTACTCTGGAGAAATACTCGTGGAACACACAGTCCTTCCTTTTTGTTCACAGTTTCTCTCAAAACGTATTCGTTTACAAGAGGCTGAAACCCCGCTTGCTGAAACAGATTGGCCAGATACTCTGAAAGAGAAACATAGAGTTCATGATATTATATTCACTACAGAAAAAAGGGCTGATAAAAATATTAGCAATGACTAACCTCTGGAGAAGAAATAGGAACGAGTGCCATCCTGTCTCACATAGAAATTCTCCCCTAGCTTGCTCCCTGACTTAAACCTCAGCATGGCATGATCATAGAGGCCATAGTCCCTGAACAAGACGATTCCTCCTGGCTTTAATACCTGCCAAACCCAACAGAAATAATGTCATGGTTTTCCTGCCTTTTTTTTTTTTTTTGCCTGTCACAGTATCATGTTTCCATTCAGCTCATGTTTAATAAAAAAACAATCACTTGCATACTTAACATTGTTTATATAGTATAAAAGATCATATTAATAAAGTAAGTATTAATATCTATTTTTTGCTTTGCAACACAATGTGTTTGTAGGTCAAAATGCACAGTAATTTTACCTCGGGTAATCACACTGCAATTAGTAATCATATCCCGATTGGACGTGCTATAACTAAAATAATCTTAAATTAATTCTTTTCGGGAAAAGCAGCTCTAAAAATATCTACCTTAAATGCAGCGTCTAATTACACAAGTCACTTTACCCGATAAATGTTTTCCACAACGTCTCGCATTCGGTCAGGGTGAACAGCTGACAGGACAAATATGAGCGTGGCAACATCCAGACTGTTTTCTGAAATGGTGGCACGGAGATCGTCTTTAGTCAGGTCACACTGAAATGCCAGGCATCGCTCTGGACAGTATAGAGAGTTTTCCTGGAACGCAAATCCAAGATTTAGTATGAGCACGGACAACACTGACGTAAAGAACACGCAGGAGGACACAGGGCTAGCCAACTTAACATGGTTATTTATTTTATATTTCGCTTTTATTCATATTATTACATTTGTTCTGGCAGTTTATCATCAGTGACATGAATCACGTATCATGGAAATGTCTTCAGTTATCATGAGCTGATATTTCTCTCGCGTCACCCGGCCCTAGGAGAGGAGACATTTTTATTGATTATGTCCTGCAGCACTTTGATGTGTCAAAGCAATAAACACCTTCTGTTTTAATCCTCGAACATTAACCCGTTTCTGAGTGTGAGTCAGGTTGTCATATCTGTCTCCGTGTGTCACTTTGTGACTCTCAAAGCTTCTTTACAAGAAACAAAAATCAATGAGCTGTAAAAATCAATGGTAAGAACAATCATGGGTTCAGTCCGCCACTCCTCTTCGAACTGCTTTTGCTCTCGATCGATGTGAGTTCAAAGGAAATAAAAAAATTTAATTTCAAAGCACTATATCAGCACTAACTTTTTATTTTAGGTAAATACAAGTGGACCGAATTAAAAGAAAATGAACCCGCCAGTGATTTTAACACCTGTGGATTATGCACCTGTGCATACACACACACACACACACACACAATATAAATAACATTATATACAGTACGAGACAGAAAGTACATCTGAACTTTGTACAACTCCAAATGATCAAACATGGGAAGATAAGGCAATGTCAAAATAAACACATTCATGCAAACGTCACATTTTTAGGGTGCTATATGCGGGTCCATTAAGGGTTAAACAACAACAAACAGAAAAGCTGCTGAGGTAAGGATATGAACCATATTCCAGTATGATAACCCATAACCGCATGGTTGTATTTTGTGTTTAGAAAGGCTGTGCTATCAAAAGTAGCTAAAAACAATCAGTCGTCAGTGATAAATCCTTGGGAATGTTTCTACTGTGCACACCCTGTGTTGTTCCTGATGTTTTGTACATTTCTATTGAACATGCACATTGCTGCATATCACAAACATTGTTGAGACCAAAAGTTTACCGACAGCTTGTCAAAGGACATTCAGACGCCACACATTTCCTGTGTTAAGTCTGTTAGGTTACTGAATTAAAAGGTTATTTCAAATCAATAGGTAAGAGATGGAGTTATTTCTGCTTTCACACAATATCAGATTTTCAGTGGATCAAACATTCACATAAATTTTGTTAGTGTTTAGTGGCGTTGTCTTTTATTTGCTTAACCTGAGTCAAACTCTTGGGGCTTCCACAAACTTCTCACAGTACTTTGGTACGATGTTGCTCGGTCCTCCTGAAAGAACTGGTGTAACTCAGTGAGGTACTTTGGGCCTCTTTGCTCAGACACACTTTTTCAGTTCAGTCCACAGATTTTCTGTGGATTCAGGTCAGGGTTTGCGATGGCCATGCCAATATACATTTTGTCAGCATGAAGTCATTGTGTTAAACCTTTTGATGTATCATTAGGATCAAGGTGTTTTTTCGAATGACCCAAAGAGAACACTCCTTCAAAAAGCTAGGTGTTTGTCTTGGAGCTCTTCTGCAAACTTCACTCTAGCATTTTATGCCAGTCATGGAGAAAGGGTTTCCTCCTCACAGTATCCACATTCAGCATCTCATACTGTTACACAGCACGGATACTGCACACTCCTTCCATATACAAATGTTGTTATCTCCTTACAGAGAAATTCACCATGTCAACAATTATACATTTAAATTTGTTAAATAACAACACATTTTTAATCTGTTTCTTGTAAGGCTTAGAGTATGTGGAGTGTCTGTGATGCAAGTCATTGTGAACGAGCTGTTACTATAGAAACAAGAACTCAGAACTTCAATAGCACTGTGGTACAGGAATAGATGCTACGATCAAGCCACACCTTGTAGGAAAACATTAGAGCCTTGCATCATAATGTACATGAAGCAAAGTTGTCGTTGAATGTGACGTGACGACAGGAAAGGAACACTTGCATAACTGTTGGCACTCACCTTCACAAACTGTACAGCTCGATGTGAAAAGTCGCATGCATAGATAAAAATGTTGAGGTCCTCTTGCAGCAAAGGGAAGACGCAATTGCCAACTCCACATCCAGCCTCCAGCATTACCAGCTTCTGGGTCTTAAACTGAAAAGCCAAACAACCCAGATAGCCCATAATCATTCATCAGTTATCACAGAGATAAAGCACTGGAGCATCAACAACTCACCTCTCTGCAAGCCTTAAGTTCCTCAAATTCCCTTGTTGTCCAGTGCCTGTCTTTAAAAAAGTTTGTGGTATTCCTTTTGTAAAATAAATCCCAGTTTTTTTGAGCGTCAATCTCCAACTTCTGCTGTTTAAAGTCTGACACTACAACTTGGTCATTCTTCAGTTTTTCCAACTCTTCTTCTGACAAAATCCTTTCACATGAACCTGTGGACTGATGAGGAAACTGAGTGGCCGATGTCCCACCTTCTCCATCATTTACCTGGGCCATAATAATCTACAGAACTTCCTATGGCCTCAGATTTACACAGGCAAAGTTTAGCAAAGTGATGATCCCAACCTCATAACATTACAGTAGGTTCTCTAGTAGTATCTAGCAGTATCATTATATCACTTAAAAAAACTATCAAACCTATATTTTCTTAATTTAAAAATAAAACAGGTTCTTAAAATTTTTTATACAAAATCACACACAGCCCCGTCGCTTCCGGTTTCGTTTTCTTCGTGTATAGAAAATGGCTGTCAGGACTAGAATAAATGTGTACGGCGACATCTAGTGGATATTAATGTAAGGTCTTTTAATTTACAACGTACATGTTAAAAATTATTTGACACGACATTTGTTATGAAATCGAGTTGATAATTCGAGTTTAACAGAAAGCAAATAAAGAGTGATCAGTAGTTATTTTTGGTGACCATTCAAAGATTTTAGTCGAAATGATAATAAAAAAAAACATACGACATATGAATCATTTATTTTCTGTCATTCATACATTCATTCATTCATTCATTCATTCATTCATTCATACATTCATACATTTATTCATTCATCTTCAGTAACTGTTTTATCCTGGTCATGATTGATTTGGAGCCTATCCAGGGATTTCTAGGCATTCGCACACTCATTCACACATAGGAGCAATTTAGTGCAGTCAATCCTCCTACCTCTCTTTTCAGTATGAGGCACACACGTATAGTGAATCCTCTCTAAGATGACTTTGGGTGAAGAATATGAACTGCATCTGTCCATTACGATCTGTTATGATCTGTAACAACAGTCTGATATGAGTTTTCACCGCTTTATATTGATTTGATGTAATATTTGATATACTGGGACACCATATAAAAGAGAAATTTCATGCTTCATCAAGTCAGTCTGTGCAATATCCACCTCTACACTTCAACAAATATGAAAGACATCTCTGACCATTTTCTTCTGTTCCACTGACAAGTACAGAAAAAACTATCTATTCACATCTGAAATTATGTTCTGGCTGCAGAACAGATTTTCTTTTTAACCTGAGGAAATTTAAATAACCAAACTGCATAACACCCACATCCCTTCTTGACAGTTGGGCCCTTCTGTGTTAAATGTGTATGGAAGCTTTAACCACATTCGTTATCTGTAAACATTACTGACAATGACTTCCAACCTCCATTATAAGCCAGCAAACGTTTTGAATTACATTATCTGATAAGGAAATATAGTATTTGAAAATATTGTGACAACTCTTTATTCTCCTTCAGGACAAATCCAGAGACCAAATACTTAATTTTTTCTTAATCTAAAGCATTCAGTAATACTGATACCCTTAAATTTGGCAGCTTTTCTTACAGTCACCAAATAGTGCACGTATCTTAATGATCTTTCTAGGCTATTAAGTGCTTTTAATACAAACCACGTACTCATTTTAGAATTTCTTCCCTTCCCTCTCCACTCTACATCCCTTACCTTTTTTATCTATCAATATTTTTCACTCCTTATATAAACAATATATCCAAAAATATTATTTTTATAGTAATATAGTAATATAGTAATTTTATAGTAATATAAATATTACCAATCCTGACATTTTCCCACTCCGTGTTTCATTCCTGTGTATTAGATTCCTAATAAAATAATGCTCAATGCCGAGTGGCAAAAAATGAACTGCAACAAGCGCTAATAGAGACAGGAATCATGCTGTCCCATGCTCTCAGTATAAACATTTCCAGTGTGGGAAGAGCAGAGGACAGAACAAGTAATGACAGAGTTGCTGGGTTTGCAGTTTTTATGCCAGTTTGGCTAGTTTAAAAGCAGTCTGCCAATATATTGTCTAGCAAATAACTGGATTTAAAAGTAATAAATCTCTGTGAACAAAGGAACTGTCCGAGTGTCAATAAAATCGCTCTTTAAGGAGGAATACTTTGTGTATGGAATACTTTTGTTTTTTTAGCATACCTTGTTTACCATGCAAAGGCTGATAAAATAAAAAAAAAAGAAAGAAAAATATGTTTTTGGACTAGGTTCAAATCTTTCGTGTGGATTTTCAGATGTTGTTGACCTGGTAATTTTGCAGAAGCCTGGCAACCCTGGTTAATGATCAATGATTAACTTTCCTATGTGCTCCTCACTAGCAACACACTTCTTCTATTAATCAGAGTTGAACAAATGTACTTCCACATCCATTTAAAATGATTATATGCTTTTTGACTGTATGTTGTCGACTCTCAACTGCTTATTACATTAGCGTAGGTCAAGTGTGATAGCCTCTTAATTTTGTCTGAGGTTATGCCATGTTTATTTTTGTCCTGCCCTGTCAAAATCTATCATAAGCTGCCACTGACAATATGGTTCAGTAAATGCATTAAGCAATTACACTCATCACCCACTGGACTGATGGAGCTATAACCTGTAGCAATGATAACTCTTTACGTATTTGAATTTTCTTTACCACTACTCCCTCAATTTCTACTGCCATGAATCAGGGAGGTTTTTCTCTGAATACAGGAGACTCGAGACTCCAGGTGACACTGTACGATTATTTTATCTAAAGAATACCTGCAATGTCCACATAGAGCCTTGCCCCAAGCTTTTACTAGTATATTTATTTCTGTGTATTCATGAACATACACACACAGCCATTCACACCTAGGGAAAATTTGTAGTAGGCAGTTCACCTAACTGCACGTTTTTGGGAGGTGGGAAGATACTGGGGGAAACACAGGGAGAACATGTGAAATTCATTTTTCTCGGTTTCATTCTAAATTTCGGAGAAAGTATAATTTTCACTTAAATTTTAACGAAGAGGTAGACTTTCTTTGAATACAGTCAGTGACTCAGTTGTTTTCATAACCAGCAGAAGTTCATGCTAGCATGGTATCAGGAAAGAGAAGAGTGTTGATGCATGTCTTTCTTGTGTCCTGAGGGACCTTCAGGTAGGTGGGAACTGGTCAAATTTTGGCTTCAGAAACAAGTATCAGTGTTTTAAGTCTGAGGACAGGAAGCCAGTGGCAGGAACACATGAATGGAGTGATGAGTGAGAATATTGAGAGTTTGAAAACAAGGTGTATAGCTGTGTTTTTGATTATCTTAAGGGGTTTGGTTGTGCTCAGCAGGAGCACAAGACCTGCCAAGAGTGAGTTGCAGTAATCCAATCTTGAGATGACAAGAGACTGAACAAGCAGCTGAATGGCCAACATCTGGAGGAAAAATATATGATTAAGTCAAGGTTAGCACCATGACCAGAGAATTACAGATAACACAATGCTTTCTTGTGCTGTCAGGTGGTGTTTTCAGAGTTTTCAGGAACATGACAAGAATTGATGCATGGATATATCCTCAGAAATATATAGCAGGCCAGTCTTGCAGGTAGACTAACTTGGTAAGAATCTTATGCTGATGCTTGAAAGCTGGCAACTTCTCACCCCGCTCACCCTGCTATATGCAGCGTTAATCTCAAAGTTACTTAAAGTGAAACTCTAACTTGGTGATGTGTGCACAAATTCCCATTCTCATCTGTCGAACAGCTCTTGTGGGAAATGGCCAGTTTGTGACAATGTCACCATTGATTGCTTGTCTCTGGTCTGTGTGAAGTGAAGCATGTGTGATAACTGTCTCAGGATGATAAGGCGTGACACCCAGTGTTAAGCCTGTAGTTGAGTATCTCTGGAGAATAAAATAATAGGCATAATGCCATTTTAACACCTTGGTGATGATGCTATTAAAAATTTATCTTGGATTTATTCTTGACTAGTGAGGTAGGATTCTGACCTTTATGTGCCATCTACTTGACTCTCTGGATCTAGTCTTACGCATTTAGTATTATTGATTGTGTAAAGTTGTTTGGAAGTGTCTGGTGATCTATGGTAATTAGTTCTCTCAAGTGTCTAACCAAGAGTTGTTTCAGGCTGTGCTCAAATTAAGATGCTTTTGTTTTAAAACTGAGTTTTAAAACAAAAATGATCTTTATCCAGACAAGCGTTTTAAGCTCCATATCAGAAAAAAGTCTTATTCCATACTAAAATGCCTGAAAACACATCACATAATCATTCATGGTATAAGCCTCAACTATTAGTGCTGAATGCAGCATTGATAATGAATTACAAGCATTGCTGACCTTGTTGTCTATGCTAGCATCTGTTATGCAGTTATGCAAATTCTGCATTTTATAATGCTACAACAGCCTACATTAACAGGAGGCATAGCGAATCTGCCTCCTGTGCATGCTCAGTGTACATTAATGCTCATGTTATATGAGTCTTCAGGCATGTTAGTATGGACAGAGATTATTTCTGGTACAGAGATAAAATGCTCATCTGGACAGAGATTTCAAAAGTCTCAGTTTTAGAAGTTTGAAAGTTCCAGAGTAGAATGGATGCTAGGGGAAAATGTAGTAAAAGTGATGCATTTTAAAGCTAAAATGTTTTAACGTGGACGTATCCTTTGTCTCCCTTAAGGTCTTAATTGTGGGCGCGGCTTACTAAGATATATTGGCGGTGTACAGAGGTTAGAAGCAAAATTTAGTTAAAAATGGTTAGGTTTTTTTAAATAGTGGATATTACCTCTTCATTTGTAATTAGATAGTGTTTGTTATCTTTCAGCCCTGCTTAAACTCACTGACCTCACTCTTGACTAGGCTGCTGACATGTGCTTCAAACCTATCTCTGTCATCACACCTCTCAGACCAGAAACTCTCCTCTTCAAACAAAGGGTCAAACTGCCAGGAATTCGGCTCTAACTGAGACCTGGATCATTACACAGAACTCGGCTACACTGGCTGCTTTGTCCTCTGCCCATGCTTTCTCTCACACTCCATGAGAAACTGGCAAGGTTGGTGGAATAGGTTTGCTATTGTCTCAGAGATGGTCCTTTATACCTTTTTCACTGTCTCATCTCAACATCTCAAACTTTGAATTCCATGCAGTTAAAGCCTCTCTGATCAACCTTTCCAAGATTGTCATATATCATCCTTCTTGTCCCCTAGGAGACTTTCTTGAAAAAATGGACATGCTCCCCAATCTTTACCCTACTGTTACATCCGTCTCACTCTCCTTGCAGACTTCAACCTCCCCTATGATAAGTTCCAGTCCTCTTGTCTTCTCTCTCTTCTGCATTCCTTCTCCCTGACATTCAACAGCTACACTACCACACACAAAGGAGGAAATGTTTTGACTGGGTCTTCCCTCACACTTCTCCAGATACAGACATCAATACTACCCCACACCACATCTCCGATCATCACTTAGTAACCTTCATCGTCACACTCACTGTCCTACCTAACATCAACTATCAATATTTCTCTCCCACTCTCTAGAATCTTCATCCTATCATCCCTTCCTTTGTAGCTTCCTGCACCCTATCATCCCTTCCAGACCCCGACACCTTTTCCTCTCTTCTGCTGGGGCCACTGATCCTCACAAGATCCAAAATATCTTTTCTTCACTTCTTAATCCACCCGCTCCTGCTTCACTAGCCTCCCTGACTGCTCATGACTTTGCACCTTTTTTTGATGGGAACATAGGAACACTCTGTCAGACCTTCACTCCTACACTGACCACACTACATGTTCAAGACTGCCCTTCTCTTTCTTTGACACTTTTTTCTCTTCTATCGGAAGAAAAGTCCTGCAGTCCCACTACCTGCCCTTTGGATCCGTTCCACAATGCTCCAGACCATCTCACAAGACCTCTTGAATGGTTATTTCCATCTTGAAGATACCCACTCTAGATATTTCCAACATTAGCAACTACAGACCAGTATCACATTTCTCTTTTATCTTTAAAATCCTTGAACACATCATCTACAATTAACTCTCTCTTTATCTCTCTTGGAACAACCTCTAAGCTCCTAATCAGTATGGCTTAAAATCCAACACATTCCACAGAAACTGCCCTTGTGACCATAGCTGAGAAGCTCCATGCCATTAGATCAACAAAACTGTCATCAGTCCTCATCCTCCTTGACCTTTCAGCAGCATTTGACACAGTCAACCACAAGACTCTCTTGTCCATCTTTATGAGTCTTGGAATTCATGGCTGAGCATGGCAATGGCTTGCTTCCTATCTGGAAGGAGGTTCATATCAGGTAACATTCACATTTACATTTACCGCATTTGGCAGATGCCCTTATCCAGAGTGACTTACATAAGTGCTTTGAGGTCTTTATCAGCAATTGAAAGTGGTAGTCCAAATACATCCAAAAGAGGTAGGTCTTTAGTTGTCGTTTGAAGACACCCAGTGACTCAGCTGTTCGGACATCTAGGGGATTTTCATTCTATGACCTAGGTGCCAAAACAGAGAAGAGTCTAGATGCATGTCTAACTTGTTCCTTGAGAGATGGTGAAACTAGTCAAGCAGTGCTTGTGCATGTCATTATGCCTCTGCGACTGATCCAGAATGCAGCTGCATGACTTATTTTAACCTTGTTTTCAAAGTTCTCCCAAACCACCCATTGCTACACTCCCTCCACTGGCTTCCCGTAGCTGCTCACATCAGATTTAAACCACTGATGATTGCCTACAAGGCCAAAAATGGACCAGCTTCATTTAACCTATCTTAAAGCAATTTTCACACCCCACACTGCACCATGCTCCCGCTGATCCTCTAGTACCACTTAGTTGGAATCACCAGTCCGGGCACACCAGTCTCTCAGGGTACAATGAAAACATGCATAAAGGCTCTTCTCTGTTCTGGTGCGGTGGAGTGTCCTATCAGAGTCACTGGCTATCTTAAAATGATGACTAAAGATCTACCTTTTCATGAAGTACTTCAATTAGCACTTATTAGCACAACATATTGTTTTGTCTTGTGTGATTTTCCTACTGTGATACCTCCCTAACAGGGTTTGTAGACTGATAGTACTCTTAGTCGCTGACCTAGTGAACCAGTATATTTTTCACTGTGAAAAGTGAAACTTCAAAACACTTAAAAAAACAACTTTAAGTTGCACTGTATAAGGGCATCTGCCAAATGCCATGAATGTAAATGTAATTCATATTTGCATCTATTTCAATTGATTGGCTGAATGAACAACAGGGAACAGAGAGTTTTATGTACAAACAATAACTGTATGTACTGTATATACAATGTTTATGAAGCTAATCACCCATAAATACAAAGAAAACCTCAGAGGAACCATATGTGTGTACCAAAAAGTAAAGCAAAGAATTTATAATGAAGGTAATATTACATTTACGGCATTTGTTAGATGCCCTTTTCCAGAGCGACTTACATAAGTGCTTTGAAGTCAGTAAATATATTCTGATACTGGTTCACTAGGACCTGGGCTAAGAATACCATCATGCTAAAGATTTTGTTGGTAAGTGGTAAATACAGAAAGGGATTGTGTGTTTTTTTTTTAATAAAGTGTAGAATAAAAAAAGTGCTAGTCCAAGTACTTTTGAAAGAGGTGGGTCTTCAGTATTCGTTTGAAGACACCCAGTGACTCAGCTGTTCAGACATCTAGTTCAAGTTCAAGTTCAAGTGGCTTTTATTGTCATTTCAATCATATACAAGTAATACAGTGTACAGTGAAATGAGACAGCATTTCTCCAGGACCAAGGTGCTACATACAAGACAACACAAAAGTACAAAAAGGTGTACGTGTGCAACAGTATACAACAGAAGACAACATAAAGTGCATGTGTGCAAATATGCAAACAGTGCAGACATAAGACAAGACAAAACAAGACAGAGCAGCGCTAATCCAAATATAATATGTGGTGCAAAATGTGCAGAGTTTTAGGTAAAGTTTTAGGTAAAGGAGTGCACATTTTTTATATGTGTGTGTGTGTGTGTGTGTGTGTATGCGTGTGTCAGTCCAGTCCCTGAGTATTCAGGAGTCTGATGGCTTGGGGGAAGAAA
>JAQQZR010000033.1:19088755-19111838 GCA_030068235.1 Notoglanidium macrostoma
TTTTAAAGTCATAAAAATAAAGAAATAATTGAATTAGAAGGTGACCCCAAACTTTTGACCGGTAGTGTATATTTTTTACACTTTTTTGTTTACTACATAATTCAGTATATGTGTTACTTCATAGTTTGCGGTATTCAGTATTGTTTTACAATGTAGAAAACAACAAAAAAAGAAAAACCTATGAAAGAGAAGGTGTGTCCAAACCTTTCTCACTCAGCGTTTTGAAAGTTTTAGTTATATGAGTGTCAGTTAGGTCCATCTTAGAACAAACATCAAGACTGTAAATGATTAGATGAAATTTAGATTTTTCGCTGATTGTACTGAAATGAACTTGGCAGGTTTTGGAAATAAGCCATTCCATTTTTATTAATGACAATTATACAACCAACTTCAACAACAACAACAACAACAACAACAACAACAACAACAACAGCAGTAGCAGCAACTAGTTCTAACTGTAACTAAAACGTAACACTGGAATTAAACGTTACTTCATTATTTGCTGAAATAATGTCATAGCTTTATTATATAGCTTTAGTCATAGCTATTTCCATCCATAAAGCTTATGTGCAGTGAGTATACTGGCATATATTTGATTTACCACATTTGGCTGATAATATATAAAGGCATGTAATGGTTTAATATACAACAATTAAATGGCTACTGCACATGGCATATCAATTTACTAATATATGCTAAGTCACATATTTTACCCAAGATAAATAATGGTAATAAATATCATTTTAATTGCAACAAAAGACCACTCTGTTTTTGCTATATTAGCCACAAAGACTCACATTGTGAGTACCAATCAATATATTAAAATATTTAATTTATTTTCCGGGTTATTATTATTATTTTTTATTTATATACAAAGCTCTGTAAAATTATGGACATTATCTGTAAATTAACAACCCAGCTGTTATTTATTTCTTTTTTCTTCATTGTATTTGACCAAAAAATAATATATTATTTATACAGTATTTTTTCTGTGTTCTTAAATTACATACAATTTTACGTAAAATGACAGTAATTATCTGTAATTAAATATGTAGCTCATTATATAGGGGTTTATGACCATACTAACAAGTTAACTCATTTTCTTTCATTTAAAAGTCCATTTTATTAGTTATATATTTATGTGTACTTTTACATTCAAACTCTGGAATTCTGGATACAAATTTAGCAAAAACAAAAATTCACTACATCAACATGCATGAATTTTTTTTAAGACTACAAAGCTGTACTGCTCTCAAGGTTCAAATTTTCAGGCATGCTGCACCTATGGCCATACCCAATCACTGACGTCACAAAGAGTAAAAGCATATACATGCCAATAACCCTGACAAATGTAAAATGTGTTAAGGCTCAAGAAAATAATGCAACTGGACAATTTAGAGTCCTCAATTCATCAAATGTGCATGTCTTTGTACTATAGGAATCAGGCTCCCTGGAAGAAACACAAGGAGAACATGCAAGCAACACAGAGAAAGGACCAGGGTTGAAGAGGAAACCAGGTCTTTCTTGCAATGAGGGGACAGTACTAACCACTGAGCCATCATGAACTGAAATGAATGATAATGCATACATTACCATACTGCACAATTGCTGTTGACTCGACCTCACTGTCTGAGCAGGGTTAATGGCGGAACATACCTCTGGCTTAGGGCTAATCCATACAAACATTTTCTTTACTTTCATCAATAACTAAAATACATTAAAGGCAGTTAGTCCAAACAGTAAAGGCAAGAAGAGAGTGAAATGACTTTGGATGGACTCACTCCATGCAGTTAAATAAAAGTCTGAAGACAACTGTGAAATTGTGGCACTGCTGGCAAATGAGTGTTGCTGTGGGCAAATGCCTAAGCCTAAATAAACAGAGCATGTTACACTGCAACACAATAATGGGGAAAATGTCATTGTCACATCTGCACAGTTTGCATTTTGGTATACTCCCAAGTGGTGCAACAGGACAGTACTCACCCTATCGTCAGGAGATCGCAAGTTCAAATGATGATGCCATAGCAATCATAGCAAAATTGGTGGCATACTCACTCTCCCCTGTCAATTACAATGACACTAGCCAGTCATGTGATACAGAATCATGCATAAGTAGGCGAATAGCACTTTCATCCAAGTGTGTTGCACTGCCGTTGATGTTGCATATATATGTGTTAACACTTTATTGAAGGTGTTTGAGTTCAGAAAAGTCAGTAACATAACAGGTTTCTCTGGTGAACCTTTACTGCCACCACTTTATTGAAGGTGTCTGACCATAATAATTCAGGAAAAATCTGTAAAATAACAGTGATTTTCCTGAAAAACCTGTTAACCAAAAAATTATTATTATTTTTTGCACATTTTTAATTGAATTAGAACACTTTACTTGAATTTTATGGTTTTTGTTTGGCCATTGGTCATTGCTGTCAGTCATTTGACCATTTTTTAATAATTTCTTTTTTGAAGTGATATCATTTAAAACCACTGTAGTGCTACCAATTTTACAAATAAAGCATAGTTATACTAGTAAAACTAATATCATACTACCTCTATGAAAATATTGTTACTTTTTTATTTGATTTTTCAAAACATGATTTTTCTTATTATGTTTGTAGAGAAGAAAACAATATACATAAATAACAAAAATAATATATTATTATTAAAGTAAAGCAAAAGCAATTATTACAGTAAAGTAGTAGATTTTGAAAGACATAAAAATCTTTTGCTCTTAATTCTGACTGACACACTGGGTACGTCTGATTGTTGTCTTTGAGAGACAAAAATAGAATAGAATTAATAAAATGATAAGGGGCAGAATAGTAGAGTAAAACCCTAAACAGAGCATCATGGCCTCCCGTTGCTAAAGATTTGTTGTGGACCAGAGTAGGTAAACAGCATGTTTACTTAACATAGACAAAAATCATTAAGAGCTCTTTTTTTATTGAAGGAACAAGTGTAATTTCCTAGTATAATTTGGTAAATCAGTCAACTGCTATTTTTATGGTAATAAATAACTGCACCTGCACATTGTTGAGCAGGGTGTTTGACATTCAAAGTATGTGGGTGCAGTTGGATTTCTAAAGCCACTTATGTCTAAAACTCTGCTTCTGTTACAACTTCTTAGTGCAACTGCATAGCTGATATCCCTGCTTACATCTGTTAAAACCACATTTCTTTGGATTCACACTATTGATGTCACCACAATTCATCAAGAATAAACTACCCTACTAATAAACAAATACTAAATTATTTCACTCATAATACAAAAGAACATTGTAACAAGAAACTGTTCAACAATTCTTAGGTAACTATACAGAAACGAAGCAGGAGCGAATGAGTAGTTAATTACTCAGTAAGAATGTTAAGAGGAGTTCACTATTAATTATGCAGTAATTAACTGAGTCTTAAGCAGTAATTACTGAGTTTAACATTTCTCTTGCAGAACTACTAGCTAACTATGGCTCTTTTATAATAACTACTGATTAATTATTGATCGTATTGACATTAATTCCCAATAGCTAGGTCTTACCTTCTTTCTGGAGATCTACTACCTAGATACTAATAACCCCAACTTATTGCAATACCTCAGTATCCAAAGTGTAAATATTTAGATGGGTTATAATAGGTCTTCTCACAGGAGCACAGGTTTGGAGTGTTATTACTTAGCCAGTCGATGTCTAAAGAGAGAAATGGACAACAATAACCTACAAAAGTACAAGGCTGTAATATAGCATTCAGTAGAAAATTCTCCAATAACATAATTTCAAATTGAAATAACAACAACAACAACAAAAATAATAATAATAATAATCTGAACAAACATTAACATTAGCACAGTTTGATTATATTACATAAAACACAGAAAGTTAAAAAAAGGGATTTTTTTTTAAACAAAGAAAATGATGAGAAGGCAATGTCATCATTTTATCTTTTAGTTAATTGATTTATATTACCTTTTCGTAAAAACTCATTAATAATTACTGAAGCATTATGGTGTTGTTCTTCTGTAGTTAATGAAGATCTATAACCACATTGTAAAATGAAACATATCTATATTAATGCATTATGACTGATAGTGGTATCTTTGACCCCTTGTTTGTTTTTTACTGTATTTATGGATTTTATACTACAGACTTTTAAAACATGCTCCTATTTGTAACCCAAACACTAAAATATTGATGTGGAATCTTAATGTATATCACTATGAAATTGTCTCTAGGCTGCACTGCACACATTTGGTTTCTAAAGGAAATAAGAGTAGGAGATTTGATTGGATATTTCAGCAGCATGTGTAATCATACCTCTTGGTAATGTATTCTTTACAACTCCCACTTTTCTTTTCAAATCTGATGTCAAAGTTCATGAAAATGATAAAAATATAAAACAGCAAAATTAGACCTTATTTTTATGCTAACCCCGAGCATGATAATAGTGGCTTAACAGTCATGAACCCTCAAACAAAAAAAATTCCACATGATGCCATTATATTAATGAAAGTAAATCAGTTAATGGATTGTTCAAACAGGTATTGAATACATGTAAGCTTTCAAATTGATTCAGTGCATAAAGACAGCACGGGTAAAAACAAGCAACAGTTTTTACTTCTTGACAGAACTCAGCACACTGAAAGTACCTCTCACCTTTCTTTATTTCTCTCCCTCTCTCTCTTCTGCTTCACAGTGGTAGAGTAATTGACTATCGGAAAACCTTGGCTCTCAAAGTCAGAGGATAATATATCAGTCAATAACCCTGAAGAAAACCATTAAAGCAGGGGAATGTTGGCCAATCTCAGGAAAGAAAAACAAAGTTCAGGCTTCTGTAATCTCTTTAAAATGATCAATAAATCAGATTAAAGTTTGGTGGTTTGAGGGCACTAAATAAAGCTCTATATCCAGCTGCACCTTTAGTATTTCTAAAACCCTCTAGTAGGCTATAGATGTGTTCATGTCTATTTATATGTGGGTGTTTTTGTGGTCTTGTATTAGCTAAAGTATTTCAGATAAAGGCTCTTGACCCCCATCATTCATAGCTGAGCATACACTAGTCCATTAATTTAAACACATCCGGCCCTTGCTCTCCTTTCATAAATTACTCATGATAAAACCAACTATAGCAAGCATATGCACACAAAGTAGCTTTCCTTGTTCCTGCATAAGCAAAGGATTGAAATTTTCATGACTCCTCAATTATTCATGCTGGATTTTGATGAAATAAAACAATAGCAATCCAAACCAATATTTTTGCCATGCACATACCTTTCTGAACCCATTTTTTTCCCCTTAGCCTTAATTAACTCCATTCTTTGTCATGATTTTGGTGATCACTAATAAGTAAAAAAAGCAGAAATACAGAACTCGTGTGGAATTACGAAGATCAACATGAATAGGGCACAAATGACATTTAAATTTTTGGGAAAAATGTGATATGTATATACATTATATACATATATATGCATATATAATTTTTCTATACAACAACATTTTGCGTTCGTCATGTGCAATTGTCTTTTTACTTCTGCGCTGAGTAATTAAGTTTCCTCATTAGTGGGAGATATGGGAGTGTCTTTGGTTTGTAATGAGATGAAAGAGGAGGTCATTTTTCCTGCTGCGGCTCCAACATCAGACACCAGCACTCCGTCAGCCGCCATTCTGATGAAATTAACGCCGCTCTTCACCCATCTTCCAGAACTAAGCAGATTAGAGCACTTCAGGGACATTATTTGGATTGTTTATCACTTCACACACCAATTGAAATGAAATGGAATTTATGGCAGAGAGGATTTTCCCCCAAGAACTGGAACTAGATCAGTTTGGAGTTTCACTGCCCTCGGACTATGGTCCATTCTCACTCACTAGATTTTTTTTTGTGTGAGAGTGAGTATGCTTTCATGGTAAATAGTTGAGGCTTAGAGAGATAAAAATGACCTCTGCTTGATGGTGACAGTGAGAAAGCAGTGTTGGAAGTGACATTCATTACAAAAATGACTGAAATCATCACTGAGTGAACTGCTCTTAATTGAAAAATAATGAGAGCCACTCTATGACTAAATGGACTCCGTGGATGTAGTGAAGCCTAGAAAAAAAGAAAACAGAGAGGCAGCAAAAAGATGTTTCTCTGTTACAAATGTACACTACAGAATACACTTCTCACTTATGATTCACACTCCTGGCTTTATTTTCTCTGATCGTGACATAAGTCATTAATCTATTATTCATCTTGGCACACTCATATTCAGTCAGGCTATCTCTAGCTGAATTTAATTCCTTTCATTTTGCAATCTCTTTCTATAAGCTTGGAAGCTGACAGAAGTTTGTTTTGTGATTTTTTGGTTTAAAACAAACTGTCTAATGTAGAACTTTCCAAAATATTTGCTCACATCATGAGTTTGGTCACATGAGCAATCTTTGCTCGCAGCTGTAGGAAGTTTCAATGACCACTACATAGTTTGGTCATGACAAATTAAAAGTCTTCCCTATCCTGAAGTCCATACCTGACTGGCCAAGCATTACACACTTATTTGTTTTCAATTTGTTCTTCACTGAATATTTGTCACAACGAAAGCAAGAAGTACTGGGACATATATGGCTAACAATGTGCTAGCCTGCATCTGGATGGCATTCTCTAACAAGTAATAGTTGATTTATCATAATATGATTGTTTTGCTGAAACATTGCAGCAAGTAACATCACCTACACCAGAAAGCATACAACAGTCATCCAGCTCCCCATGCAACTTAGCTAATATTTTCATTATTTATTCGACCGACTGTATCAACTAGCCGAATCCATGTCACTTTGATCAGGTGACAAAATAAGCAGGTCAAAATAAGTACAGGAGGAAGAGGTAGTCTTATAAGTTTCGAAATCAGTGATTAGAGCTCATCCTGTCACTTATCTTCCAGACAGATATAGCCTATTAGTTTAATTAACGTTCTTAACTTTTCACAAAAAACTGCCTGGGATGAGATTAGACCATATGTGGATATATGGAAATAAAACAAAGCAAAACAAAACATTGTATTGCATGTACCCACTGAGATACCACATATGAATACCATAGAGGAAAAAATGCAATGCAAAATTTAAAATATATAAAACATCAAAAAGACGGTTTCTTTTGCGATATTACACAAATGCAAAGGGAGAGAAAAAGGAGCCCACTCAAGCATCAGGTGACAGGTAGTTGACAGGAACATAAAATACCAAAAATTCTAAAAGGGAGCTTGTAAGAAGCCTGTTAAGTGCCCCTTCCCTTTTTATTACCTCTGCCAATGAGGTTAAGTTTTTGGCATAGCTTGTTTGTCTGTTTCTGTCTGCCTTTAAGTACGATTGTACAAAATCTATCAAACCTATTTCCATGAAACTTCGTGGCAGGGTGTACCATTGACCAAGAAAAAAAACATTAAATTTTGGAGCGGATCAGCTTAATGGGGCTCCACAAAATTAGATTCACTTTCGCTAATGTTACGAGATACAGCATTTGGGATTGGCGAAAGTCTGCGGTCAACAATGCCAGATATGTTAAAATCCAGTAGATGCTAGTAAACTTCATCCATCCATCAATCCATCCATCCATTATCTACACAGCCTGTCAGGGTCATGGGGAAGCTGGAGCCAATCCCAGCTGACTTCGGGCAAGAGGTGGTGTACACCCTGGACAGGTTGCTAATCTATTCCAGGGTTAACACTGAGATGAACAGCCATTCACACTCGCATTCACACCTGTGGGTAGTTTAGAGTAGCCATTTAACCTAATCTGCTTGTTTTTGGACTGTAGGAAGAAACTAGAGTGCCCAGAGGAAACCCACACAGGCACAGAGAGAACATGCACTCAACACTCCATACAGAAAGACCCCAGTTGGCTGTGTGAAAGTTCAAACTCAGAACTTTCTTGCTGTGAGGTGACAGAGCTAAATATTGCACCACCGCACTGACCTCAGTAAAGTTCAGTGGTGATAAAACATTATCAATGTAGAAATACTATGACTCCCTTGGTAATATATCCAGACATATAAAGTGGCTGTGGTTGCAGATTTGCATATCATAGAAGATTCAACTATATCCTTGGCAGAAGTCTTCGGCTGCCCTATTAGTTGCATACAATTTGGGAGAAATTCCTCTTATTGTGTTTTTGATTTGGGAGAACAATAATAAATGAAATGTTAATCAGTTCAGGTTTTTACCCTACCATACCAGTTACTGCATATTTCCTGATGGACAGAAATATATGATATACAATACAGGCATACACACACAGCACAAATGTGCCATGATCTTTTTCAGTCAACTACTGAAGTATTTCTATTTTTGTCACTGATTACACATCATCTGTTCTCATTGGGGACGGAGATGCCCAAAGGCTTAAACTCTAGAATCGCTCTTGGGTCATGATTCTATTTAGTTTGAGATCTTCATCTTGGGCAATTCTGTGTGACTTGTGTGTGTACAGCATTATCATTCTCCTAATTGGACAAAGGAAGCTCTGTCTCTGCTTACTCCTATCACATTCTAATCTACCCACACTCTTGGGCAGGTTTTCCGGCCTTCTATCTCATATTCTTCAAACCATCAGCCCAAGTGATAATTTCCACCTTTCTGGCATTCCAGTCATGTTTATAAACCCTGATTGGTCTAATGTTCCTATGACACTAGCAATTTTCACAGTGTGCAAATCTGGTTGTTATAATATTATTACTCAACTTAAAGCATGTTTCCTTGACTCTTCTTTTTGATTTACTACAGTGAATTAATCTCTGTATTGTAGACTTCATTTGAATTGTTAATATATAGTCAATACTTGTCAGTGTTTGTGACAATTGCTTTAAAACTTTGGTGGTTCTTGATTTGAATTTTTTGCAATTCATGCTTGCAGCAGTATGCAATGTATGTCTGGGTATCACATATTCTTTGTCTCTGTATAATTGTCTCCCTCTCTTTCTGTCTCCCACTTGTTGCAGTTTGATCTAAAGCACACACATTTGTCAATGTCTCATCTGTTCCTCTCACTCCCACCCCTCCCACTACTAGCAGTTCATATACATAAAGGAAGATAGACACAGAACAGAGATGCCAAGCTGTTTAAACCACTTTGCACTGGAGGTTCTTTCTTGGTGTCATTTCTTTGCTGCTTCCCTTGTCAATCTGTTGCTAGCACAACAGTGATGCCAGTCTTTTCACAGTGCTGACAGCTGGTTGGGTATTCAGAATGATGGACAATTTAGTCATCAAAGAATGATCCATGATCTGTGATTATTAGGATTTAAACCTGAAGTGGGCATGGCCTAAACCAGAATTGGCGATGTTTCCGTTTTCCTTTTTCCCCCCTAATGAACCCTACAACTTTTTCCCAGAGAAGCTGAAAAATACTTGAAAAAGAACCCTGAGGTCAAAATGCCAGCACTGTCAACATGGTCTGTGTATTCTGAGCCTGACAGAACCTATGCTCCATCACTTCATAATTGGTTTCAACTAGAGAGCATACTGGACTGATTTATATTATGATTTATATTTGTACTTGCCCTTGATATTTTCTAACATATGCACTGTTATTTATTTCTGAAAATAGGAGCAAATGTTGGCCTAATTTAAACTCCTGCAACCCTACCCAGGCAGTTACTAAGGATGAATGAATGAGTGTTGTACTTTTATATTAATGAACATGGTCTTTGTTTAACCTGCTAGCTTCATATCTGACTGCTTGCTCCCTTCTGTTCATTAGACATTGTTGTTCCCTGGGATTCCAGTCCTGATGCACAGCTCTAGTCTCAACCAGATGCCCTACAAACGTTTCTGGAGGCATAAAAAACAATGAAAGGAGTACCTCCTATTAGAACACATGATCTATTTCATTCTGAATATTGTGTGGTATTTGTTTACATCCCTACACACAGTATGCATACAGTGCTTTGTTAAATATCTATACTCCCAATAAATTATGGTTGTAGCTAATTACAAGACATAACTATACCTTTCACCATTTATGAAAAAAAGCATGTACTTATTTATGAAGACTATTATGTTTGCCATAGAAGTAGTGTGGCAGTAAAATGTCTGCCAGTGATACCATAATTCCAGTCAGAAATTAAATTTGTGTCTTGCACATTTTAGGATTCAGTGTTATTTACTGTATGGTATTTATTGCATTTTTAAATAGAACATGTCCTTATTGGGGTGCATATGTGTATATGTTTTTAAAATAATGGACCAAACTCTGTCATAAAAAACTGAATATTGGAGCTATTTATTTAAACAATGAAGATGTCCCTTCATTTAAATGCTGCTTTTAGGTAGTATATGTGGCCTTTGGGAGTAAGCTGAGGGAGTGATGCATAATAATCCTAAAATATAGCTCATACTGACTGTTGTGGATAATAGCTTACAAGGGAGGAGTATGAGTAACACAGGGCGTTAATGAATCCCCATGTAACATCTGCCGAGATGCACTCCATACGCAAGCTATTAAAAGAAGGTGATGGAAAGCATCTCTTTTGGCAGACATTAATTGCTGCTACCACCAGATGCCAATTCTCCCTCCTGGTAGGTAGCAAAATGATGGACAGAAACGATGGGTTCTGTCTGAACTACAAAGAAAGAAGCAAAATAAAAATGAGGCAATCAGAGCATTTTCCCATGTGTCTCGTCTCCGTTTGCTTTGCATCAGCAACTGTGATTTTAAAACTTTTATTTTAAATCAAGAGCCTTTTATCATTCTCAGCTATATTCTTTCTTTCCCCAGCATGATCAGCCATTTTGTAATTAGTCTGTTTAATGGTGTTTGTGTAAACAAGGTGATACATTTATAATTTTCACAGCATTGTGATGCTAAGGGACTGGCTGAGATGTCAGTGTTAGAGTCTGCATGGATTTGAGGAAAGCTGTTGTGGAGGTGGGTGTGAGTCATTCTGATAGAAGAAAGCAGCTCTTCTGTGATGGACAGGAGCAGACATTTAAAAAATGACCTTTTATGAGGTTTAACCACCATTAATTTTTGAGTGGCTGACATTGTCAATAATAAAGGCTTCATCACCCCGAAAGCATTCAGTTTTGTTGTCCTCTGCCCATGCCTAATAGCCAATTACTGGACTGGACACAACCAGATTATTTTTGTTAGAGGCCTCACAGAGATGTATAAAGAAAGATATAATAAAAACTAGTTACCTTTTGAAGCCAGTTCAAAATCAACATAAATTATAGTCCCTTCGGAAAGTAGTGGAATGGCAAGGCCAGTTCTTTTGTTTTTGTTATACACTGACAACATTCAGTTGTAAGATCAAAAGATAAATATGAGATGATAAATAAAACATTACAGCATTCATTTCCAGAAATTTACACCTACATTTACACCTAAACAAATTAGAACATGGCACCTTTGGTTTGAACCCCCAAAATCCCCAAAACAGATAATCCCAAAAACAACATCAACAATCTTCACTCATTAGCAGTAAGAATCAGAAGGCCAGGTTGCAATTTGCAAAGAAATACAGAGACGAGCCACAAAAGTTCTGGACTGAAGATTAACCTCCACCAAAGTTACTGAAAGGCAAAAATGTGGAGAAAGAAAAGAACCTGTTCATGATCCAAAACATACAAGCTCACTGGTCAAGGGCACTGAAGGTAGTGTCATGGCTTGTGCTTGCATGGCTGCTTTTGGAACAGGCTCACTAATCTTTACTGGTAATGTAACTCATGATGGTAGCAGCAGAATGAATTCAGATGTCTGCAGAAAAACTCTGTCTGTCAACTTACAAAGAAATGCATTCTATCTTATTGGGAGGGACTTTGTCATGCAACAAGACAATGACCCAAAACTCACCAGGCAGGTTGCCATTGCAGTTTTTACAACATAGATGCAATATTTTTTAAAAAGTCAACAAAACACAATTGTGAGTAGCTTATGTTTCCGTCAAGTAATGTTATGTGATTAAAGCTGGGTTTCATTTCAAGATAGTCATTCCAATTAAACATGGTAAAAGAGCTTGAAAACCTGATAAGTGTTTGGCACAATGATTCTGATTGCATCCACTGCTTCTTTATGTCACGTCATGTCATGTGACGTAAACGCAAATAAATGTGCTTCCATTTCAATTTTGGGAAATATTGATTTGTCAAATAATTTAAAAAACAACTTCTTGTGAGTGTATAAACATTTTGCAATATGAGTTTTTTTTAAGAACTTCATGTGTTTCCTCATTTTTATTTTACCTTTTCAAATTGTGCATTAAGCCGGTTAATCTAAACCTGCCAAGAGTCAACACAATGTCAAGTAAAAAATGTTTAGTCTGAACCAAAGGTGCCATGTACCAAGTTGTTAAACACATCGAGATGTAAATATCAGGAAATGAAAGCTGAAATTCTGATCTATTGTCTCATATTCAGTTTATCAGTTGAAGATTAAAGGCTTACTTGGGAAATTCAAATTCCAGCACCACCAAGCTGCCCCTTTAGGTCAGTATCACATTTGGCAGCAAGATAACACATAACACGGGTGGAGATTTTTGTAATTATAAGTAATAAGACTAAGAGCTTGCAGTTGTCTAAAATGGTGTGTTTTGTGATCAGAGTTGAAGAGGGACTGTGGCAGGTCAAGCTATGATAGAATAAAAGGGAGAAGCAAAATATGATGTTTTTTGGCATCATGTAATGACATTCTAGGTCTTTCACCATTACACATGATGTAACTCAAAGGCCCTCCAGATTTATTACATAATCAAAGATCTATTAGAAGTACTTTAAATGTGTCAGAATTGAGTATAATAGGGCTACTCAGAATCTAGTGTTGATACATTATACACATTCCTCAACTTAATTGAGCTTTTGTTGACCATTTTGATACAACATATAGCTAGGTGTTTTTGACATACCAATTGAAAATAATACAATATAAACCAGAGATATCATGACTAGTAGAAAAGTGAAGACCCTAGAGTGGAGCCTTGAGGAACACCAAACTACTGTTGCATGCAGAGTCAACAGTATTCACCAACTGATAATAGTCAGTTAGATAAGATACAGAAAGGACCTGTTCCCTCAACCCCAACAACATCATCAAGACTGTCTAGAAGAATATTTTGATTTATGGTTTCAGACGCTGCACTGAGAACAAGTAGTCCAAGCAAAAATATGTAATCCTGCTCAGAGGCCAATATGTCATTTACCACTTTAACCAGTGCTCTTTCAGTACTATAAGAACTAAACCCTATATCTTATTAATTTTGCTCACAGTTGTTGGCACAATATACTTTACTCAACCTGTAGCCAATGCATGAGACCTCAATTTACTGAATCACCACCACCCTGTTTTGTATTTCTACAAAACAGTCCATGGATACTGTACAGCCCTGTTTTGGAAAGGATGTGGAAGGGACCTTAACATAAAGCAACATTGCAACACACCCTGATAACATGTTCCAGGACTGAATTTAAAACGGATGGGTTGCAGGATTCAGGAGATGTGTAAGAATCCTTCAGCAGGAGGTTAATTACAAAAGCTGAAAAAAATATTCAAAATCAATATCAAAACCAGAGCAATGGTCAAACATAGAGGTCCACAAATAAAGCAGACAAAGGACAACTCTTAAGGGCAGTCACTGAACAAGACACGGGTCAAAACAGAAATAGCAATCATAGAATATAAAGCTCCAATCTTACACAAACATGAGTGGGCTAAAATTCACAATTACTACTTTGTAAACAGGAAGTTGTATTGTGTGTTGAAGAAGAGGTTAGTACTCAGGGGAGGGGGACTTCTGGAGGTATAATGTCTAAGGTAAATGTGATACTATTAAAGACTTGATGAAAATTTAGATGATTATATCAGAGGATTGTAAATAGTATAAAATATTTTAGATTATACTTATTTATATAAGATGATAACAAAAAAGACATTATTCTATAAACCACCACAGACTATTTTTATTCAACAGATTATATATAAAATGTGTGCCAGAACCATTTATGCAATAAGTACTTCCCAAACAGAAAAAAAAAACCTTTACTCTTGTGAGATTACTGATGACTGCTGTGCAAGTGCAGTTGGTGTGAAAACATATTGATTATAATAGGTGTTGATTTGCTGACTGGAGCTTGCAGCCATGTTGTGGAAGCAGCACATTTATGGCAGCCTGGATAAAGATGTGAAGCTTGCCTAGGTCACCAAATGTATTAAGTCCAGCCCTGGGAGCAGCAAATGCATGTCTATCCAGGAGTATGTCCTAGTTAAATTCACTTTATATGTGTGCAGTGATACTTCTAGTCATGAGCATTAGAAAAAAAAAGTCACTCACTTGAATGTTTGGATGGAGATGTCTCTTCATGACAGCAAGAACTCCTTTGCATCCAATTAACACCTGAATGAGCAAATCAATGCAAACGCCATCGCACTTCAACTGTCCAGTCATGAAAAATGGACATTTGTGTAAATGTGCTGAATTTTTTTAAATAGCTGGTCAGCCTAGAGATGACTTAAATAGTTGATCAAGAGTGAAGTGGTGCAAAAATATGCACTTGATCCAAACACATCATGAAAGATATTTTAATAAACTGCAGATATATAGCAGATCATTAGAAACCTAGTTTTAATAGAAAAAACAAGAAGCTTTAACTAAAGAAGTATAATACAGTATATGCTACAATATAGCATAGCAGTTATTGCTTTAATTGAACAAAAACTTTAAATTTTTTCCCCCTATTGCTTGCCTTAAATACACAAGCATATAAGGGATCTTAAAATGTGAATGCATGTATGAAAAACTGAAAAGCCTGAGACAGTGTGAAAACCTTAACCTACCCTCTCTGCTGCAGTATTTCTTGCTGGCTATAATTACCATCACCCTTGCAGACATCTTACAGCACTAATACAAACTCCTTGTCCACATTCCTGGACCTAAGTCCATGCTCTGAAACAGTTGCAAAGGGAAAACACGATTAACCTCTGATACTGTGGTTCAAAGTCCTGGGCTGAACAGTTCCCTGTTCCCATCTGATGCACCATTACTAGTAAACACACAAAATCTGTGTGTATTTTAGCTGGCTAAAATACGGTAAAACAGGAAAATGCAGCACTTTGCATAACACGATTTTTATTTATTTAATTAAAAAGATCAGAACATCTCCGCACAGTCCTGTTTCGGCATAACATGTTCTTCAGTATGCACTGTCTACCTAAAATACAGCATAACACTTTACATTACACTTTTGGTCACTCTGTGTATATTGTTCTCCTACCTGTAAAAAATATTATGAACTCAAAAAAGCACGTTGAACCTGTTATGGGACTCCTGAGGGGTCCAACAGAACAGTGGTAGCCATGTCAGCAGGAAATCATGACCATACCTCAGCCATCCATGACTAGGAGTCCAAGAGAAGAAAACTGGCCATCTTTTTGGGTGTGTAGGATACTTCTTCTCTCTCCCCTGTCTAAGCAATAGTAATCAATTTTGGGTGTCAACAGTATAAGCTTACATGTATAAAGAAGTGGGAAGTTAGTGTTTTCCTATGAGTTTGTTCAGCTGCCTTGTTATGTAGCATGAGCATCAGTTAGAAAATATCTATTTGGCTGGCTTCCCTAGTCATGAATGAAACACATGCTAGGTTTCACTCTCCCTGGTTGGTAGCTGGTGTGCATTAGAGGAGAGCTGGCTAGTAGGTGAAAATTGGTATAATGACCAAATTGGGAGAAAATGGAGAAAATGTGGTAATAGAAAAAATTAATCTGAACGCATACGAGTACACTGACAAAAACTGCAACTGCCGAGTTAATTAACAGCCACATTTTATGCATGTGTGTGAATGAGGGCAAACAGGTGTGGGTCATTGTTTGGAGAGTAAAAGCATGTTAAGAGGATGAGACCTCAGATATCTGACTGCTGCGATGAAAGGTAATAGATTAAAGGCTTATCAGGTATGGATCCTGTATTATAAGTGGCCACAGCATGTGTTCTCCTCTCACATCTTTAATTTCTTTCACAGTAGGATGCTAATATACTGAATATGAGATGAAACCAAAGACAGTTGTGGCCCTGTGCTAAGGTTTTTTTTATTTTTCTTTAATTCAAGAATGTTTAGAAGTGCATATAGATGTACTGTGAGTGTACAATGCCAAAATTTATTTATTTTTACAGCCTGTAATGGAATTGAGTCTTGAAGATTTGAATCTTTTGATTTCTGTCATTTTGATTGGCTGATAAGTATAATTTTACCATTCAGATGATTTGACCAGAACCTTCTGCAACAGAAGGTGGTCAGTTAGGGGGAAGGGAGAAAGAAGATGTAAGAGAGTGGACAGATAGTCCAGTCTTGCTAAGTTTAGTGTAAATATTTCATTGTTATTAGCTCCATCTTTAGGCTATTGGAGTGGAGTGTAAATGATAGATAGTTGTAAGATAGAGAACGACGTTATGAGTGACAGTGTATATCTAAGAGTTAAGTGAATAAAAAGTAGTTGGGATCTGTCTAGTGGTGAAGCCAAGTGTGGCAGCCATTTCCGCTAGCTGTCCTTAGTCACATGTGCTTAGTCATATTTACATGTTAAATGGTTATCCACAGTGTAATTGCTTGGACTTTTCAAACCATTCTTGACTAAACTACAGAGAGTTTGCTGTTTGTCCAGCCAAGTTGAACAGCAGAAATAACTCAATGGACAGGCAAAAGTTCATCGTTGGGCGTAATGAGCAACGTGGCTGCATGTTTCCACTGCAGCACCACTGAGCAATGTGAGGGAGCTCTGCTTCCATCCTGCTGCACTGAGGTAATTGTTAACTTTTTACTGTTTATGGCCAGCTTAGGTTACATTTATCTTTTTTGGTTGACTGACTTATTTACACTGAATAGGGTTAGGAGTTGAACTCATTTAATGCAAAGGACAGTTGTTAATGCATGGTATAACGAATGTGATGCATGATATTTCCAAACAGGTATCTTCTGTCAGTTCTCCAGTATATGCACTGTGTGCTGGGTTTATTTAAAGCAGTGTTTCATGTTAGAAACATAGAGCAGATTGGTGTAAAGTCAGTTTCATGCTGGAGACAGAATTGACTTTCAAGAAACTGGTTTCATAGAGGAAACATTGATTTGGTTTGCAGAAAATTGGTTTCTCTAATAGAAAGAAATTAGGAATGAAGACTGTGCTTGGTAATATTTTATTATACTTTTGAAAAGTAAAGGCTTTTATTTTTATTATATTTGATGGAATGCCAAAATATGGAAATATTTATAGTTCATTAAAATAGTTGACAGGAACCTATAAAAAGAGAAACCTATCTTCAAAACATTGTATGTGCATTGTATATTGATTTAAAATGTCACGGCATTCGCGTCGTCGAGGCATGACGAGACACAAGTGCAGGATGGGGAGACAGAGGTAAAAGCAATACAGTGTTTATTAAAAAGACTGGACAGAGGCACAAATCCGGCAGGCAGAAAGAGTAATCCAAAGTACAGGCAGGGGTCGAGCGATCGGCAAACAGAGTAACAGAGATGCTCCAAAAACGGTAGTCAGAAACACAGAAAGTCAGTCCAAAACACAGTAAACAAACACGGGTAAATATAATGCTCGGCAGGAGCCTCATCATGGAGGCTAGTCTAATGCTTCGCAAATTGGAAGCGCATCTGAGCATCCTTATGAAAACGACTTACTAGTCCGTGAACGAGTTGCATCTGTCTCCCATTGTCAGGCCTCATAGCTGGGAGCAGGTGCTCACGGTAACTGTAGTCCGTGTGCGCTTCCGCTTAGAGAGCGACGGAGCTGGAGGAAACACCGCGCATGTGGCCGAGTCTTGAAGGCGCGCGGTGCGTATAGTAAGGAGCGGGTCATGACAAAAAAGTACTCAGGGCACCCCAAAGAGGGAGTTAATTTAAAGTTCCATGCCCATCACCGCAGCACGGGGTGCTACAGAATCCTTGACAGAACTCTGAAATGGTCCAACACTTGTATGTAATCTGTTACTTTAAAAGGATAGGATTGCTCTTAAATACTTTGAGAATGCAATTCATAGACTCACTTTTTGGGTAGAAAAAAAAATTATTTTGAAGAAATAAATTTTTTTTTCTGAAAAACAATGGTTTCTGACTTATTGGTATCCCCACAATTAATATTTGCTAAAGCTTCCCTAGTGACCCTAACAGCAATGAGCCTCTCTTTATATTGCTTAACAATGTTTAAGAACATTTGTAGAGGATTTTGCTCTGCTCCTCCATGAAAAGAATTTCCAGTTGCTTGATATTCTTAGATTTGTATGTGTCCCCATCAATTCAGACCACAGAAAAAAACCCTTAAATATTCTTCATTGGTGTCAACAAATTGACACCATTTAAATTAAACTATCTCTGCCCATTCTCTCAAAAGGTTGCCAAAATTTTCGAGTTTCTCTTTAGGTTAGAAGTAAAACTGTTCACATGCACTGTCACGGCACTGGCGCCATCGCGGTATGGTTAGACACAAGTGCAGGGACGAGAGACAGAGGTAAGAGCAGTACTGTGTTTATTAAAAACACAACAGACAAAGGCACATAAACAGTAGGTAGAAGAGTAGTCAAAATCCCAAAAATTGGCAAACAGAATATCACAGGTAATCCAAATAACAGTGATCCAAATGAAAGGCAGAGTCAAAAACACAGGAAGTAAACATGGGTTTAAACGCTTGGCTGACAACACGGTGGCTAGTCAAATGCTTCGCAAATACAAAGCGCAAAAGGCAGTCCTTTTAAACACGGGTAATTTGTCCGTGCAAATGAGACGCACCTGTCTCCCCTTAACAGTCTTAGTGGCTGGGAGCAGGTGCTTGTGGGAACTGTAGTCTGTGCAGTTTCCGTCGACTTTCGGACGTGCGCGCTTCCGCTGTGAGAGCGACGAAGATGATGAGCACGCTGCGCACGTGGCCGAGATTTCACGGCGCGCAGTGCATGAATAAAGAGCGATTCATGACATGCACAATGTTACTCGATTGTTTTATAGGGAGTACAAAGGGGTTGTCACACAAATTAGGGCCCATCATATGATTTTCAACATGCTAAATGATATTTATTGCACTAGTGTGGTTCTCAGTGAGTGTGAGTGCTGCTATAAGATATCCCTGTAGTTATTATTAGCCTGGCTGTGACTGGGTTTTTCCAGTTATGAGGGTCTTGTAAGTTATACATTTAAAAATTCCCTTTGTCTATGATAAAACCATTTAAACCTTGCTGCTTTGTTAAGAATGCTGAATTGTAGAGTATTGACCTGGTGTATAGAATAGCTATGGGGATTTTCTAATATTTTTGCATACTTTTAGGCCATCAGCTTCAGGATAATTACATTTTAAATGATTCTGCATACAAGTGCTGTATCATTCACACACACAAAAAAAATCTCACTGAAAAGGGAGAATTTTTTTTTTTCAATGCTTCATCTCCTGATAAATGCTCACTAACTCTCTGTGCCTCTGGTACCCATTTATTTTGTTTCATTATTTCATTATTTATTTGTTAGTTAAGTCTGTTGAATTTGGCTACGGGTGATATAGGAACAAATGTCTGAAGTAGGCAGAATTCATTAGTGATGAATGGGAGTTGAGAAGGCTACCAGATACGAGCACGAATTCCTCAACTGTCTGTTTCTTTATCAGACTGTACAACTTGGACAACTATAGCGCAACTAATCCCAAGCAAAGATAACACTGGCAACTAAGATAAATAACCCATAGTGGCTTTTTCATACTCCTCTGCAGCCTGAGTCATGCACCTTCTCCTGTGTTTTCACCCTCACATTGAAATCATCAGTGTTAAATGTAACACCAGTCATTTGTGATTAGTATGACTACGCAACACTCATCTATGGCCAGTTTAAACTGTGGGCATAAAATTAAAGGGAGAATTATGTCAGAATGACTAAAATTTATTAATTAAAGCTGAAACTCACCTTGTTTATGAGACTCTACTTCCAGGCTAGTAGCTTATTTCATTATTCAAAATGTTAATAACACATACCCTACAACATTCTTATTTTTTAGAAATTTTTATCACAACAAAAATCATGCTTTGTTCCTAAAGGACACACACCAACAACATTGTTATCTATAAAACCTGGTATTCATGCTGAATTGGTATTGTCAGCCTGGGAAGGCAGCACCATTATTTCATTAGGTTATTATTTCCTTAGGGCTTCCCTAAGGTTGAGGATTTTATTGTTCCTTTGGTAATCTGAACAACATTGTGTCCTTCACTGACTCATTGACACACATAAGGTATGGGGCAAGCAGTAGATTAGAGATAAATGACTTCATTAAATGTAGCTCACACTGAGCTAAAATCATCTGCATATCCTCACTGTGCCACAAGAGAGTATGAACTTCATAAAGCAAGATGTTTTTGCAATACATTATCTGTTCACAATAACACACAAGTACAGATAAAATACAGACTTGAACACACTGTATAATCATGACAAGAGAATACACATACACTATATGGCTAAAAGTATGTGGGCATCTGAACATCATATGCATATGTGGATCTTTCCCAAACTGATGTGTTAGGCAATAAGATTTCCCTTTATTGGAATTAATGGGCCCGAAATTGTTCCAGCATGACAGTTTCCCTGTGCACAAAGAGAGGTCCATGAAGACATGGTTTGTCAAGGTTGGAATGGAAGAACATGAGTGGCCTGCACAAAGCTCTGACTAAACCTCACTGAACACTTTTGGGATGAACTGGAATGCTGAATGTGTGCCTGACCTCACTCTTACTTTTGTGGGTGAATTTTGTATATCATCACAGTCACGTCTCAAAATCTAGTGGAAATCCTTCCCAGAAGAGTGGAGGTTATTATACAAGCAAAGGGAGACTAATTCTCTAATGGAATGTTCAAGAAACACACATAAATGGGATTGGTCATGTGTCAACATACTATTGACCATATAGTATATCTTGAGAGAAAGCCCATATTTCTGAGACAAAGACAGGGGTTAATAAATCAGTAGCCAAGGTGCATGCCTGGGACAAACAGATTTTGTGTTCAGGCTGTTGGTTTTTATTCGAAATTGCCCGGTAGACAAGTAAGTTCAACAACAACAACAACAAATCCCTGCTCCTTATCGACTCCTTTCACAAAATAAATGTTTTATTTGGTATGTTGATATTTTTAAACTAATTATACTTAATGGTGGTATACCCCGATGCTGTAACTATAGTATGTGCTTTCAAATACCACAACTTGCTGCAGTACACACATCACCCAATGAGTGATCTGGCTGACAATAGCTTTTTACTAGTCTTACTAATGGATTTTACTAGTCGTGCACAGATAGTAGATGATCTTTTCAGAATCAGGAGCACATTGGTACATTATATGGCAAAAGTATGTGGACACCTGACTGTCACACCCATATGTGCTTGCTGACCTTCCCGTTTCACAGCCAGGGGCATTAATGTAGAGTTAGTCTTCCTTTGTGTTAGTCCCCCTTTGCTGCTATAAGAGCCTTTGACCATATGCTCTATGTGGAAACTGGAAGCTTTGGTGCAACGTTGTCGTATACCTCTCCAGCTTACTACACACAGTCATTTCACAGTTAACACATATTGAGATAATATGACATTGCTAGCCAGACATATCATTTGCATACAATGCGAGTACAGAACAGTGTAGCTCATTACCAAAATGACTCTTTACTGAGATAGCAAACATGATTTTCTAAATTTAGTATTATAAGAAGAGGATGATAAGGATAATCATATTTGTTAATTTCTTAATACTTCATGATCATTACAATGTTAATGGCAAGTCAATTAGGTTTCTGGGCAATCAAAACATAGAACTTGACAGCACATTGTAGCTCTTAATTGCCTGGTTTGCTAAGTAGTCAATGCATGTTTTGTCCACTCCTGAAAGTTCATAGGTGGACACAGGATGATGGTGAGTGATTTAGTGAGTAATTTAACCTTTAATACAGATTATTGTAGCTCAGGCCAATATATTTGATACAAATCAAAATATCAGACTATTTAGCTCCTAGTAACCACTGTTATCATGTACAAGGTGATAAATAACAAGATAAATACTGTTGTCAGGTTAGTGGCTGCAAAGAAATACAGACAAAGCTGTTTGTTTTTGAACTTTTAGTGGACTTTTGTGGCACGTAAAACACAAAGATTGTTTATTATTCCAAAGGCAATTACTCATATAATATTGTATATATGCTGAATCATAGAAATGGACAAGCACATAATACTGAAACCAGAAACTGATGAAAGAGATATTACTTGTATAGTCTCTCGTTTTCTTCAATAATGGAAAAACAGCACTTGGGAACTACGTTTACAATCAACAGTTAAAGCTTCATTCTAGTTTCTCACTGCCTGTTGAAGGTATAGAATTACTCTGATTGAACAGAATTCCAGTGGTAATTGTATAGAGCTCTTCTCTCGACCTTCTCTGTCAGGAGTGAAACAGGGTCCATCATTCATCTGTGCCATTACTGGCTTGCTTGCCGTGAATAATGCAATTTGTATCCTCCATGGAGTGCATCCAGAACAACAGCCACTCCAATAAACAAACAGCCCATCAGAGTAGAAATCCACTTAGAGGAATGGCCAGGCCAAACCTCTGTGTAGTAAATACACACTCAGGTGCTATGATTACACTTCAGTGAATTTAGTCCTTAGTTAACTGAGCACGACAAGATTGCGGTGAAGTCAGCATAGTTGTCAGGTATGAGAAATGTCAAAGTCAGTCTGGCTGTTTTCTAATTGCATATAATTTTCAGCAAGGCAAAAGCTTGGTAAATCCTTATTAATTATAACTTAGGTGGGGCATTACATTTAATTAATAATGCATCTTTTAAATAATTTATTTTACAGTTTCATTTATACTTCCACATTATAACTGATTCTTGGTTCAAGGTAACTTTAGACAATTACGAAGTAATACCATAATTTTGGAGGCAATACATAAAAGTCCTTCTATACCATTAATGCTAGTTGATGCTAGTTAATGCTAGATAGATAGATAGATAGATAGATAGATAGATAGAGTGCATCGGGAAAGTATTCACAGCGCATCACTTTTTCCACATTTTGTTATGTTACAGCCTTATTCCAAAATGGATTAAATAAATT
>JAQQZR010000033.1:19113352-19130435 GCA_030068235.1 Notoglanidium macrostoma
ACCTCAAGTAAACTTTTTTCACGTTGTCATTATGTGGTGTTGTGTGTAGAATTCTGAGGAAAAAAATGAATTTAATCAATTTTGGAATAAGACTGTAACATAACAAAATGTGGAAAAAGTGATGCGCTGTGAATACTTTCCGGATGCACTGTAGATAGATAGATAGAAAGACTACAGGGTATATGGACACCTGACCATCATGCCCATATCTGAGCCACCCATCAAATGATGCCACAAAGTTGAAAGCACACAACTGTTAGGAATATCTTTGTATGCTGTAGCATTACAATTTCCCTTCACTGCAATTAAGAGGCCTAGTCAAAAGCTGTTCCAATATGACAATGCCCCTGTGCACAACTGAAGGTCCACCAAGACATGACTTGCCAAGGCTGATGTGGAAGAAAATGACTGGCCTGCACAGCTCCCTGATCTCAACCCCACTGAACACCTCTGGAATGTATTAGGCCTTCTTGCCTGCCATCAGTGCTTGGCTTCTATAATGCTCTTTTGGCTGATGGAGCACAAATTCTGAAATTTAGTTGAAAGCCTTCCCAAAATTGCAGAGGCTGTTATAGCAGCAAAGGGGCAAACAATACATATTAATGTCAATGGTTTTGAAATGGGATTTTCAGCAAGCCCACATGGGTGTGATGGTAAGATGTCCACATACTTTTAGCCATAATAGTGTAGCTTGATTGATTATGATAGTGATTAATGAATTAAGCATGCTCAATTGGTAAATCACGGTGTGCTGAAGGGCGGAGGTGCTTGGCTGCTCAGCAGCCAAGAAAAAGAGAAATCATCTGGTGTTCCTCTGGAGAGAATCTACAGGGAGAGAAAAAATAATCTGTGAGTGAGAGACAGCATAAAAGGTAAAAAGTACGTACTGGGAGCCCTGTGATTTGCCCTATCTTTTATCTACTCTCCTTAGCGTACCTGGAGCTGGGTTCATTATTCGGTTCTTGACATGTGCCGTCAGTTCCTCCTGCATCGCCTTTTTATTCCCAGGCATCTCCCCCGGAGCTAGCTGAATGGTAGTCACATTCAGGATGTGCTAAGGGTTTCTCTAATTTCACTGCTATCATGTTAAAAGTCGTGGAACAATTCTTCAGTGATTTCAAACGAATTCTAGGTCTATATATTTACATGATTCTTAAGAAGTAAAAGCAGCATAGCTTTAAGATCGTAGGAGCAGTGGAAGAGATTCAACAGACTTCAGACTTGCTACACCTGTCACTGCAGGCTCAGTGAAAAATCTTTTCCTCCATAATCAAAACTTTGATATGGAATGACGGTGGAAGATAGTAGGCTGGTAGTATGTTGATGCCTCAAGTTCACAGAGCAGAAAATTTCAGAACAACTCAAAAATAAATATAAAGATGTCTCGTAGGGTGTACAATCACAAAACATGCATTTGTATTTATATCTCTAAATACATGCACATATTTGTACACACACACACACACACACACACACACACACACACACACACACAAACACAAACAGAGTGAGAGAGAGACAGAGAGAGACTAATATTCTCTATTCCCTGCTGGGAGATGTTCAGATAGGTGTTAGATCTGTTCTACCTCGGCTTTAAAGGTCAACAGTTGACCTTTTCTGAGAACTAACAGCGGTTGAGACTGAAATGGATCAAGCAGGCAGCCAGGGGGGTGTTGTGGGGAAAGCTGAAAACAGGACTGACAGGCAAAACATGTATTGATGTTGTGAATGGGTGTCTATAAGGTGGAATGGTCTTCTAACACCCATTGTTGCCATTTGGGATTTGAGGGATTCTTGAGGTAATTGTTAACTCGCGTACACCTGGAGATACCGTGGATCTATGCTTTTTTTGTATTCATAAAAGTGGGAAATCTTTCATAATACATCTGCATTATACAGTAATATGCACAAAAACAGCAGCGTTAGGCTAAATTCAGCTTGGGTGGTTCTGTAAAATTGGGGTTATTATGGGGATTATTTTGGGCCTCTGCATGTATTACTGTTAATTGCTGTTATCTGCTGTGAAATGTTAATCAACTGCAAAAAAGCACAGTTCAATTGGCCTTGCTATCAGCTGCTACTGCATAGACTTTTTGAACATGGTGGAGAGAAATAAACAAATACACCACTCAGAGAAAACATGGCTAATCATTAATTGTCTCTATATGCCTACTAAAAATTGTTTTGCAAAGATGTTTATATACTTTCCATTTGCCTCATCTCATAGAGTATTCTCATTTTATAATAGACACTGTGTCAATTTTCACTGTCCCTTTTTGACAGAATAACAGCACTTCCATTTGAATGATGTAAGAAATAATGATTTGACCCGAATATAACAAATCTAGGGTCAACACTTAATGACCTAATAGAGGATAAAGGTCAATTTATACTTCTGTGTCAAATCTACCACATAGGGTACATTTTATCCGTGTTGAATTGTGTTTATTATTCCTACCGTAAAGCACAGAACTCGCATCCTGCTCTTCTTCATTCAGTAAAATCTGATGTGTTTCATATTATAGCGCCTCCTGCAGGAGACGTGCACCTAACATGCAAGTATCAATGCGACTGTTGATGTCATATGTACGCAGTAGATTCGATACAGAAGTATAAATCAGTCTTAAGCCTGACTAATAAAGTCAATCAAGCACAAAACATGGTTAGTGAAGTACAGTCCAGTACAATGAATTAGTCTAAAGATGTGTTAGATGAATCAGCAAAGCTAGAAACAAAAATGTCTACTACAGAGATTCATCGCGAATGTTGGGCAAACTGCTTAAAATGTAGTTAGCTAAGCTTCAACCTATTTTACATAAAATGTATCTTAGCTATGTTAACACTGTCCTCCAAAAACATGCTGTACATATAGGTAGGTACATGACAAGCTGTGCTAATTATTAAATTAAGGCTATATGCATGATTGATAGCACATAATTAAAGAGTTGCTTAAGAAATGTTTTTTGTCTTACTTTTCTTCATCAGAATCACTTACATTTGCACGTACTAGGAATTCAACTTGGCAGAATTGGTGTACATAGATAGACAACATATAACAGAGCAGATAATACAAACAGTGCAGTAAAAATAGTATACAAACAGTACAACATTTGGACAACAGTACAATTAATGGAAATTATATAAATCACATAGTAAACACAAGGTACGAAAGCACAAATATAGACTGTTGTAATTTAATGTATGGTGTGCATAAATGTGAGGTTCTAAGTGCATAGTGCAGGCACACAGGTTTACAGAATATAAACGTTCAGAACTTATTTAAGAGGTAATTGCCTGTGAGAAGAAACTGTCTGAGTGTCACGCCGTGTTGTTTTTGGCTGCTCTGAAGCATTTTCCAGCATTTTAAGTGTGATCACTCAAATAGGTGAGAGCCAAGATTGAAAGGTATGCAATGATGTTCTCTGAATGCATCCATAATCTACGCTTCTTACTGAAGGATGGCAGAGTACATCCGATTATCTTTTCTGAAGAACAGATGATGTAATACAGTCTTGGCTTGAGCAGAAGCAGCAACAAACCAGACAATTATTTAGGATGTAAAGCTTACCTAACATGAAATACACACAAAAAATGAGAGGACTGGCTCTGTTTCTCTGTATGAAGCCGCGTCATTGAGAAATAGCTTTGATTCACTGACTACTTGCTATGTAAAAGACTGCAAGACATCAGCTCTTTTTCTCTTGTCTTTCAGTTTAATAAATAAAATGTGCAGCCAGAGGAAAACTGGGCGAGTTTGAATTAATGGTTACAATCCAGCTGACTTAGACCCAGATAACCTGCAGTGGCAATAGTATTTATTCATTTACATTCAATTAATAGAACACGCACACACAAAAAACCTAGTACTGTACACTTAAGTTTTTTTTTTTTTCAGGTTAATATCAGAGAGAGCTGATGTAGTAACAGCCAGTAACCTTGTGACAAGTGTGTTTCAAACACTTAACTAACACATGCATATCTTAAAATGTGTCATGTATGTAAAAACGGTAAAACCATGTGTTGTTAATCAGCAATATTTTGCCACTTGGTTGACAAAGAAGATTAATACCTCTGGCTATGATGTTCTTACTGAACATCCTTTTAACACTTAGTGCTGTTTGACTTTATAGTATATAATTGTGGAAGTATTAATCCTACTATCTGGTGTCACTCAGAAGATAATGGTTTCCCTTTTTAAGTCTTGTTCCTCTCAAAGTTTCTTTCTCATGCCATCTCAGCGAGTTTTTCCCTTCCACTATTTCCTCTAACTTTAGGGATGTAAATATAAATCTATATTTGGAATTTGTAAAGCTGATTTGTGTCAATGTCTATTGTCAAAAGCACTATACAAATAAAATTTAATGGGACCAAATTGAACTGAATTTAATTGCGTTGAAGATGAAGGTGCAGTTTTGCCACAAGTGGCAGTTCTACTTCCCATTAACATTCCTAACAATCCTTCAAATTTAGCTTTGCAGCTTACATTCTATGACTAGCTAGCTCCACTTGGCTGTGTGCACACTTTTCAGATGTTACTTATTTGAACCACTGTTTGAAATCAATTTCAATTGGAATAGTTGGCTTTCTTTTGAAAATCCTAACTTAAAGAAGATTTATAATTCCCTTTATAGAAAGCATGATCAGAGTTAACTCAAATATACTGCTAATACAGTTTAGTAAATGTGCAGACATTTTAAGATTAATTCATAATAGATCATAAAAATCTTTTATAGCACTGCATTCCATCTGAGTCTGAGTTCCTTCATGCTGCATGGGTCTGTTTGTTTCCTACAGCGCTGCCTCCAACCAGTTTATTTGGATTCCATTGTCATGTTGCGCTCTACTGAGCCTGCCAGAACAACATAATCCGCCTATTTCCCCAAAGATGGTGGCATCTGTCATCCATAATAATCTCTCTGTGCTCCTCTGGCCGGGGTACAACTGTAGCATGCAACAGGAGGGTCTCGCTCCCAACACGGCACTCAATTAGAGCTGATATTATCTTCACACGTGAAGAGGCATTTTAGACTTCACACTCACTCGGCGCTGCTCATATTCTCTCTTGTGAAGCCTGTACACATCAGGAATGCCTTTAACATAACCCCCCCCAACACACACACGAACACATGCATGAATTTGAGGTACAGCTATAACTCCACTTTGGATGAATCGAACAGGATTGGCCTCTATTTCACAAGGCTTAACCCTGAATGATAGAGAGCAACTCCTTTGGGAACTGAGGGACAACATTCTTTATTCCTGTTATCTATCTATGTCTGTTATCTAACAAAGGATGTATTTACTGAGATCATTTTAGAGATAAGGATGCTTTTTTTGAACAGATCCCTGAATACATTTACTCCTGACACTATGAAAAATGTTCTCACTCTGTTATAATACATATCTTTAATATAAAAAAACCATATGAGCTAGTAGCTTAAAACATTTAACCAGGAAAGCATATTTTAAAACCATACAGTTTATTCAGAAAGAAGGCCATTACTAGACTTCCTGTTAGAATTTCTCTCGTACAAATCTCATACAACAATATGATACTGAATGTGTAAGGCTGATGTGGTTGAATGTTTCTGGATTTTATACAAATAATGTCAGAAGTAAAGGTCCAACTGCTAACTTGAATTAAATTAATTATTTAATTTGAATTCTTATGAATTTGAACACCTGAGACCATGGGGGCATTTAAACACCCTATTTCATTGAAAAAAAAAAAAGATTTTCTGTTGTATAGCAGACTGTGCTTTCGTTGCTTTAAAACATGCACACACAGACAAACACACACACACACATACACACACAAGGACCGGACAGTGCAAAGCTTTTAGCCTGTCTTATCACACATCACACACGTACATCCCTCCCACCATTTCCTTGCTTCCATTTTTCCTTTTCTATTTACTCCTGCCTCCGAGTGTTTTTATTCCTGCAAATCTTCCTTCAACCTCTGTATTTCTGAGGCAGGCAGGTAGGCAGTCTTCCATATGTAAATACTGGCTTATTATACACACAGCCTTCCTAGTCACATATGTCACAAGCAGAGATAGCACTGTGATGGGTTTCTGCGTGCTCTCTACTATCTCACACAAACAGGCATATGCAGACCTTTGGGAAAAAAAGGAGGAAGAAGCATTTACCTTACATTTACTTTCCACCAACTACCACAGTGAGGGTTGCTTTTTTTAAAAAAAAGGGATTTCTCTACTGACCCTTGCTCTGATGTGGAGATAACTTTATATTCTAAGTGATTTAAATAAAGTGAAGATGAAATTAAGAAAGAGTCGGAAGACTTTGTAGCAGCTCCAATCTCACCCTTACACCATATCATTAAATATTTCAGTCGGTTATGTAACTACATTAGTGAAATCAGGGAGAAGCCTTTCCTTTATGGCACTTCCTGGCTTGTCAAGAAAGGACAGTATTACAAAAAAGCAGTATTTGATTTTCTGTCAATTTCAGCAGAAATTTTCTAATTTTTTTCAGGGACTTCATGTGCTGTTCCAGGTACCAAATTGCTGCATCACTGCCATATCTTTAAATAAGTAAAGCCAATGAAATACCTCATATTAATGACTACAGGGAATACGAATCTCATCTATTATGACATTTTATCATCTGTTACCTGTTATACCTGTTATCACCTGTAAGATGTCATTTGGTTGACTTTCAGCCGAGATTGCATTTTAGTAGTATTCCATAAATTTTGTACTGATGTAAAGGGAACCACATTACCAATCGACTGCCATTGGTTTTGGATTTTTTATTATCATGCAATCAAGCAAAAAATTTGTTGTATTTATTATTGCTTATGAAATATGCATTTAATTATTTTATTTGGAATACTTGTTTATTCCTAACAATCACACGTTGGGTAATGTTGTAAACAGATTCAACTGAAACCAGCACAAAATATCCATGATCTCTTTGTTCAGCCCTAGGTACTGAAAGCAAAGCTGGGAGCAGCTGTGCTATCTCTTCTCATCTTCCTCAGCCTATCTGACCAAATTGCAGCAGAATCACCCAAGCAGTGTTTTTTGTAATGTTCCATAGCTCCACAAAAATGCTTGTCAGTTTCTATCAGCAAACCTTCGTTACCTTACTGTTTGAACATTTCCCAACCAGACGTCTATGTAATTTCAGTCTTTACCTGGGTTCACTGGCCCAGTATTGTGTAGGATTTCTAGGCCTTTTTAACTTGAATGCTATTTAGTTAACGCAATAATTTAGGAACTTTATTTAACACATTTCATATGTGAACATTTATTGAACATAAGCATTTTGTTTGGGAAATTCTAAGAACAGATAAACACCACAGTATTCAGATAACAAGGCAGGGCTGGTAATGAGGAATTCACTGTATGCCTGTGAATTCACTGTATGCACATATTCCCAAGGACAGCTGATGGGTTTACTGCGCTCTTGAAAAAGACCAAACTACCCATCATTTCATAGCTGTCATTGTGCATGCCTAAATTAGCTGGCTGTCCTTGTGGGTGGATGGCACACACAGGAGATAGCAGACTGAGAAGACATGTGGGCAGAGCGAGGGGGCCTTCGGTGGGTTTCTTCCTCTGAGCCTGTCACCCTGTGAACACCATTAGGTTCATTGCCCCGGAACTGTGCCAAATGCGCTTTAGTCCAACTGTATTACCGCAGGGGGCACAAAGAGTGCGATATCCTCAGCCATCTATTTGACCTTATATATTTTTAATAACATATCACAGACTAGAAGATGTGGACAGATTGACAATGGCAGGTATCGTGGAAGGTTTGTTTACTTTATTGGAGTTGTCACAGCCATGCTTGCATGGATAGTTGAAAGACATGGGCTATTTACGTACTATTCAAAACCGCTTCTTTTTCTCCTTTCTTTTTTACCTCCAAATTCTCAGCCAGACAATTTTGGCATGTCTAATGACTGACATGAAATAGCAAGTAGTAATGCTTGGCCTGTAAGCTCTTGGATAGTGATATAGTTTTTGATTTATAGCCTGTATTCTACAGCACTGGAGTTTTAAATGAAATAAATTATAGGTTTACAGTATATATATACTTGCCAGTATATATTTGCTATATCTATTAAGTTCACCTACTGTATAACGAGGGAAGCATATAGGAATCACAATCTGTTTCAGAGGCCATATGTACCTAAACAAGCCTAGCATACTTAAAATTACCCTATTTACTACAATGACTGCCTGAAATCTGCAACCTACAGACATCAACAGATGCTCAGTGTCTCTCCTGGTGATGCTTGAGGTCTGTAATGCAATTGTTTTCATTTTAAGCTCTTGGCCTTCGGTTCAGTCTTCAGTAAATGCGCTGTCAGGCTCAGGTCAGATGACTGACTTGTTCAGATCCTAAACAATGGAGTTTTTAAAGTCAGGTGTTTAACTTGTTTATCTCTCTTTGAGTCCAAGTATGCTTTCAGGCATAATCCTACTGCTTCCCGCTATGGCAGGGATGTCATCAAAAACTAGTACTAATGATGTCATACTCTTTCTACATTTAAAAAAAATTAGGAGTAGTCATGGGTTGGGTATTTTTTATTGATTTAAACTGTGTAAGATTGCAAATTAACACTACAAGATAGCGTATTAATGATGTAAGGTATGACATTCAGATATCTATATGTACAAAAATAAGTACATTTACATCATTTGGCAGATGCCCTTATCCAGAGCGACTTACATACATCTTATTTTATACAATATATATATAATATATATAATTTATACTTATCTGAACTCACAACCTTCCGATCACTAGTCCAATGTCTTAACCACTGAGCTACCACTGCCCTAAGTACACCTATAAACATATACATACAAAAACATACTGGTTTGCTTGTACAAGTTTTTGTTAATCTGTCATAATGATTTTATCATCAAATATGTCACCTAAGAGCCAAAATCCATAATGTGATACAGAAGACTGGACAAAAGGCCAATCCAAGCATTTAAACTCAGCATCAATACCTTTAAGAGCATCAGTCAAATGCTCTAATAGAAGAACTTTGAGAATTTGTTTCAGAAAAAGTCAAAAAGGTGCAAATGTCTTTGTCTGTAGAGAATTTATTAATGTATTATGAGGTGTTTGCTCTGGAGATCGCCATAAAAAATGTTTAATGTTTGAACCTTTCTTGCAATTGTTAAAATGACATTAATATAATGTTTTGATAATGGTCTAATATGGGCCAGGTATTAAAAAGCCAGGGGAGATATCTTGTTCCTGTGGCATTATACCATATGACATGTTTCCCCTATCAATAAATTAGTTAATATGCCACTATTCTTAACCTGAGATTCTTGGAGGATCGGTAGCACCTTCCTGGAATGTATCTTTTGTAGCCAAGTTGATTGGTCTTGCTAAGTTCATCTGTGCTTACAAATCTATCAGATGAGTGATTTTGACACGTAATGTTTCTCGTTTACATTTTTAATTGCCTTTTTTTTTTAATATATCAACCTCATGATGCCTTGCTTTGTGGGCATCAATGCGTCTTTGGTCTTTACAACAGAAGCATAAAATCCAATGCAAATGCTGCAAATAAATTCAAATCTAGATTTTTCTGTGACTCTAGAGTGATTTTATATGGACTAATAACCAGTGGAACACAACTTGCCAAGAAATAACTGAGAACGCAAATATAACTTTTCAATTCAATTCAGTTTTATTTGTATTGTGTGTTTAACAATTGCCATTGTCACAAAGCAGCTTTACAATTCTGTAAGCAGGAAGTTATGAGCTTATGAGCAACTTATGAATATGAGTGTCGGAATCATTTCTGAATTCATTAAAGTTGTAACATGAAGTCTATTTTGTTGAAGTCATCAAATGTGCAATGATGGAGACTTGAGTGCGAAACTGTTCATAGCAATAAGTGTCCTAAGGCAGCATAGCAATGGCAGTCCTAAGCCATCTTTATGGTTTCTAAGTGTCTGTCCATGTGGGGCCATCCTCAGCATCAGTGAGTGGTTTTTAGGTGATGAAGTAGGGCATCAGGATGGATTGGACAGATTTGGAGAGCAAAAGGGGTCAGGATCACTTGCATCTTGGGAGTAGCATGTTTAACTTGCAATTGCAAGCAGGGACTGCAGTAAGACTAGCTATAACACCATAACTAAACGGGAGAGCTAGACGTTAACACAGACATGAGGTTCACCAAAACACTCAACCCAAATCTGCTCCCTTACCTAAGAAAATACTTTTAACAAAAGGCTTGATTAAACAAATGTGTTTTCAGCCTAGCTTTAAACACTGAGACAGTATCTGAGTCCCAAACGCTAATTGGAATTGGAAAACCTTTGGTCACCAATTATAAAAAGATTAGGTATAAAAAGGGCTATTGACTCTGTATGCTTTACACAGTGTAGATGCAAATACTGTAACATGAAAATTGTTATTAATTATAAACCACATTGTAAGTCTTTTTCAAGAGCAAGAGACACGGAATGGATGTATGCCCAGGAAAATACATATGCAGTAAATCTCTCATCACCATCTTGGTTCTCTGCCTCTTCACTCATTCTGTATTCATTTCGACTCAGTAATGCTGTTCCTGTCCAGTGAGGTTTTTGGAAAGATGCCTGCTTGTCATTGCTCACTAATGGACCATTACTTTAAATTACTTCTGCTTAATACTTCACCAATCAAGCAGATTACATCACATGTTGCTATTTGAAAGGGGACACTTTCTGTGTAACTGAATTCAAGAGCAGAACGGATGGCAACTTTGACTTAGAGGTTTTTCTTCCATGGCTAATAGATTTAAGCCATTACAGTCCATTGCTTATTGATTTAATGCTGTGCAACATTAGCACTAAATGCGTCCTGGAGAATTGAAGTCAGTGCCAGGTTGAATGTGGCATATATTAGGGGGATAAAGTGCTACCCTGCATTGGTGGTTCGGCAAAACAATAACAAAGCATGCTATATATTTGTTCTTGGGAGACAGTATATACTGCACAAACATGTAGATTCCTTGTTGCAATTATTTCTTCATTAAATGTTTCATGCTTTAGCCCTGTAGTGTTCTGTCTAGGCCTTTTAACAGACTCATGCACTGTGTTCCTTAATGCCTGACCAACTTCACTTGGTCCTGTGGGGCTCATGACTCAGCATCTTGCTCTCTAAAGTGTATTCTCAACCCATATGGAGAGCTGCATTTATGAATGCCATGGCTCTCCTGCCTACTGTTTATGGATGTAATGTACATTAGTATGCAAGGTGTGCTGGACTGAGATGGAATATGGGATGTCACTGCAACCAGAGCTTACAATAACACCTTCAGAATTATGGATGTTAGGTCCTTTCATTTTAGTTCCTTTCCCTTTCTCTTGTTATAAAAGGTAAAAATGGGGCCCATGCCAGCTAATTGAGGCAAGTACCTTTAGGTGCCTATTGACCAGCCTGTGACCTGTGGCTCAGTGTGACCTAATGTGTTCAGAATAAATTTCTCTCCATTATTAGGTTGTCAGGGTGGAGTTCGGCTGAGCAGTTTACAGCACATGCACACACTCAGACACACACACTCTCACAAACACACTTGTTGAACAAAAGGCATACATGCTAGTGTGATCTAAAGAGCTCTAAATAGCAGTTTCTTTTCTATTTACATTTTTTGCCCAATTAATTTAGCTGCCTTTCTGTTCATTTGCTGTTCATACTACAAGATGAGAGAATGTCATGTTTTCCTCAGCAGCAGATTTTCAGCAGATTTATGCTTAGCCTAACCTGTTGAACCAAAAACACATTTGACTGTTGAATTAAACTTGATATAAAGTCATTAATGATCTTTGATACTGCAGACAATATTTGAAATATGCTCCATCTGTTTAGATTGTTGTTTGCCATCATCATTCCAATGATCCAGTCAGATAAGAAGTTAAATGATATACAGTACACACACTCATCTCTAGTGACTGATGACACACAAATCATTATCAGAGGCAACAGCAATATGGCCATCTTGGTAATAACCAGTGAACAAAGAACAGTTATTTATCTGTTTATCTTTGTTTTTCAGCATAGTGAAGAATGTGCTTTTTCTGCTCTGGACAAAAAGAAGAACAGACTTGATATCATAAGACAAATTAAAAAGGAATGTAGTTCTTTCTCTCTAAGAAGAGAAAAATGAACCAAACAAGCCCATATTGCTGAGGTGTGGGTGCAGGCTGATAACAGGCAGCATTTGGTGAATACAAATAGTGCACAGTTTATGTACATTACTGCGGAACAAGTGAGTACATGGACATATATTTCTGCTCACACTCATTTGTCCATAATTGTTGAATATTTTCAGTATCATATAGTGTGATTCATGTCTTCCATTTCAATTCAATTATTTCTCAATTATGTGTAATGCCAAACAAAGAAATAGCTATTATTCACCATTATCTTGAGAAATCAGTGAGTAAAACTCAACTCAATTCTATGGAACAAAAAGCTAAGGAAACAGGATATCAAGCAAATCTGCCCTAAAACACTTACGATAATTACCTACATTCAGGGACAGCAGGTATAAATGGGCCAGCAGGGCTAAGTGCCATAATTATTTGTATATTTGCTACAAAAAATGACATTTAGTAAGTAAAAATACTTTGAATAAAATCAAATATATCTAGTAATTCCTATTATAAGATTACCACAAGGTAATTAGTAAGGTATTGATTATAAGATTGATTGATTGATTAAAGATTAATAATTAAAAAATTTTACTTATTTCCAGAAATCAATGTTTAAAATGAGCAAATTGTCTGTTAATTGAACTATTTTAAGCTTAAAATTAGTAATACAATGTGTAGAAATAGGTTTAATAATGTTATATTTGGCCTATCTTATAACAGGAAACAGGAAAACATTTGACCATATTCAAGATATTTTCACTTGATAAGATTCCAATGTGTTAATAAATGATTAAAGTGGTGTAGTTTGGACTTGGAAACAACAACTAAAAACCCACTAAAACAAACAAACAAACAAACAAAACAAAATGGAATGAAGAAGAAATGTTAGGGCTGATTTTTTTCCTTGCCAGAGAAGCAGCCAATTCATGCAACCAATCAGTGACAGTCATTGCAGATGATTAGGCAGAGAGAAAACAACTCGTAGATTCAATCTCATTTTGCACTGATATTTTTCAGCTCACTTCACCAACCCATTTGTAACCTATCTTCAGCAGTGATTGAGAAGGTGCATTTGAAGTATGGGATTATTTATCCTTTCATACTTTTCCCTACAAAATGCCTGTAGATACTTAATATTCAGATGAAACACTGCATCATCCCCGTAGTACACTATGGACTAGAAATCACAAATTCAGCTGCCTATCTCACTTTCCTATTATACCATTAATAAGAAAATTTTATATAATGCATTACTCAGCCTTAATAGTTTCACTGTCAAGCTATTGATAGATATTAGATTTTAGCTGTCCCATCTAATATCACAACCAGACATCACTGCTTATTGTTCTTAGTAAAGTCCAAGTGAAACCTGAAGTGAATTCTGTGTCAGCACTCAACACTTTATAACTTTTCAGTAATAAATAGATTGTTTGGTCCAGGTTATAACAACACAAATTTGTTCAGAGTGAACAGTGTTCAGAGGATTCAGATCCCTAACTCAAATGCAACAGCAATAGACTTAAGGCCTTAAGGAAGAAGCTCCCTCAATTTTTACATGTTTAAATATGACAAATTGCTGACTCTACTGCTGAGAAATGTGCTAGGATTGCATTTATTGTTTTACTAAAGAGTAACAACATTCATAAGGATGCTCTTTTACATGCTTTGGCAAAAGAGAGTGAGCATGAGAAGAGAATATTTTGTGACTTTCCATTGCTCACACACAGAAGACTCCTTTGGCACATAGTAGTCCACAGGGACTTTGGTAGACCTACCATGATAAAAATTGCTACAGCTGAAATAGCTCAATTTAATTGGCTGCCACAAGCGGTCGAGCAAATTGGATCTGAGTCAATCAAATTGATCCTGTGACAATTTTTAGCACTTGAGACACTGGAGCAGAACAAACGGTATTTGAAGTTGAAAGAGTGGTGTTCCTCAGCCCAGGGGGGATAAATGATGAACTCTTGTAATCCTTCACTCTTATTCAAGCTTGCTTCAGGTTCTAAGTTATAGTAGAAACACTTTTTCTCATGCACCATGTGCTTCTCATATGGCAGCACAGTTATTCTATTATGGCAAACACTTACCCTGAATACAGTCATCAAATCCATTTTTTTTTTTATCACTGGCAATTTTGGAATCAATACAACAAAATGTTCAATATGAAAAGATATAGCAAACATTTTGATATGCATATATGCCTCTAGCAAGCTAAATATCATACAATTTTCTCCTCTTTCATTTTCTTCTACAGCCCACTGTTCAAGGTTTTAAAAAACTCTGCTTACTTTGACTATTAGATCCATTTAATCCAGTGATCAGCACTAGCAGGCAAATGTTATATGATAGTAAATACAAGAGGAGGCTATTTTTGTTGTCCAGTGGACCGTTATGATGAGTTGGAGGCACCCAAGGATGGCTGGGCTGCTGAGTTGTCATGTTGGGTTTGCAGGAGGGGGTGTGTGAAGTTGTGCTAAAGAATCCACACCAGGCTCATCAATCACCTCTAGCCAGCAGTGTATAAGCCAGCAGCACTCACACCTTCACTAGTAGTACACTCCAGCTCTAATTGGTGACACCATTATGGCCCTGGCTGCACATCAGAGGAGGAAAGTTGTTGGGTATTTATAGATCCAATACCACACATTAAACTCACTAGTTCCAGAAAACCAATGATTAAGTACTTTCATATCAACAGAAAATCAGATGCTAAAAGTGTATGTGCATGTATATATGTATATGTATGTAAGAATACATAAAAAAGAGTGTGGCAGATCACACAAAGGAATCTTAAAAATATGTTGTCACTGCACATCTGTTTGAATGAACACTGCATATGACATCACTAGGAGGTGTTCAGTTTACCAGCAGAAATAGGTTAAACTTTGTGTAGGCAGCCACATTTGGACCTTTCCAGCAATTTGGCCTTAATGCTATTTAATGTGATATTTTATGTCCAATGTCTTATTCACATATTTGCATCTCGTTACCTCATGACTAAAGTAAACCATACTAACACATAATATAAACTGATTTCATCACTCATTTGTTCATATTTAAATTTTTGTTGTTATAATCATTAAGGTAAAAAAAAAAAAAATCATAGAAGTTCATAATCTGAAAATATGTCTGGCTTGAACAGAATTACAAATACATTGTTGTTCTTCACTTTTGTGCATATGTGTATGTGTGTGTTTCAAAACACTGGACAGGTGTGCTATTCCACAGCCTAAAGGAAACACACCGAAGAACATAATTGACTATGCAAATGAAACAGCATCAGTACAGAGCACACAGAGGACAATGCTACAGAGAGTAAAGGATAGTAAGGATGTACATGCATTGCAATAGCAGTTATTTGGGCAGCTAGATATTAGAAAAATATTTCCTAGAAATCTGTACTTAGTAATAACAATAGTATAGGTCTGACAAACCCATGCATTTTTGGCATTAAATGCAAGGTAACTGGTTTGGTGTAGATGTGGTTAAGACAGTATTATTGAATTGTTAGCATTATAGAAATAACTTGTCACTTGACATTGTTAACCTCCTAACCCACCTGGAACCTGTTATTGTTATTAAGTCAGTGTTTGCTGTGCACTTTATCCACAGTCTGGGAAATCCTGTCTGATGTCACTGTGGCTGAATTCTGGAAAAACAAAATTGAGTTTTTCTGCAAGTAATATACTTTGACGTCTCTGCAAAAAAGACCATAAATGTATTTCATCAAAACAATGAAGAAATGATTTTTTTAGGCTACTTTCTAACCATGCTTTGGGTGTCTGCCTGTAAAGATCACATCAGGTAAGAGACCAGCTTAAAAAATTCAGTGGTAAATGCAGTCAGTCTACTTAATAAAAAAAACAAACAAAAAAACCCCCTAGCTATGTGTTCTTTCCTCACAAAATGAATGTCATGATTTGATAAGTTTTTTTTGGATAGTTATGTGCTGTACCTAATCAGGTCAGTTTGTAATCAGATACTGGCTGGCACAAAAAGTCCTGCTCCGTCACATCATCAAAACAAGAAAGAGTGCACACGCACGCTGTACAGATGACAGCAGACAATGTGAAAATGGAGGAAATGTTTTTTTTAAAAAGACAACCGAACAGAACATATTAAAAATAATCAGTGATTACTTCCCTACTGATGGAAAAGTGGACAGAGATCAGTTGAGTGAAGAGACAACGAGGAGGCTTGTGTTTAAATGCTGTGAGTGACTTTTACCTCAGGTGATGAGACAGAGACTGATGTAGATGGTGCGCTTAATCAAAGTGAGAATTCGGTTCCCATAGAGAATGTATAATTGTTTAAAACTTGGCAGTAATGTTGTTTTCCCATAACTAGATTAGATTAGAAATGTAGAGGAAGGTGGGGTGTCTTTCAGTGAAATTCAAATGAAATCTTTTAAATGGAATTCAGTTTTGCAGGTAGCTAGATTTTATAATGCTATAACTTTACTTGTGATTAAGATGTGTGCACATAAGACACCGTTTTCAGTTCAGAATAACCTGTAGTTTTCAGAGCTTTATACATTATCTAGTAACAAACAGACATAATATGACCAAAAACATACTCCACTAACCATCCCTACAATGTGTGCGTGTGCGCATGTGTGTCTGCCCTGCTCTGTGCAGCTTGTTTTCCGTGGGCTAGGCAGTGTTAAATTAGAGTTAATATCAAAGAATAGTTTAGGTTACATGTCGAGCTATTATACACTACCAGTCAAAAGTTTGGACACACCTTCTAATTCAATGTTTTTTTCTTTATTTTTATTATTTAAAAGACACTTCATGTCTTAAAGTAATGATGGACTGTTGTTTCTCTTTACTTAGTTGAGCGGTTGTTGACTTAATATGGATTACTACAGTTGTTCAACAGGGCTGTTATAAAAAATACTGTATTTTTATCATTTAGCATTTACTATTTACTGTATG
>JAQQZR010000033.1:19130535-19148808 GCA_030068235.1 Notoglanidium macrostoma
GGTATTCAGTATTGTTTTACAATGTAGAAAACAAAACAAAAAAAGAAAAACCTATGAAAGAGAAGGTGTGTCCAAACCTTTGACTGGTAGCGTATGAATGTGCTTTACTGAATGAATTCAGACCTATGTCATAAGAACATTATAGAGCAGAAAAATATTATGGGTGTGAAGCATGTAATTTAAAGTTATTTGTAACCATGTATAAACATAAAAATGAAGGAGAAATGCTTGATATTTACAAGGTAAGATCAAATTTGTTTTGATACCAACTTTGGCTTTGAAATATTTCTATGAACACAATTAGTGATACCGTCCCCTTCATAAGCGGTTTCTTCTTATTCTTTTTTTATTAATTAATGGTGTTGTGTGAAAAATGTTAGGTAGCCTAATCTAACCCATTAGGTGTAATATGAAAGAAACCCAAAGGCCAGAGAAGCTTAGCCTACACTTATACACATATCATGCAATTATCTTTATTCCAGACACTATACCAGGTTGCTGTTTTGTTTGCTGTTTTATGTTTTTTTCTTTTACAGATAATGATCACTGTTTTGATCACTGAATGATATGCTACCTTCAAGTTTACAAACAAGGCACCTCAGTGCTGCTTCCCAAAGTGTGTAATTTCGAACTGCTTTCTGTGGAAGTGCTGCTGCCCGACTCATGCAGCCTCCCTCACAATGCTGAATGATCACACACACAACGTGAATTCGAACTGCTTTCAGTGAAGTGCGCTTGTGTGGTTCATCATGCTGATACTGAATGCTCTCGCTCTCTCTGTCTCTCTCTCACACACACACACACACACACACACGCATGCACACACACACACACATGCACACATACAGCAGACACTATTAGTAACACTTTTTAAGTGAATTAAGAATGAACTTGGCTCAGAGACATTTTCAACTGCTGATTTTTTGTTCGGATGAATATTTAGCTTAGAATTTTATTTTTAGCTCTTAAAAAAATTTCCGAGGTCTGGACCTCGGTGACCTCATAGCTAGTTACAGCCCTGGTTATGTGTACAGGTGTGTACGGTTTGTTATCAGCAGAAACCATTGCATCATAACATCTCTGGCAGTGACAGACAGCGGCAGTAAAGCAGCACTATGAGCACAAACTGGGGAAATTATTAGGAGCTGTCTATGGGCAAGCTGCATGATTTCCCCCGCTGCTACCCCTCTATGCCATTTGTCAGAGTGTTGGCTCTGGTGGCAGCCTGTATGCCAGCAGCAGTCAATCATTCCACTCATGAATCCAAACAGCAGTCAAACACATGGCATGAAAATCCACAGGGGCAATTCTGCCCCTCTACTCACACTGGTTCCCCAGGGGTCTTATAACAGTAGACAAGACAGATAGATAACAAAACAAAAGGGAGATGTCATTACAGGCTAGGTTTGTCATGCCAGTATTCTGGTTCAGGTAGAGAATCTGGTCATTTTCATGTGTCTACAAACAACCTAAATTCATAGGAAATGGTCATTTGTGTTACATTACAAATGGCTAATCATGTTTACTTGCTACTCATGCTTTCAAAACTGTTTGTTGATTTTTAAATATGTGAACTTTTGTCAGTCAGGACTATAGTATATCTTACTCCAAAAAGCTCAAAGTGTGTTTTCCTGTTGGAAACTAAAGTAAGGCAAGGCTTATTGACCGAAGTGCAGAAATCAAATTGCAACCTTCAAGATTCCAAAGCTTGTGGCCAGCTAAGTGTACAAAAAAACACTCCAGGAATGATAGGCAAAGTGTTTGAGCAAAGCCATTTTTTGTTACGGGGAGGTGAGGTACATTTTAAAACATCTTTTTGAACACACTCAAGGAATGTGCCTTCTTCCATGAGCATGAGCTCACAAACGCTCTGAATTGGCTAGTATCTTGCTGATTGACAGGGGAGAATAATGCCATCTCTCGCAATGATTAATTTTGCTCTGTTGGACTGCCAGCCCTGGATGGCTATGTCACATTGTTTGGATTCAACTTTTTTTTTTGTGGCAGTTGGATTCTTATTAAGCAGCTTACAAATGCATACAATGAAGTATCTATACAATGAATATCTGAACAGATTTGAAGAATCTGTGCAGTCTGGCTCAGATCTCTGCAATCCAAACCATATTGTGACAATCCTATGCCCAAGAAGGCACAAGATGTGGTCCAGACGATGCGGTTAAAAGAATAAAGATCTTTAGAAAATTGGAAGTGAAACATTGAATCTCTAAAATTGAAACTCACAGTTGAATATCTATGTGGATTAGAAAAGTAAAACAAAATGACTTGATCTTGATTTGATATAGATATGTATGAACACCTCCAGTAAAAATGTCCTTTTAAAGTCACAGTATAAAGCTGAGACAGTGAGAAGAAGTGACTCCCAGCGGTATCTCATTGACTGTAAGAAGCTAATGGAAGAGAAGTGTGGGGGAAGCAGCAAAGCCAAGACTATAGGGTTTCCTACACCTGTCATCTAACCTCTGCTCCTCTCTGTTTCTCTTTCTCTGTCATTTAACTGTAGTCCTCTATGGGGAACCCAGGGGCTACAATGATTTAGCCCAGCAATCCAGTTATCATAACTCCTAGAACTCTGTCACACAGGATAGTAGATGAAATTTGATGCCACAGGGGAGACAGACAAAGGTATCCTTTTCATTTTATAAAGTGCTGACCCAAATTTAATACGCGTCCTAAAGAGACTGCCTGACAATTACATCTCCTACCAGGAGAGGAATTCTCTACAGGACTCCATAGTTTAGCCACTTATTTTATTATTGGTGTTTGTTTACATGCTTTCTCCCACTGCATGAGACTTTTAATTGTATAGAATAGAAAAATATTGTGTAATAACACTGAACGTGTAATTTTAATGATATGGTTGATATCATTTCAGTCCAATCCGTGCAAATTCATTGTAAGACATAAAACTGCTAAAATGTAGTGTGTTGTGCTTTAGTTCCCTCCTGTAGATTAAAATATGGCAGAAATCTGTCGTGTTACCTGGGGTCAGGTTTGCAAAAATTATCTGATCATATGTTGTTGTCTATTTTGACTTTAACCCCATAAACAGTCAATGCACTTTCAGTACAGTAGTACTCAGTATAGTAATACACAGTTCCTTTCCTTGTCACTGATATGGTACACTCAAGAGTACATAATTTGCACCTTTAATGTGCATCATTCACCTTAAAACATGGATATCGTGTACCTTTAATAATAATTTATGGACACAAATGGATGGACAGAAAGCAGATCTTATGGGTAAAGATTTAAAGGTATGTTAAAAGCACTGTTCAAGGTAAACTCTTTGTCTATGCTTTGGCAGAACAATGACAGTGAATTACACAGTTACCAGTTATGGCAGACATAAAAAAATAATTTATGTCGTTTTGTGATCAATATAAAACATCACAAAATGGTTGTAGGAAAAATCAAAATTGCACATTTCCCCAATTGCCTCCAATATTGACAATCATCCAATACACATGGTACCCGTATTATGAAGTTAGGAATTAAGTCACACAGGTTAGTCTTTTGTTATAGCCACTAAAGTGCATTAGGTGAAATTGTTCAAATATTCAATTTTGGCAAAAAAAAATTGGTTGATAAATACCTTATTTTCCTGATCCTTCAACAGAATTCAGAAATTTTAATCCTAACTGTTTTAAAGCATTTTATAATAAACACCATCCATTATGACAGAAAAACTTGAATTTTTTTTGCTATAAAACCACGCTGCTGGTGACATTATTTTTAGGGGTAGCAGGAAATCCTGGTTCTTTCATACTAGGTCAACTTGTACTATTGCTATATTGACATATGGACATGACACAGTAAAAAATTTGGTATCAAATCGGAGCTTATTGTACCAGGAATCTGAAAATATGCATAATTCAAATCAACCAAAATGCGACTTAATACATGATTTGATGTGATGGGTCACATATGTATTTGGGGCAGATAATGTTCTAAATTTGTATTCTAAATTTGGTATCCGAAACATTCAAATATTTATTTGAATGAAATGTTATGATCTCTAGACTCTTTGGCTTCATTTTACTTCATTTAAAAGCAGTCCTTAATTTGACTTTTTCAGGATTCAAATGTGCCACTATTCATAATGAGTGTATACTGTATATATGACATACCGTAGATGTCTAAGCACGTGTCACTTACACATGTGAACGTGATGTGACAGCTATTATATTCCTTGAATTATGCTGTTATACCCTTCATATGCAAGCCACAAATTTGAATAAATAAAGGGTCTCTCACTCTAATAAAACTTGTGGCAGAAGTTACATTATTAAGGATGCACCACTTTTTTTATTCGAAGCTGTATGTAAGTAGATTTGACAGTATTGTGAATCACTTCATTTCTACAATATGGAAAATCCATCAAAATTGCACTAAGCTTTCTGTTTTCACTAAATTTCCCATATGCCACAATCGCAAACATTCATGTTGATGACTCATGTGTTGAAAACCCCAGAGTGCTATGCCAGAGTCATAAACACACTGGTGACATTTGTAATAAAACTGGTCTGTTTTTATTTCAGGAAAGAACTCCATACAACATGCTGGGGTTTCCCTGATTTATGATTACTGGGCAGATTTTTGTCCAAGTGCATATTGCTTTTCATATGAAATCATAAGAAAAATAATCAGAAAGCATTATATAGCTTTCACTACAGCAGAAAACATTTATTAATATAATGAAATATTAGCATACTAATAATATGTATTACTCTTTTCCCACGAACAACCATGCTATGGAGTAGCATTGTATGTTGGTCTTAATCTAATTAATTACTGAACACCAATTCATAAAAAAAAAATCATAAGGATTAAAGTAGGTGTATATCCTACACACATTTTATAGAATGGAACTAAAATGGACTTGGAGCTGGAAGTGAAATTTTTTAATTGGAATGTTATAAATTGACACAAATAGCTTGTAATATTTAAGTTAAGGGGAAATATAATATAGTTTTCAAACATATTTAAAAAACCCCAAATGTATATTTGAACCAGCTGCAATCAAAATTCACATTATTCACTGAATGGAGTCCACTTGTGTAGAATTAGTGTCATGTGATCTCAATATAAAATCATCTGTTTAATGAAGGCCCCAGTGGTTGTTAGAGAACACACCTAAACCTCATAAGGACCAGTAGCTATCAAAACTAGTTCAGGACAATGTTACGACAAAGGCTGAATCAGGCTTTTGTTATAACTCTGGAGGACCATTAAATCTAAATACGCAAATCATATGGCATAACCATGACTCTGGTTAGACGAGTCTGTCTATCAAAAGTCAGTGATGGTAGGGGGCATTAGACAGGCAATTATCCAAAAGGCCAAGGGTAACTTTTAAGCTAGGGAAATCCATTGCTCAGATGGGAGAAGCTGCTGACAAGTCAACCAAAGCCCTGACACTCCACAAAGCTCAGCTTTACGAAAGAGTTGTGAAAAAAGAAAAGTAATATGAGTTTGCCTACATGCATTTTGGAGATACAGCAAACAGGTGGAAAAAAGGTTCTGTGGTACAATTACTCCAAAATTAAACACCATGAACAGTGAAGCATGGTGGCGGTAGCATCATCTTGAGGGCATTCTTTACTTCAGCAGGGACTGGGAAAATGGTTAGGGTTGAGGGCAAGGTAAATGAAGCCAAAGAAGAAAACCTGTTCCAGTCTGCAAAAAACCTTGAAACTGGAGTAGAAGTTCACCATCTAACAGGACAATGAAGTTAAGCATACTGCCAAAGTTACACTGGCGTGGAGTACAAAACTAAGATCTGTGTTTGAATGGCCGAGTCATAGCCCAGACCTAAGTCTGTTTGATAATCTGAGGTAACACTTGAAAATTGCTGTTCACTAATGGCCTCCATCCAATCTGATATAGCTTGAGCAATCTGCCAAGAATGATGTGCTAAAACACCAGGATCCAGATCTGCAAAGCAGATAGAGAGCTAGCCCAGAAGAGCTGAAGCTGCAATTCAGCCCACGGTGATTCTATTAAGTATTGACCCAGGGGGGTGACCAATATATATATATATATATATATATATATACGTATATATATATTTTTTTTTTGTTACTAAATTGTGTCACCATTGTGTCACAATAAAAAACATATTTTGTACCTGCAAATTTTAGAATATAAGGGGTGATTGAGGGCGTTGGGGGTTTGTGGGGGATGATACTTATGAAACACACTGTAGAGCCTCAATTTGTATCCTTTCATTTTGAGATGATTAAATTTCCCTCGGCAATCTTATACATTTAAAAAAGTAATTCAAAGTTTGTTAACCTTTGCTATCATTGTGAATGCGGAATAAGATTTTTTTTTCACTACTGTCTAAAAGCCTTGCAATCATATAATCACTGCATTAAAGGCAATACAAGCCTAATTATGTGTCCTACTTAAAACACTCTGACTGTATACAGCATCTTGAGCATCAGAAGTACAAAGGACAATGCAGCGACTTAGCAGTGTATGGGAGAAATAATGAGTGAAGTCTACATTCACCTTGCATTGCAGATTTACTGATCCATCTGCACTTTATGTGAATGAAATGGAAAGAAGAATAGAGGTATGTTTACAACCCCATAAACCCTTCTGTTAAAAGCCAAGGACTTGGCCACCCTGAAACTATGTCAATGCTTCCCTAAGTCCAAGTGTAATGCCATGTTTTAAACCTGATAAAACATTTATCGATCCTTTTAGATCTTGTTTTATTTTCTCCTTCACTCCAACCTCTGTTGGAATAATAGTCTGGGGTAGCAGTGTAAATCTTGAAATTTTGCATTCCATTGTGTTAAAGCAGCAAGTGACACTGAAATTGGATCACCAATGAACAGTGAACTTGTGAAATCTATAAATGGTGGATAATTATTATGTTTTTTATCATCACTACAAAAACAAGAACTAAATGCTCCTTATTAAGATTCTATCTGACCCCTAGATATCTCTCTTAATAATAACACAATGTCTTTGTTTCCTTTTGCAAAGGGTTTAATACTGTCTATTTCATAAAAACTAGCTTTCGTTGATCTTGTCTCCTTCTGCCTTATAACTTTAAATACTGCAATCCAACTGGTGAGCTGGTTCCAGTAATGACACAAACACACTGACTTCTAAGAATGTCTGAGAATTGCCAAATATTCGAAGAGACTTTGAAAATGAACTTATACTTATAATCTAAGCCAAATTTTCTCTTGTTATATTTACAGCAGCAACTTGAATAATTAATTTCAGCATGTGCCATATAATTTATAGTTCTTTCTGATTATAAGGATTAGTATTTGGTTTTATTTATCTTGTACATCTATTGCTCAAGCATACCCTAAATCTTTAATCATACGTTTGATGCAGTAACAAATTGAAAAGATGACCTCTCTCATACTCAAACTATATTAACAATGTTTAAGAGAAAAAGGTAGCTAATAAAATAGTTGCATTTAATTTGAAATGGCCGTTTATGAATATATTATTATACTTTCACTAAACTTTCAGTAATTGCTTTATCCTGATCAAATAAAGAAGCCTGTCTGTGGAATACACCCTGGGTGGGACGGCAGTCCATTGCTGGGCATCATGCACACACATTCACATCTAATTATTAATTGTAATTAATCGTAGTCAATTTATAAGTGGGATGAAACCAGGGCACCCAGAGGAAACTCTGTGGACATGGACAGATCATGCAAAACTCTGCACAGAGAGTCATGCGATGCTAGGATTGAATCCAAGACTGTGGTAGCTGTGAGGCAGTGACTACCTGCTGTACCACCATACCTCCCTGGTACTAATACAATAACATAAAAATACTCATTTACTCTAATGGATGGATATTTTCCACAGCCTTATTGTCAGAACAAACTAGGCTAAAGAGTGAATCCTAGCAATTTCAATCACTGCATTTTCTTCATTAGCTATTTCTCTCTGCCTGGTGTGGTTACTTCCCTGTTTAAGCTGTGCTCATTATCCAAACAAGAGAGCTATTCTAAATTAACTAAGTAATATGTTCCAAAAAGGTTGATTAGAACATTAATTGTTCATATGGAGCTTTCACATTTAAAAAGCCCAATTTTTGCTGTTAATTATGAACAGTTGCATAACAGAGTGTTTTAATAACCCTAAGCTCTCATTTGGAAATTGCAAAAGTGTTACAGTATAATTAGGCAATGGAAAAAAAATCCAGACTGCTTATTTATAATGAAAATTATTTACTGAAATGATCAGCCATGGCCTCGGAGTAATATATGAGACAAATGATCTGTTGTGGATCTTTGTAATGAAAGTGTAGGTCGTGATTAAACCATTTGTGTGAGATTCATACATGAAGTGGGGCTGCAGGATGCATAACAATGTTGAAGACATTTGCATCATTTAGAGTGACGAAAAATATGGACCTATAAACTGCACTTCTAATTTGGTTGTGCACTGTTAATGGGCCAGTCTCCTGTTAGGCACTTTCAGTCTATATGTAAGCTTTGTTAAAGAAGACACAAAGTGAGAAACCTATCCAGCTTAATAGAGTGTGGTATTTTTAGAGAATACATTATTCATTCTCCAGATTTGCACTCCCAGTGATTCAGTGACCTTAAGTAACGCCCTCAGGAGAACTTAAAAGTTGACGCTCCCGAAAGGCTCTTTTTTAGGGAAGCCCTGTGGCGCAGGTTATTCTTACTTGAATGAGTAAAGATTTACCAGATGGCTGAACACTCAGTTAACTGTAAGATTTCTGATCTTGACAGTAAGTATCACAAGTGAAGATACAATTATATTTAGATGGGGTTATATCTCAGTGCATCTGAGTGTACACATGGACAATATGGAGAGAAGACACTACACAGAATCCATGAGCTAAAAGGCACGATTCTCTCTCATTGAGCCATAATGACATACAGCAAGTGATTTATGCCTAGTGTTAATTATATGCTGGAAAGCAATTTGTTATGCTACAAACACAGACAGAAGCTTTGTTATGTAATTAAATAACACATAAATAATAAATTGGTCAGTTGTACTGCAGAAGCTGGTTTAGTATTTGTAATCTAATTCAATTTTATAATGTGTGTCACTTTGTAGTAATAATCCAACATGTGATTTATTTTCATGTTTTTATATAGTATCAAAAAAGGGAAAACTTAGAATGAGGAATAAAATATGTGTGACCCTTCCATTAGATATACATACAACATGCAACTGCCTAAAGCAGAGGATCACAGTCCACTTCATCGAGATCTACACATATGCAATGTTCACTCAGAGTCTTCTCCTGGCAAACGTAACTTGCAATGCATGTAATAATATCTTAGTTTGCAGGTGAATTAAAATATTACCAGCAGAAGCCGTAGCTCTGGGTTGCATTCAGTCAGAACCGAAAAAAATAGTTTGCGTATAATGGATTTTTATAACAAAAAATCCATTATAAAAATATTTGTCAAACATTTGTCCAGTATTTGTTTGTATTTGTTTAGTGTCCAGCTCAACAAAAAAACGTAAACATGCAACCATGCATGCTACAGTGTGTTTACGTTTTTTTGTGGAGCTGGACACTAAACAAATACAAACAAATACTGGACAAATGTGGACACCTGAGTGCTTGTCTCTGATCTGCCATGTTGTATACACCCAGGTAAATAGCCACATTAGCTATCCCACCCCGGGTACAAATAGCTTCGCTGGCTACTGACACCTGGGTGCAAATAGCATCTGCCAATAAATAAATAAATAAATAAATAAATAAATAAATAAATAAAAACTTTGCCCTTCTCCTTCTAATTCTCTCCATTTTAATTTATTCTATGTATTTTAATATAAATTCAGCTTTAGCAGCTTCAAAACATTTACAAAATTATTTTCACAAATGAGAATATTAATGTTTCTTCTGTTGCTGAAATGTTACACGAAAGTTACATTTCTTTATATGGACACTGTAAAGGTACTAGATTTGACAATAGAATTTTACAAATTTATAAATTTACAAGTTTAAATGGATCTGTTTGTGCTGGTTTCCTAATGTGATGATCTGAACTCTTATTATGAAATACCACCTTTTAAAACCAATACTAATTAATACTACTGTTTAATTAAAGCATGATTCACAACTTAATGACTGTTCAGTGTTAATTTGTTTTTTCATTATTATAAACAGATGCAGTGTTTCATTTTGCATTCATTTTAAGTCTGTCTGTATGTCTGTCTGTCTGCCCATCCATCCATCCATCCATCCACTTAGTCCTTAATCTTCATTGATTTCATTTGGAGCCTGCCTTGGGGCATTGGGTATGAGGAGGGAATGCACCATGCACCAACAGGGCACCATGCATATACACATTCACACACCCCAAGCCTTTATCATAGCCAATCCATCTACTGTATGTTTTTGGGAGGTGGGAGGAAACCAGAGAACCTGGAAGAAACCAGTGCAGACATATAGATCACTTGAAACTCAAAACAAAACTCAAAACTCAATACAATAACCTGAACTCAGAACCCTGGAGCTGTGTGGCAGCAACATTAAATACTAGACCACTCTTCCACCCCAGTTAATTTTTTTTTATAGTGAAGCAGGGTTAATACGAAACCCTGCAAAAGGAGACTCAGGTTGACACCTGTCTTGGGAACATCATATGTATCACATATGAAAGATAAATTGACTTATAATAAAAAGACTGAGCAAATGCATTCAAAATCTCTTTTCAAAAATGCTCTTTTCAATTTTATAGCAACACTATGTTATCACATCCCTTAGCGTTGGTGTTTCCAACAAGCAATGACTCATACTTGCATGTAATAGTGTCAACTGCTTACGGCAGACCTACATAAAGGCAATGTTCTTTCTCATTATAGGACCCTAATTATTAATAATCTCATGATAATAGCAATTTATGTGCTCTGTTCCCTGCTTGCTGCCCATGCAGGGTTGCTGAATTGATGGAAAGCTCCATTAAAATAGATGGCAGTGTTTGTTCTGGAGCACAAGTGCTATGCTGTCTCACAAGGCAGGTTTGGTTATTCCACACATCTGTTGACTTATGCCTAACTCTTTAGTAATTAGACTGGCTAATAGCTTGCTTCAAGGAGGCCTGGTGCATGCAGGAACTCCTGAGAGAGCTCACCACAGGAGAAACAGCCTGTAATTGAGTGGTCAGTCTGATGTTTTCACATGCACACACACACACACACACACACACACACACACACACACACACATGCACACCACAAAAACTGAATACAATCAAAGAGAAAACCTGAGAAGTACTGGAAATTAGTTATTTTTTGGCCTTCCTCTACTCCCTTGGCAGTTATTAAGAAGAAACATTTAATCATGGCTTCCATTTCAGTAAAACATTACTGGTAAAAGCAAGCTTTGATTTTGTTCACTAAAGACCCATGTGCTTCTTTTGTATTCTGTGGTATTACAGTGTCCATTTTGGTCAGTATGGATTCTTCACCTGAATATAACGTACACTGATGACAGTCTCCCCTTCAACTGTTTTCACATCTGTTATAAAAAGCACAAGCTGTATGTTCATGTAGTAGTGGACACAGGAAAGGTATATTAAGGCTGTTATAGATGTATAGAAGACACAAGAAATCTGGAATAATCCTTATACTGTGCATTCATTCATGTTTAATAACTGCTTTATCCTGGTCAGGGTCATGGTGGAACACGTGAACCTTGGTTGAGATGCCATTCTAATTCAAGGTGCCATGTGCACACACATTCACACAAACAGGCATGTTTCCTGGAAGGTGGGAAGAAACTGGAGGACACTGAGGAAACCCACATGAACATCTGAATAACATATAAAGCTCCATACAGCCATTAACCTGAGCTCTGAATTGAGCTGAGGACCCTGGAGCTGTGAGGCAGTAATGCTACCCGCTTCTCCACAATGCAGGCCTAAATATAGCCGGCTTGTCTGAAATATAATAGATAATTGGTATAAAAGGACCACCTACAGCTGGTGACTTATCATTAATACACAATACAAGAAGGCTCATTTATATAACATGGTAAGAAAGAGATCTTTTTTTTTTTTACAACCTATAAATACTAAATTGTACTTCATGTTATTCAACAAACAAGCAAATCAGAAACAAATGCAAATTACAGATAAATACAGATAAATTTCCCCATATGTAAAGTGACTGTATCTAGCAGTGTTTGTGTGAGAAACTGACATCTAATTATTTAATAAGAGTTTTTGGTCCATAATAATTGACCCCCTTTTCCATGTTTGTTTCAAGCATGTTCACTAAAACAGAGACTGGTGCCTTCATTAGTCATAGCACTGCAGCTGAAGTGGTCCAGCTCCCCTGACCTCTCAAGACTTGGCTTTTTGAGACACATACACTTAAAATTTGGTATCCATCCTCTTACTCAGCTTCTGCTCTTTGATCATTTTTTGAAGCGACCCATCATAAAAAACCTTTCAGAAAGCCTAGTCTTTTCAGGCATCAGAGATAATCAAGCAAAGCCTCTGGATTCTGGATTTACTCTAATGAACACAACCTCACAGCATTTATCTGAGGTCAGCACCTGAGTCCCTCCTTACCACAGTCTGCCTTCTTCTCTCTCTCTTATCACCAGCAAAAGCCTGGAAAGATGAAATTGACCTTCATCATAAACAACCTGTTCTGAACCTAATAGGAAATCAAAAGACTCAAACTTGTAAACACTTTGAGTGCTTTTCCTGCTCTGCATTTGTATTGTAGATCCAATATGTGGTGGCCTTGTGACTCATTTTCACCCGTATATAATTTTGACTTTTCTCAAAAAAGAAAAAAGAACAAATTTTCAATAACCCACAGGAAATGTCCTTACAGGGATGTGCAAGTATTGCATTGTGTGAATGGTTTTACTGAGACCCTGCTGCTTCCTCACACACCATATGCCTTAGATCACATTTAGATAACTATGTTATTATACCAACCTCGGCAAAAGCTCTATTTGTGAGGAACATTTGAGGGAAGACTGTCTCTTATTATATCCCAATTAGAGATGAAAAAAAGGGGGAAAAAAATAAAACACTATCTAAAGTTCAAACGAAAAAATATCTGAAGTACAAAAGGCTATGTGCTAATGGAACAGCTACATGTTGTGAATGTAATTACAGTGCAAGGAAGAGGTTCCAGATTTTGTCATTTGTTTAAATAGAAACAATAATTAAATTTTGAAATTTTGACCTTTTGGGGCTGTGTTTTTCTGAGAGCTGTGACTGTCACATGCAGTGCTACTAACTGAACACACACTGAAGCTACAAAATAAAATCACTATGAAAAGAGCTTTTTCATGAAGTGGAGATTCCATCTATGTTTGGCATGAATAAAATTTGTGCTGCAAATGTGCAGCCATTACTATAGTAAGGCATAGAATACTGTATTTACAAATATAGTTATGAAAGGGCGGCACGGTGGTGCAGTGGTTAGCACTGTCGCCTCACAGCAAGAAGGTCCTGGGTTCGATCCCGGGATCACCCAGGGTGCCTTTCTGTGTGGAGTTTGCATGTTCTCCCCGTGCATGCGTGGGTTTCCTCTGGGTGCTCCGGTTTCCTCCCACAGTCCAAAGACATGCAGATTAGGTGAACTGGCTACACTAAATTGCCCATAGGTGTGAATGCGAGCGTGTGTGGTTCTTGGCCCTGTGGTGGACTGCATCTCACCCGAAGATGCTGGGATTGGCTCCAGCTTCCCCGCGACCCAGATGGATAAAGCTGGTATAGATAATGGATGGATGGATAGTTATGAAAGGCTAGGCCTATATACTAACAGGTATTTAACTGGGATACCACACTCCACCCTTCCATGCTGTTCATTTTCAGTTAACTGTATGATAGATCCCATAGCTTAAATAAGGAATAACATGACATGCCATGTGTTTGTATGGACATAATCCACACCGGGATGGTGTGATTTTTTTTTTTTTAGATTATTTTCATATAAGAGCATGGTTTGGAGTTATTTATCCTAGTTATAGATGGTTTGGAGTTCCTGTTATCCAGAAACCAGAAAGCATAAATTCCTCAGTCCTTAAGACTTTCCCATGCTGGGAATCTGTTAATCTGTTAATCACTGTAATTGTTACAGTGCTGGGCAAAGCATTGTAACAATTACAAAGTGCTGTCACCCAAGACTCCTTTCATAAATGTTTAAAATGTCGCCTAACAAAAAATTTCACCAAAGATTAAAAGCTTTTTTCTTGTTAAACAACACTACATTTAAAAAAACCCCTTTTATTATTAGATTATGTGGCGTATCCACCATAAAAATACCTGTGTATGAGTTGTTACTATAGAAACAGTAACATATAAGAATGAGCACATTAAGTTAAATCTATTGTTTAGAACTCCTGTCTGAGTCATGCTTTTAAATCAGATGTAGAGCAAAGCACAGCTTTATTCTGACCAATCATATTTGAGAAATCAACTGTGTTGCGGTATTTATGCAACAGTGCTGTTAAATTATTTATTCAGAAGGTGTTGAAGAATTTTCTATAATAACAGCTCTGATAGCAGTGTGGTTTATATTAATGCGCACATTTTAATATGTTATCAATTCTATTTTTATGTTCACAGCTAATTGACAGAGACTTACAAGGCAGATGCTCTACATAAACAGATTTAAAAACATGTAACTATTGATATGATGAGGTTTTTTGTAATGAGGGTGCAGTGTCAGCATTGTATCTTTAAGTTTTGTCTTATTACTTTAATAATTAACTTCAGGAGAGCTAAAAGGCTGGTCAGGGTTTATTGCTGTTACATCATAATTGGCTTGTTTCACAGATGTTTTACAATATTTAATGTAACTATAAATGGGAAAATGTACAACATCATTTTTTAAATGGTTAAATAAATGTTGGGGCGGGGAAATTGCTACGGTATTGGATGAAAAAAATAATTTAAAGATGTACTGTTATTAGAACCTAATCAACTTTGGGGTCGATTGTCAATTGGGGTCCCATTGTTTTATTCCTTACTTTATAGGTATGATTGGCAGAGAAGATACGAATCAACTATAGTATATACAGTATAGTATAAATATAATATAGTATTGCAATATATTGATATTGTAAATCATGAAAGCCTTTTCAACAAAGCCTTAGATTCCCTAAACAATGACATTTTACAGGCAGGAAAGATGCCACACTTTCTAAAAATAATAATACTCAGCTACTGACAAGTATATAATGAAGGAAAAGCCTGTCACTAACTCTCATTACAGTAATGTTCCGTTGTGTGGCAGTCAGGGAGTTGAGAAAGTTTACATGAAAAGCCAGCTCTTTGTAATTACTTGCAGTTATGGGACAAAATGTTGAGGTTAGGCAAAAAAAAAAAAAAAAGGAAAAGAAAAAAGAGGATGCCAGCGAGCAAAGAGGATTTACAGTTCAGCAAAGGCAAGGCGCTTCAAAAGCAAGCAGAGCTATTGTCAGAAAGTAATTCCATTTTGTGAATATGCGCTTGACTGCTTATAGTGACAGCCTAGTCTTCAGCCTGTCTTTCCTAGCATCTCTGCCTACGCCAAACACTGACAGAATGTCATTTCCACATTCACAAATGCTGCAGTAAGAACATGCATTTTTTTTTGCCTTTTTTCTCCAAGAACCAAATATACACCACACTGAAGGATGATATAAATAGGTAAATACAAAAAGTCTCTCTTTTAAGTAACTGATTTTTCATCATATGAAAGCATTTTTAGAAGCACGTTTAGATTAGGTCTACACATACACAATCCCTAGTGGACAAAAGCCCAGTAGGAGCAAGATAAATGCTGTGTACATGTATTGAATATGAAGCTCAGATTTCAGAAAGGGGTGGGGTAAGGGAACTAGAGGTGTTGTAACGATTTTTAATGAGTTTAGTGCTCTCTAGTCTACTCATCACGTCCTGACAAAACAATATGACTGCAAACACCTGCTAGGAAGCAAGGAGAACTGCCCAAGACACATCACCAAAGAGTGCAGACAAACAATGTCTGTGGTCTAGTCTAAAATGAGACGCACTCTGAAAAGGAAACAAGCTGTCATTGCCACTTATGCAAGGTCAAGGTGTTCAACCTTTTCTTATTGTAGGCCAGATGGAGAGGAAACTGGAGTTATGGGCCACAGATTATGTGCAGTAATAAGAATAAAGAAATAAATAATAGACATGCTTGTTTGCCCTCGCCGCATTGCTTTTTAATTTAGGTGAATAGCTTGCAAGACTATTTCTGTATGTTGGAATAGTACTGTATAAATAAAGATTGTATTATTTCCTCTCAATAGTTATATTCTTTCCATTCCACAACTTATTATTTAGTGGCAAATTAAACAACTTTGTAAAAAGACATTCATTCTGACAGTGTTTTTCAGTAGTGCTGCCACGGCTACCCAAAAGCCTGATGCAAATATTACAGGCCTATAGAATAAATATCATTGAAGATTTGAGCAATCTTCAATTCAATCTTCAATTCAATCTTCCATCTGAGCTGATCAATTATCAGATTAGGTTTAACCTAATACCCCCCTGCATTTCATTAACATCAGTCTGTAATAAGGGAGGTGGTTTTATTTGTAATAATTCACTTCACTTCGCTGAAAGTGCCTAATTCTCCTTTTGAATTTATCCAGAAAAAAGCCTCATGTTCTCTCTACAATGTCTATTCACAAAGTGTCTCAAAATTAACAATACAATAGGAGATTAAATTCCCATTATCTATATGGTTCACATGGGTCACTCATGCAGAGCCAAGCGTGAGGCTTTGGTTTCAGCTCAGTAACTGCACATTTCTTCACACCCCTTTTACCAGCTGCTGCAGAGAGAAGTGTTGCCTTTAGGTGTCAGACAAGCAGATAGTGATCAAAATGGACCTGTTAATGTGGGTAAAAGCAGGCAGTAGTGCAGGCTGAGTGGGGTGTGGGTTTAATCTATCCCTGGTCAGGCCCAACTGAGCATGACAGCTCACTTTTTCCCCTCTTTTCAAAATGCACAATGAGATATCCATAATGCATGAGGGAGCTACTTCATGTAGTGCCTAGCTCTCTACATCAGAGCACATTACTGTATAGAACAGCCCTAGCTATTAGTAAACACCAACGCAGAACATGGAGTGTGGAAGTATGTGGCTTTTCATCAGAATCTCAACATGTTCTGAAATGAATTCAAACTAATTATGCTTATGATTTTCCTTCCTGCTGTAGTGATTAATCTTACCTGGACACCCTTGAGCAGGGTTATTCAACTAAAATGGGTGGGGATCCAGTTTTAGAACATTCACTGCTTATAAAATTACAAAAAAAATGTAACATGACTAAATAGTGACAGCAATTACCTTTTAATGTTTTTTTTTGTTTTTTTTACCATTAGTGAGTAATTCATGCCTATAAATAATACTGTACTCATCAATTCAAATGTGACATGTTGTGTTTTTGTATTGGTGCTTCACAGTGACCAAACAAATGAAATATATCAGTTTTGACACGAAGTGTGGAAAACAAAAGTATTTTGTTTTCATTATCTACTTTTTTTTTAATAAGCCATGTATTTACTTCACTAATCATACTGAAGAGAGTAAATGAAATTAAAGATCTGTAAATATTCTTTCCTTTCTGATGAGTTATATTCAGTGAAGTAATTTAGAAAAATGCATGTGATTGGATAAGCTGCAACAGAGGATTTGCTACAGAAGATACATTAGGTGCTGTTACTAGTATATTTTTTTTAGTTTGTTTCACTAAAATATTTTGATGGGCCTACATCCAGATCGTCATCTGCCAAGTGATAACCCATACCTTAGACACCTCCCAAGAACTGCTACCATGACTAAATCCTTATGCTCATCTCATAACTCCTATACAATACAGACTTCTTTGGTGTTTATAAATAAAAAGTGATGTGCATGCAACCTGGTTGCTAAAAGACCTGAGCTGCTTAGCAACTCAGTGCTACTAGTTTATAATCTGACTGAAGAATCAATCAAGATTTTTATTTAGGAATCAGATTCTGACATTAGCTAAAATGTTTTCCACTTATCATTATGGATTGCTATAGAAAGACATGAAGTGCTAGTTGGCTAAAGTAACACTTTTAAAAGGTACAACTCTAGAAGATTCTTATGGCTTGGCATCCTATCAGTGGCTAAATGATACTAAATGGTTACCTAGTCTGCAATGCCTGTACATACACTACCAGTTAAAAGTTTGGACACACCTTCTCTTTCATAGGTTTTTCTTTTTTTGTTTTGTTTTCTACATTGTAAAACAATACTGAA
>JAQQZR010000033.1:19159714-19171503 GCA_030068235.1 Notoglanidium macrostoma
TATGTATGTGTGTGTTTCATTACAGCAAACTCTCAAACTCGTGCAGTGCAGAAGAGCCACAAAGAACATTCTGGAGGCTGCTGAAAATGCCTCATGGTGGTTATGGATAGGGAGAGGGGGGATGCTTGGATTAATGCGCCACTTGAACACAAGATGGGGGCTGATCTCCCCTACTCCTGGCTGAGCAGCCCTGGCGAGGGTATGTGATCATTAAAATCTCGAAAGACTCTGTCCTCACTGAAGACAAATCCAAGTAGTACAGAAGGCATTTGTGTATATATAATACTGTGCAAAAGTCTTGACCCACCCTATTTCTTTTAGTAAAAATTACTTAAAAAATAATGGCATTAAATTTTTCTGCTTAAAAGAAAAATACTACATGCCGAACATGCAGTAAACAATAATAAAGTAAACAAAGACAATATTTGGTGTGAAGGTCCTTTGCTTTTTTCTCTTAAATAGTAGTCCCAGGTACAGTGTGTACAGTTTTATAAGGAAATTAATTGGTAAGTTTTACTGAACATCTTCTGGAGACATTGACTGTCCCACTTGATTCTTTGCAAAACCCAAGAGCCTTCATTATGTTTTTTCTTTCTTTTTTTCCTTTTGTCAGAAAAGTGGTCTCATGCAATATGTTGCTTTCTTTACCGACATACAAACATTTTGAAATGCAAATTATTTTTTGGAAAAGTAATGTTTGGAAATCTAAAATGCTTTTGTACTGACTCAATGATGCAGAATTAATCCATATCTATAACATAATGCTGAACTACATGGCACACGCTTTTCAATTCAAGATCATTTTAGTGATATATAAGTGTGTGCCATGCAGTTCAATATAGACTAACGACAAATGAAAAATGGCTCAAAACAGCATTTATAACAGCAGCAAGATGCTTCCCACATATTAGTTATTAAGCCTTGTTTTCATGACCATCAGTCCGTACAGTGATAATGAGCTAAATACGTATATCTGAAATGGAGTTTTAACAAACATTTTACAATGAGGTGCAGGGAAAAGTTAGCCTGTACGTTTTCCCATATGCCCAGTTTCTCTTACTCAGCTTCTCAGCTCCTGTCCATCCTGTCCAGCTTTACTTTTCTGCTTCACTGCCTGTGACATTACCTTACTTTTACATTACACATCTATTACGTGCCTTCCATTCCCTTTAGACACAAAAACACTACACTCTCTCACTCTATACACCTTGCGTCTGCTCCACTGGAGGAGGCAAGAGAGAGAGAGAACTAGAAAGAGAGAGATGGAAAGAGAGAGAGAGAGGGAGCACGGGGGGATGGAGGGGGGAAGATGTGGAAAGCACAAGCCATGAAATAAGAGCAAGTGGACCTGCATCCTTTTTCTGAAGGAGTGATGGCCTGACGCTTTTCTCACTACTGTCACTACATCCCCAGGCCATGTCTCAGCAACCCCTCATGCTCACAGCACACGCACATGCGCACACACACACACACACACACACACACACACACACACACACACACACACACACACAAATAAACCATGGTCACACAACTGCAGGGGAAGAATATAAACAGGCAAAGGGAAGAGCTGAAGTATGAAAGGTTGATGTGAAACAAGAAGTGTCTTCAGTGAGTCTGCAAGAGTAGGTTAAACAGATAATGTTTACTTTAGTCAACCTTATTTGACTTACAAAGTACGATATGAAATTTTAAGTTACACAGGAAAAACAATATAATATCCACAAAATAGTTTAATATGTTGTTTATGATGTCTTTGATGTAAGGGATTAGATTAGCACTTGGTCCTGATCCTGCCCTGTGTAAGAAATTTGTCACCTACACCCTTTCCCTATCAACAGTGAAAAACATCCCCATGCTAAATTCTTTGAACAACTGGAGTGCACTGTATGATATCTGAAGTGTACTTGGTATTCTACAATACACTTTCACACCTAATTATAAAATGCCAATACTTCCTAAATAGTACACTATATTGAAAGGGCATGAGATCATTAAAGGGACAGGTACTCAAAGTTAAAAAGGGGAACATGGACCAAGAATTTAAAACTGAACTAGAGCAACCAATATTCAAGCAGAACATAGCATACCACACTATGCTGTATGTTCTGTCAAAGTATGTCAATTTATTAAATACTTATGGATACATATATTAAAAATGTATGTTATAAATATTTTATCTTTTCAACATTAAAAGACAAGGACACACATAATGAAATATATGCACTATTTAAACTTACGTCACTCCCAAGGTCTACAATGCTCATGATCCACAGCTTTGTCACTGGTCACATTGTCACTGGTATTATGTGTCACTAGCACCTATAACCCATTCACAACCACCAGATTACTAATAGAACTCATCTGTTCTATTATTTCCAGAACAGACAAAGAACTGGTGGCGTGGCAGTGCAGCAGCCACTCCAGACCTGAAATGGTGCTATTTTGTGCTATTTTGTTTCTTGGCGTGACTCCTACGGCATATGGACACTGAAGCAAATGGAGTTCATGTCTACCCACACCATACATTGCTGGACATTAAGAAACATTCAAAAACTGACCAGCAGGATGATCTGTTGTAGACGCTACGTGTCCTCGGGTTGCTTGGGAAACCAGGCCTCAGCGTCGCCTAATGCCAGCGGTCGGGGGAGGGTCCGCCACAAATGGTGTGCAAGGAAGTGGAAGCACGGAAAATGGGCGGGCATAGGCTTCCGTCCATTCTGCTCTCAAATGTCTGCTCCCTGGGCAATAAACTGGACTACATCCGACTTCAGCAGACTACCCAGCACGAGTGTAGATATTGCTGCGTCCCTATTTTCACAGAGACATGGCTCAGCATCAGAGTTCCAGGCACCACCATTCAGCTAGACGGGCTCACTGTGTTTCATGCCGACAGAAAAACAGCTCTGTGCGGTAAGACTTGAGGTGGTGGCTTGTGTGTTTACATCAACACGGAATGGTGCAAGAACTCTGTGCTAGTTTCTAGGTACTGCTCAACGCTTGTGGAGTTTGTGACTGGTAGATGCAGGCCATTTTATTTACCTCGGGAATTCACCGCTATGCTCATTGTCGGAGTGTACATTCCGCCCAGCGCTAATTCTAAAGATGCACTCTGTGAGCTGTACAGGTCTATTGGCGAGTCGCAGAATGCACACCCTGATGGACTGTTTATTATCGCCGGAGATTTCAACCATGCAAATCTCAAGTCAGTGCTCCCGAAATTCCATCAGCATGTGGACTTTGCACTGAGAGGGACAAACACACTGGATCTTGTTTACACAAAAACTCCCAGCACATACCGCGCGGAGCCCCGCCCACATCTCTGTTATGCTGATGCCAGCATACAGACCGCTTGTCAGTCACACCAATCTGGTTCTGAAGCAGGTGAGAACCTGGCCAGCAGGAGCAATCTCTGCTCTTCAGGATTATTTTGAGCACACTGACTGGCATATGTTCAGGGAGGCTGCAACCAATGGCGACAACACCAACTTGGAAGAGTACACGTCATCAGTAACCAGCTACATCAGCAAGTGCGTAGATGATGTTACTGCCACCAAGACCATCATTACACGCTCCAACTGGAAGCTGTGGATGCTGTGGACAGCACGTGAGCTGCTGAGGACTCGTGACTCCGCCTTCAGAGCAGGTGACATGGCAACCCTAAGAACAGCAGTGGCCAAACTGTCTCGGGCCATCAGAGCAGCAAAGTGCGCACACAGCCAGAGAATCCACAGCCACTTTCAAGACAGCGGCAACACACATATGTGGCAGGGAATCCAGGCCATCACTAACTACAGGACAATTGCACCTGCTTGTGACAGTGATGCCTCCCTACCTGATGCGCTTAACAATGTCTGTGCACGGTTTGACGCACAGAACGACGTAACAGCAAGAAAGACCACCCCTTCTCACAGTGACCAGGTGCTGCGTCTGACCACTGCTGATGTCAGGAAAACTTTCCGCAAAGTTAACCCACGGAAGGCTGCTGGACCAGACAACATCCCAGGGAGAGTGCTCAGAGAATGTGCATACCAACTGGCAGATGTTCTCACTGACATCTTCAACATCTCCCTGAGCACTGCTGTTGTTCCGAAGTGCTTCAAAGCCAGCACCATTGTTCCTGTGCCAAAGAAGTCTTCAGTGTCCTGCCTCAATGACTATCGTCCCGCTGCACTCACACCCATCAAGATGAAGTACTTTGAGAGGCTCATCATGAGGCACATCAAGACCCTGCTGCCTCCCTCACTGGACCCCCTGCAAGTCCGCCTATCGCCCCAACTGGTCTACAGATGACGCTATTGCCACCACCATACATCAGGCCCTCACACATCTGGACAACAAGGACACCTATGTACAAATGCTGTTCATAGACTTCATTTCAGCATTCAACACAATCATTTCTCAGCACCTGATTGGGAAGCTGAGCCTGCTGGGCCTTAAGACCTCTCTCTGCATCTGAATCCTGGACATCCTGACTGAGAGTCAGCTCAAACCACATCATCAAGTTCGCCAATGACACGACCGTGGTGGATCTCATCAGCAAGAACAATGAGTCAGCATACAGAGAGGAGGTGCAGCAGCTAATGGACTGGTACAAAGTCAACAACCTGTCTCTGAACGTGGACGAAACCAAAGAGATGATTGTTGACTTCAGAAGAGCACAGAGTGACCTCTCTCCACTCAACATCAAAGGATCCTCTGGGGAGATCATCAAAAGCACCAAATTCCTTGGTCTTCACCTGGTGGAGAACCTCTCCTGGTCCCTCAACACCAGCTCCATAGCTAAGAAAGCCCAGCAGCGTCTCTACTTCTTGGGAAGGCTGATGAAAGCCCATCTCCCACCACACAGCCTCACCACCTTCCACAGAAGCACTATTGAGAGCATTCTGAGCAGCTGCATCAATGTCTGGTATGGAAACTGCATCGTATCAGACCGCAAGACCCTACAGCGAATAGTGAAAATAGCTGAGAAGATCATCTGAGTCTCTCCTCCCTCCATCAAAGACATTCACCACACACGTTGCATCCACAAAGCCACCAGCATTGTGGAATATCCCACACACCCCTCAAACACACTCTTTACCCTCCTGCCATCTGGCAAGAGGTATCGAAGCATTCGGGCCCTCACTGCCAGACTGTGTAATAGTTTCTTCCCCCAAGGTATCAGACTCCTGAACACTCAGGGACTGGACTGACACACACACACACACACACAGACACAGACACACACACACACACACAAACAAACAAATGTACATTCATCTACCTCTACAATTCTTGCACATTCTATTTGGATTAGCGCAGCACTGTCTTGTCTTGTGATATCTGCACTGTTTGCAGTGTTTGCACGTTTGCACACACGCACTTTATGTTGTCTTCTGTTGTCTTCTGCTGCACACATGCACTTTTGTACATCTGTGTTGTCTTATATTTAGCACCTTGGTCCTGGAGAAACGTTGTCTCGTTTCACTCTCTACTGTACCATCTGTATATGGTCGAAATGACAATAAAAGCAACTTGAAATTGAAATTGTTTGCAATTACCTTCACTTCTATAAATAACTTTGACTCCCATTGTATTTTCACGAAGTCATTTTTTTCATGTGTTGGGTCTTCATCTCTGCCTAGATTACTATGGTTTAAACCAAACTACAGTAAAATGTATTTAACTACCTCTAGCACCATCAGTGCTGAAACTTCGAAACCAAAAACAGCCACCATCTTCTCCAAGCTTGACATTCAAAATGAAGGTGATGTGTGGAAGAAAGCCTTTAGTACAAACTCAGGACACCATCAGTGCTTAGCAATGCTATATGGACTGGTCAGTGCTACCTCAGTCTTTCAAGTATACATTAATCATATCCTCATGAGGCATGCTGGGAAAATGTGTGATCGCTTATATTGATGGCATCTTGATCTACTTTAACTTCCTAACTCAGAATATCTAATATATTAAAAAGGTATTTCAGAGACTCATGCAATAGTCTTTGAACTTGACTAGAAGTGTGCATTGCACAAACCCCAAATAACATTTATGCGGTACTTAATAAGTCAAATAAGTCAATTATTGTCATGGATCCTGACAATATTCAAGCAGTGGCAGCACTGCCTGCACCAGAAAGTATTAAAGGCATGCACACTTCTACTCACAGTTCATCTGAATCTTCAATACTATTTCAAAAACTTTCACATGTTGTCTTAATGGACAATCAAAAAACTACTATGAAACCTCCAAGCAAGTAATGTTTCTCACCCTGAACTAGATCTTAACCACAGCCCTCATTCTAAAGCACACAAATCTTCTTCTCCTGGTTGAATTTCACAATATTCTATTGTGCTGGTTCCAAGAATGTCAAAAGCTGATGCTTTATCATGCACGCTCCCAGCAAGTCCCAAACCCATGATAAACAACACCATCTTGCCAAAGGCATATTTTATCATTGCCATTAGCTGGGAAATCAACTGCCAAATTGCTCAGGCACTCCAAGACCACCCAGCTCCTGCCCAATGCATTTAAAACAAGAGCTGTCACTACTAACATTTAAGATGCTCTAATCATCTAGGATCTTACCTCACTTGTCACTAGTCACCCAGCTGCCACATAGACCCACTAACTACTGAATAGCAAATACCAGTGATAAACAATGACATAATATATACAATGGTTCATTAAATCATACTCCATTAGCATCCAGGCTAACGTTCCATGTTGTTTCCCAACTTGCCAGACTTGACTGGCCCTCCCCTCAAGCACAATCTACCACACTACTAGTCATAGACAGTTTTTTTGATATCCCTCAGGCTCATTCCACTTCCTTCCTTCCTTACGGTATTTGATAGTTCTGAACTGATATTTCAACATGTATTCAGAATACTAAAGAAAAAATATATATCTTGCTGTCAGACATAGCTCTGAGATTCCCACATATGAACCAGATGACCAGGTATGGCTATAAACTTATTTGTGGAAAACCCATGCATCACTACATGAGCCCATTAAATCCATCACATCACTTTTAAACTTTAAACTTTACATTTAAAGTAACCAATCAACTACAGCTGTGTGACTATTGCATATCCCCAAGCTTCTGTCCCACTTATGAAGCCTGCCATTCCCATTTAACAAGATAAAGCCACCCCCAGTAAAACCTAGAGTTTTGAATCAAATCTCTAGCTAAAACATATATAATATGCTAAAATGTAACTGTACAACATGCACTTATCACAAGAATATGCATGCATCCAAACTAGCAAAAAGTTAAAGACACATCTGCCCTGTTTACACTTGGTTTTAAAGTGCGTCTTGAGCATTCAGGTAACAGATGGACTGCAAAGACACAATGCTGTTTACACCTGTGCCTATCATGCGTCTCCAAGGTGTCCAGCTGACCACTTTGTTCAAATTTCGTTACTTCCTACATCACTTCCGCTAGAAGATCAAACGTCCCCATGCACAGTTATATTAAAACATTAAACCTGCAACACACCTTCATTGTTTTCTTGTACTCCAACCATATGCATCAGTGCTCCTCTCCATTCTTTTTACTAGTGTGTCCAGCAGTTAATAAAACAACTTCATGTCTTAGCATTAATGATGTATTTTCCTGTTACGTCCATGTCAGGGACGCATCGGGACACATTAGCATTTACGCTACAGAAGGTATGTGGTTAAATGCGTCTCAGACCACCTCAGAAAGTGGTTTGAGTGAATGCATCTTGAAGGCATCTTGGAGGTCGTTTACATTTGTATTTAGCGTTATCCAGTTGTGATGAGTTCACCCAAGACGCATTTTAATACTAAGTGTAAATGGGTCATCTATTCAGATGGATCAAAGTGCAGATGTAAGCTTTTGAGTGCAGACGTAAGGTTGAAGGTGCAAAGCAACAACAAGTGGAATGATGTAAAGAGACAGACATCAGTTTCCAGGTTTAGTTGATTAACCACCAACAGATACACAGTGTGTGTGTGTGTGTGTGCGTGTGTGGAGTCCTTAAATAGACCTTTAGCTGTGATTGTGAACAAATGTTTTACATTAGAAGTCCGGTGGCTGTGAACGTGACAATAATAAGATAGTTCTAACTAAGCATGCTATCTTCACTCTTCTCCCTCACCACAGTGCCACAAATGCCTTCTTCAGCTTTAAATACACAAACTTAACTGCAAGTAGTACTATACATGAATACTACACAACTGATAAATAGTAGGTCGAAATATACTTCTGCTGACATGCTACAAACAAATGGTGCAAACTTCGTCATCAGCACGGTCTGTGCAGACCCACATTTTGTGTTCACATTGACTGTGCAAAACTGACCACACAATAATACACCGATCACTGTAAGCAAGCATTCAACTTGTGCACTGAGACTTGTCCACAACAACAGAAAATCAAGTGTACTTTGGAGACACCCAAATGCATGTCTGTGTCTGTGTTGCATGAAGCAATGAAATTACAGATTCAGCCCATTAAAATTTTCATGCAAGACAAAGGTAATGAGCAATGAGCCCATTCATATTTCAGTAATTGTAATTGCATTATTTAATTTGAAAAGGCATAAGAATTAGTTGCATTACTCATTACCACTAAAAGTAATGGTATTATGTGTTACTTTGCAATTCCGCACTGATTGTGAATATCATTATTATACCTGTTCTCCACACTTGTAGGACTTCTCTATCACAATGGCTTATGAACAAATAATTCAAAGAGTACATTCATTCTCTGACATAGATATAACATTTACAGCAGCTGCTGCACAATATTCTTTATGGAAATGGCATCACTACTCTCACCACATAATTGTTATTGCCACATGCCGTGGTTTGCAATATTGTTTCAAAAGCTGCAAAATAACTGTGACAATATGTCTCATAGGTATTTCTAAGATAGAAACAAAAGGAAATTGTGAACTGATATTCTGCCAAAAAGAGGATGAGATAATGAGAGAGCATGAACATAAAAAAGGGAAAAAATAAAACAAAGAAAGACAGTAACATTAGGTGCACATATGAATTTCTATGGGGTGTTTGCTCATTGAAAGAATCTGTCCATCAGATTTGATGTAAGCATGACCACTTTGTGGGAATGTTGGCTAAGAACAATAGCTGAGTGGGAGGAGAGATAGAAAGATTGTGGAGAGGAAAACAGAGAGGGAAAGAGAGAAAATGGCAGTGGTAGGAGAGAAAATTGAGAAAAGAGAAGGAAACTCACTGCTAAAACCATATGACGTTGACTAAAGAGAAGACACAGTGGGAGAGGAGAAAGGGGAAGCAGGTTGGGAAAGAACACCGGCTTTGAAGCAACGGAGATCAGAGAACTCCCTCCAATCAGACTGCTTCTCAGGCCAAGATCCAGACTCTGCTGGCGTTATGCACATCAAAGCCACAACAGGGAGGATCTCCTGCATACACTAGCTCCCAGCCAATCATACCTCCACCCACCAGCACAAGCACTAAGCCTTACACCGGGAAGGGGGCACTAGAGGACATCCTACACCACTCTTACACCCCGGAATGCCCTGGGACACTGAGAAATTCAACACCTACAAACATATGCTAACAGGTGTTGAACTCAGATAGTGTAGCTTTAATCTTAACTAAACATAAATCTTATCATGGAAGGATGAACACAACATAATGAGCAATAATACAATTCACACTTCAGATAGCATTTAACTTCAGGCCTGAGCAGATGGATTGTTTTTCTGTAGCCAAATTAAAATGTGATTTAAAAGTCAAATGCTTTTCAGGGCAAATCAATGTATCCAGACGAGGCCCTGTAGTCTACGGTTATCTGTTTCTTTAAGTTTTTTAAAGGCCCTTTCCCCCTTTAATACACACAGAAAGTCAAACTGTGTATGATGCTGTGCACCCTGAGTGCCATCAGCACAGCTCTTTCCATTGGAGTATGAGCAGTTCAGCGTGCTGATCATGCTACCACAGTGACAGCTTAAACCTTCATCTGGGGTTGTGGTGAGCCAAGCACAGCCAATCATCTTTATGTTTTAGTGCTTCCTAAAGACAACAGCAGCAGAAAGAACAAGAGGAAGATGTCTGACTATACTGTACTGGAGTAAAAAAAAAAAAATCATATTTCAAATTTTGCTTTGTAAGCCACTGATATTGTTTCAGTTTAGGTTCGGGACTTCCAAAAATCCAAGCCCCTGACTTTTGTATGTTAATATATTAAAATTGTTCTCTTTTTTCCATCTCTAATCAATAAAACGCACAGTGTAGGAAAATTAAAGAACATACATATATAGCCAAAATATGCGGGTCTTCCCCAAACTGCTCTTACAAAGTTGGAAACACAGAATTATCTAGAATGACTTTGTATGCTGTAGCATTATGATTTCACTTCACTGTAACTAAAGGGTTCAAAACTGTTCCAGCATGACAATGCCTTGTGCCCAAAGCGAGGTCCATAAAGACATGGTTTGCCAATGTCTTCTGGATGAACATGAGTGGCCTGTACAAACCCCTGACCTCAACTGTACTGATCTACTTTGGAATGAATTGGAATGCTGACTGCATGCCAGGCCTCTTCACCCAACATCAGTGCCTGATTGTGCAAATGCTTGTGCCCCACAGCCACACTCCATAGCATAGTGGAAAGCCTTTATAGAAGAGTGTGCATTATTCTAACATCAAAGGAAGGACTAAATCTGGAATGGGATGTTCAAAAGGCGCTTATGGGTGTGATTGATCAGGCGTCCATATTGGCCATATAATGTATATATCAGACTGTCATCTCTTATCCTGCTACAGGTGTGTTGACAAATTTCAAATACCTGACATTTCAGCCCACCCAACACAGATCATATGAAAAAGACAGACTCAGATGGGACAAAACCATAAACATATGCTGACAGTCAGAAGTAATTTTCTTTTAACAGATTTAAAAAAATTAAGCAATAAGACTACTGACCCTGTGACTGAAGTCAGAAGTGAACTCAGAAACTTCTCTCACTCAGAAAAGAGAGTGACTAATGTCTTGAATTAACTTTGTTGTTTATTCCTGCCTGGAAGCAATGAAATAACCCTATTAAATCAAGTAGTCACCCTGCCATTAATCTCAAAGAAGCAAACTAGTTCCACGAAGCTAATGTGGTTTGGAATTTGCATGAGGTGAGTTTACCCACAAAGCCTTGTCTAAGAAGATTTGGGTTCAGATAGAGAGCTTCTTGTCACAATTTTCTGTAAATGAGTGGATTTGCCATTCTAGGTATAAGGTAATCAGTTAACTATGACTAGAGACTGGAACCATCAGTTTCTTTTCTTATCTAACACCACAATGTGCTCAGGTTATTGAAAGACATGTGATCAAGAAGCTGCACAATTTTAAAATCAGTGTTAATCTTACAAGAATAACAAGTCAAGTGAAAATAATCACTATTCAAAAGGGATTACAGGCACAAGATTGTCCCAAACACAGGCACAAATAAACAACAGCTTGCAGGTATGGCAAACTATATTGATAATTCCAATAAAGCTCCTTTTCAAAGCAGATTTTGCAATATAAACTCTATGACTAGGGGTTGTAAACTGCCAGACTGCGGTCCAGATGTAGATCCAGCATAGTATTTCAGCAGACTGAACCAAGTACTTGTAAAAATACTGTATCAGAACCAATTACACTGCATAACAATTTTTTTTAAAAGTCTTCCTTCCTGAAACATTTTTGCTGCTTGTGACAGGTACCTACTGGGTATGCACAAATATAGTTTTGGTTTTACTGCATCATGTAGGAACTCTGAAAAATAGACATTTATATGTTTACTGACAATAAC
>JAQQZR010000033.1:19172610-19182836 GCA_030068235.1 Notoglanidium macrostoma
TAAATTGATAAAAATAAACAATCATTATTTATATTTCTGAAAGCATTCTTTGTTTACAGCATTTTTTCACACCTGCCAAAAACTTTTGCACAGTACTGTATATTAATTTTATATTTTACTGCCTGAAATAAGAACCCCTAACATTGCAGCCTTAAGAGTCAATAGCTGTATCAGATTATTTCATAGAACAAATCATATTGATTTTAAGCAAGAATAAGCATAAAGTTTTGTTAGACCCTTAAATATTTGTTTTATTCCCCCTCCTGGATTTTCCTCCTCTCATCTTTGTAAAGTCTCATCAGGAATCCAGCTCAGTGTTGACAACTAGGCTTTATAAAATAATTTAAATAAGCCTCTTTATTTAGTATCCTGACTGCTCTGTTTCACTGAAAGCAACCCAGCTTTAGCAGCTAAATATAAGAATGTGGCTTGAGCATTAATTCTTAAATATTTATCAAGGTACCTAAAATACAGCCTTGTCTCTGTGTTATATTCATAGCCAAAGAATGTCTAAAAATTTAATCAAAAGTATTGCAGACAAATTCTAACCATTTAACTCAGAATCAAAAGTTTTCTTCGTGCTTGCTCTTTCACAATTGATTTTTGAGCCAACAAGTCAGTGATACTGTTGTGGTCTAGTGGTTAGGATTCTGCACTCTCACTGCCACAGGCCATATTCGATTCCTGGTGAGGGAGCAGTATGGGAAATCGTGGCTCAGTGGTTAAGGCTTTGGGCTACTGGAAATCTATGTTTAAATCTCAGCACCACCAAGCTGCCAAAGTTAGGTTCTTGAGCAAGACCCTTAACCCTCAATTGCTCAGCTGTATCCAGTCTTAAATGTAAGTCACTTTGGACAAAAGTGTCAACCAAATTAATTAATGTGTATATATATAAATTCTAACTGAGAAACTCCACTAACACTATAGAAAAAAAACAGACTCTTAAAAGGACAAACCACTGAAATAAAACAACCAAATAACAGATTGTCTCCATAAAGTGAGAAGAAAAGTGGAATATAAAGGCAGTGGAAGCTCTTATGCCTGCCAAGAAGAACCAGTGATCAGCTGCTGCTTTCTGCTTTGTGTGTGAAGCTGTAAGTGTCAGTAGTCAAATTATGCTTTAAAAACAGCACAAAAGTGTCAAAAACAAGATTCTTATCTCACTCTCTAAAAATAGTAGGTAAAAATCACAACTTGCATATATTCATGTGTTCTACCTGAGAACCATCCATTATCTGTATTGTATCTGTATTGCTTATCTACTAAGGGTCACAGGGAAGCTGGAGCCAATCCCAGCTGACTTCAGGTGAGAGGTAGCGTACACCCAGGGCAGGTCGCCAATCATTTGAAAGGCTAACACAGAGAGAGGAACAACCATTCACACACACACGTTCATATCTATGGGCAATTTAAAGGACTATGGAAGGAAATTGGACTGTGGAAGGAAACCCATGCAGGCACTGGGAGAACATACAGTATATACTCCACACAGTAAGGGCCCATTTGGCTGGCAAGTTCGAACTCTGAACATTCTTGCTTTGAGTTGACAGTGCTAACCCCTGCACCACCATGCTACCCTCCTGAGAACCATCATCCACATAATGCTTAAATACTAAGCTCATAAATCAAGCCCACTGCCCAAGTGATTCCCAGATCCAGCATTGAAATCTTCCCTTTATATGTTGTCACAGCAGCTGATGAAAAAGCCCTTCCTGCAGCAGTGTACTAAAGCAGGAAAACCAGTAAAATGTGCATGGCAGGGAAATTACATGACCACTGAAAATCATTGTACTGGCTGGTGGTTTTGGTTTAGCAGCTTGCCATTTCAAACACTGCTGTAAATAATGTGCTGTAAATAATGTGCTATGTCAGCTCTGCTTAGCTGATAGTAAAACAAATAAAATGTCTTATAAACCTGAAATTTAAGGACAAAGCAAGTGTCTGCCTGTATCCAGTTTGCAGGTTGCATTTGACACACAAAAATAAACAAAATAATAAAATAAAATAAAAGATTAAACAAACCATCACTTGACTCTATGCAGAAACTCCAGCAAAATCCATCTAATACCATCTGCTGATGCAGTGTGCAGCTTTTCTGCTAGTGCGCACTGAGCGGATAAAAGCAGAGGATGAGAAAGGAGTTGAAAGGATCCTGAGGACTGCTGGAGGTAAACACTAGCTGACAGGGTGGCTTTAACCCCGTATCCTGCTGAAGCGTGCCCCTTTGGCACAGCAGCTTCTGTCTGATGTCCTTTCAGTCAGAGAATGCGTCTGACTCCACAGTATGAATGCAGTCCACACTGTAGGCTCGGAGTGAGGCGTGGTGGATGGTGTAGACACATGCTGTCCCACTAATCCCACACTCAGCAGTCAGCCACAACCTGGATAAGGGTCAAATTGAAACTTGGCCTGGTCATGCATATGGGTAGACTGGGTAGACTCAGGGAAGTGTGTTGGCCATGTGCCTTTCTGCTCAAAGGCATCTGTCTTTGTAGGATGGAAAAGTATGTGTGTGTGTTTAGTCTAATTTGAGACAGCTGGAAAAAACAAAACAAAACAAACAAAAACAAACAAAAACAAAATCCACTATAATGCATATGATAATTGTGTTGGAAGGTATTTCTGTCATCTCCACTTCCATTAAACAAATGGACTGGGCTCTTTTTTTGATCTCTGCAAGATCACACCACTGTAATCTCTAAAAGGCTACTTATAATAGACCTACTCTGATACTGCTCAGAAAAATACAACTTAGTTATTTCACTCTGCATTCATCATCTCAATCTAATTTCAGCATGGAATAAAATCATCTTTGTCAGCAACAAAATACTGTCTAGTCTGTAAGAATGTATGTGTGAAATAGATACGAGTTCAGAAAAAATCCCAGTGCATGCTGACACCTTGGATGTTGTATGGTGCTTTAGACACTCAGTGGACTCCCAGAGTCTTTAGTGTGCACATTACTCTTAGCTCGCTGACAGCTCTGCATATATAAAAGTGTATAACTTTACACTGCATATTATTTGCTGAGGTCACTTAATTCTGGAGCCAGAATTTTCTTGCTTTGAAAGACAGTCCTATCTAGGACATAGAGGTTGTGAAAGATTTTATTGTTCTTATTAAAAATGATCCAAAATGGTCATGGAAGCGCATTGTGGTCACAGAAATAGAAATGAAAAGAGCAGTAGCCAATTGTCCCACCATTAAGGGTTCATTTTTAGCAGCCGAGTGACTCAGCGAGGCATCGCCAGTCCCTCATTGGCCCAATTTTAATGGCTCTGCACACTACTGTTAATGCATGGCACTGACATGCATATTGAAGAATCTCTTCCCCCAAATGACTCTGTAAACAAGATGTGAGGGCAGCACTGGTAACATAATTTGCAGGAATAAGTGTCAGGCTGCAGTTATTGCGTTATTTAGTGCGCCATAAAGCGCCAGGCTATTGATTTGAGAGGCGAAGCGGCTCCACAGTTATTTCTGTCATTGCCACTCTCATTAAACTGATATATTAGGCTCTGTGTTTCCCCCTCTCCCTTTCTGTCCCTCTGAGCAGACCCTTGTTCTCGTGCTTTGTTTCTTTTGGTGCTTTCTTTTTGTGCTCATTTCTCTTTCAGGGCATTCCACAACCATGTTGTAAATTACTTGGTATTATTTTTTATATTTGAGTCTATATAGAAATTTATTTGATTTATGATATAAATTCATTTTTGGTTCAGCCCTCAAACAAAAAACTTATCAGACTGCAACTCAACTAAAGCAAAATAAACTAAATAAAACAGGCTAACAGCAGAACAGAGCGCATTGTGTTTACATAGACTCAGAACTCTTAATTCTTTATAAATCCATACTGCTTTTGGAGCTGGCTCCCTGTACACAGCAGGTTGGCTAGCTCTGCCAGGCTTACAGCAGAGCCTGTGATGGCAGTGTACCAGATATTATTGCTCAGGCTGCCGCACCGCCTGCATCCGTTCCCCACACACTACACATAGCCTACACTGAAATCCCATCTTCACTGCAAATATGATTTTTGTAAGCAAGTAATAAATGATTTTTGACAGTCAACCTTATGAAGATAATCTGATGTACAGACTGAGAAGACACAAACAAATGAACAGGTTAATGGTAAAAAAAAAAGGTGCACTGCAAGGTTAGAATTAATCCTAAAAATGCATAAGGTCCTTTAAATGGCAAGTACTTAATTAACCCATTGATTAAAGTTTACAATCATTAACTTACAATTATAGTATAGAAATAAGAAATAAATGTCAACAAATCAAAAATAAATGTCATCAGTAAAAATATACTTTTTGGTTAATAAAACAATAGACATATTATTGGAAGTGAACAAAGCATGCAGTACCAATACTAGTACAAGGATTAGTATTAACTTCCAGGAGTTCTTATCAAATCCACACTTACTCATCAATATGTATCTTTTCTAAGGATTTTACTCTAGTTCATCATTAAATAACTTATAGTAGTTACTGAATAAAATGTTTTTAGGGTAAATAAACATAATAATAATCAGAGAGTTTATAGTACCAATTATACTAGTATGTTTATTAGTACTATAATATTATGCATATAATTATTTCCAATATTAAAACTATTAATTCTCAGTAAAATGTGGACAGAGAGAGAAGCAGAAGGGGAAAAGAGGACAAGAAGTGCAGGTTATCTAGAAAGGGAAAAAGAAGTGGGTGTTTTGATCGATATTTGGAGGAGTCCAGACTGTCACTCAGCCTGAGCTCTCACATAAGGCTGCTCAGATTAACATCTCCTGTTCCATCTCGTGAAAATAGACACAGTCCTCTGACTGTCTCCAAGTCTCTCCCACTTCACCCATGTATAATGAGGCAATGAACATGGAAATGACTAAATAAAGGAGATGCTGGCTACTCATGGATAACTACTGTATGTTCAATAGAATGTGGGTCACCTGCTTTTTTTCCTCCTGAATATAGGAATTATTCAGAAACTGCCCATATTGTTTTGTAGAAAAATTATGTTAAACATTAGCATGAGTCACTTTTTCAGGAACAAGCTTTCAAGTGAGTAAATTCATGTTGCTTTATTATCTTAGTTTACATAAATGTCAAGAGTATGATTTCAGCATGTAAGCTAATTGGTGCTTCTTTTTATTGCAAGTTATATAAGCTCTGTTTTTTCATTCATCATAATTGGCAAAATGGCACAAATATATGCTACCAAAGAGTAAATTCTTTTATTCTTTCTGTTTTCACAAGATTTTTGATTAACAAAGGATATTATAAATGACTTATATAAAACTGATCTCACAAAATTTTCTGATTACCCAAAAGGGAAAAAATAATGTATTAATTTTGCATGTATGTACAGTATAGTATTTGTCTACTGATAAGGAGGCAGATGGCTTACCTGTGAGCTTGCTTTTAGTTTCTGGTTGACAAAGCAATGATGATGATCAGCAGAATCAGAATGAATACGCCAACTATTAGTAAGTAGCATTTCCTTTTTCTCAGCTGCTTCTGTGGACACAAACAGGAGATGAGATTGTAAGATAAACATTTTTGCTGTGGGTAATTATTTTTTGCAAAAATAATACATAACATCTAACATCTAATAGTAGCCATATATATCAACAATAACATTAGGTGGATTGCCATGAGTAACGACAGAGTCACTGGTAAGAAAATAATGTGCAAATGGAACCCTGCTAAGATTTTCAGGTATGGGACAAAGCTTGTGTTTATAAGTGATGTTTTCAGATTGAAACACAGATTACAATTTAGACAATGTGTCATCATTCATCCATTTCCATTAGTTCAGTTCTACATGCTCGCCATCATACACCCTTTGAAAAAATGTTTCTTAAGGATAATTAAGGAATTTTTGTTTCTCAAAGAACTGTATCTGAAAGATACACACTTTGTTTTTTTTTAAAGGGTTCTAGATTTGACTTTTATTCTTAGATTAGATATACTTATAGGCAGATGAACAGTATATCACTCAGGTATAAATCATCATTTGACATTTAACAAATATTTAAAGTAACCCATTTAACATGTGTAAAGTAACCCAGAGAAGTAAGTAAATAAATAAAGACTATATATACCAGTCACTGTACAGTCAGATGACATGCGAATGAAAAACAAGAAGTAATTTTTAATGGACTGCTTTTGTTGACAGTGTTATCACTTTGCTCTTCAGTTTTTCTTTGCATATCACACTAATGTACAAGAATCATGGTTATTGAATGTATTATTTCGACCATTTATATTTACATCCATGGCATTTGACAGAAATTATCCTGAGTGACTTACATAAGTGTTTTGAAGTCTAAACTCTATTGGGAGGTTATATATATATATATTATATATATACAGTTGAGCAGTCCTAGACGATTGGAGAGAGCATGGTGTAGTGCGGGGTGAGCTAAGTGCTTTGTGGTAGGAGGGACATGGGCATCAGTGTCTACCTATTAATGCCTATGCCACAGATCTAAATGCACATCACTTTAGTCATTGTTCTTGTTGAAACCTTTGCCTGTTGAGCAGTCTGTATAACTGAATCCACTGCCATCTGTCCATCTTTCAATGTCATTTAGATCCTTTTCTCTTGATCCACAATCAAGGACAACAGGGCCTGTTCAGCATTCTTATACATGCCACAGAGCATGGTAGGATGTTAAAATTTATCATGCTGTACACCAGTATCAACGGATCTTGGTTCTCCACAAATCTTTTAAGGTTTTTCCTGTCTGTAGTAGTCAGCAACACAATGCCACAGTAAAGCGTTATTAAGTGGAATGAAAAATATATGGAGTACAATTGACAGTATACGTAGTTGTTTTATTATCACAAGCATACATTAACATGATTCTCAATATCCTATGTGTATTGACACAAACCGAACTCTGAAACTTTGTTTATGCTGTGTCCTGTGGCATAAAACAAATCCAAATTCAATGATGCTTATAGCCAGTTCTGTTCTTTTAACACATTCTGGTCTTGCCTGACACATCCTGAGCCTATGATAAGGGATTACATGATGGAATTTCTTGTATTTTTCAAAATGCCACAAGTGCTATTTGGCAGAATATTTGTCAAACAGTTTTTTTTTAATAGCCCTGCCTTTACCGTCGTCCCCATTACTTTGTCATGTTTATAAATTAAGCCAGAACTACAAATAGATAAATAGAAAAATTGGGAAGTGTGTTTAAGTGCTGAGAAGATCTATTTAAATATATATATATTTTTCAAACTTGACATCCGCAGGCAGCACCCGTGTTTGGGAGCACAGAACTTATGATGCTTTGAAATGCTTTTCTTTTTCACTTTTTTTTCATTCGTTTCCCACTACAAAACGGTTGAGAGCAGCAGTGCTAGACCAGAGCTGGGCTTGGAGTCTTTAAATCCTGACGCGCTTCAAAGCATAGAGCACAATTCATCTTCTTATCTAAGACTGGAAACAGGCTTTCTATGTGGAAAGAGAGAGAGGCAGAGCGAGGGTGGGGGGAGTGGAGGGGAGGCAAAAAACTGCTGTCGAGTAATTTTCCATTTAAACGTTCCACTCTACAACAATTTGCATAAGCAGCCCTGCGTCTGTGATAAGAAGATTGGTAATTTTCAAAGGCTCTGTGGGGATTGAGAATTAAAAGCCGCTCTCTCCTATCTTCTCTCTTGCAGCTGGTCACCACAGATTCTGCAGCTTCTTTCTTAAACTTTCTCCTCTCCCTCTCTTTCTCCCTCCTCCTGTCTCTCTCTCTCTCTCTCTCCCTGTCTCTCTCTCCCTCTCCCTCTCTCTCTCTCAGTAGACTCCCTGTGGTGCTTCTCATTCTCTGTCATCCTGGCTTCCACTGCCATTTAGGAAAAACAGCAAAATAAAAAGTGAATAAGATGAAGAGGTACAAAAAAGAGCTTTCAACAACAAAAGGACTGTTATTCTATTTTAGAGTGATTTTTCTGACTGTGCTGAGGATGGAGACGAGAAGTACATATACGTGTATATATATAATTAAGACTGAATCAAGACACTCATTTGCATGTAGGTTTTAACAGAAAACAAATTTCTTTCATAAGCAGGTAAAGGATGCTATCCATAAACATTTAACCTTTATAGATAGACAATAAATAATGGAGAAGCCAATATTACATGTCATAGTAAAGACTTCTGTCTATAGTGTCTATAGCTATATTGTCTGCCATAGTGAAAATTATGAGCTATTGTGATTTGTGTGCAAACTTCCCTTTGTAATGTTTGTCAAAAGTCTTCATATGAAGTCTTAATCCACTTCATATTACTTTATTTTAGATATTTAAGTTTCTAAAATATATAAAAAATAATAATAAAATAAATAATAATAAAAACTAAATTTTATTGTTTAGAGATCAGTTAATCATTGCTGTGATTCCCTCTCTAAATCTCTATATTGCTATGCCTAGTGGACAGCCAAAAATAATCATACTGCAAGACTTTCATGCATTCATGCAGCTGGAGTTTGAATCTCTAGAGTGCTGAATATGGGCTCTAGGTATGTGCTTCCTGCCTTTGCACTGACAATCTCAAGAAGTCTGTGTCTGAATTGGACATCCGCTATGCAAAAAAAGCCTATGCAACCATTACATGTCATCCTTCTTGCCCCTTATCACAAGAACATGAGTGTGCTATTTCTACAGCTATGTATGTGAGATTATGATCTGCCTTGTTCAATTCTGGTCTCAGCAGTGCCTCTGTAAGGGTCTAGGTTGCTGCCTGGCAGGCTCTAAGTTAACCATGGCAGCAACTCTAAAGGTGGCGGCAGCACAAGGCAGCCGCTCCATCAGTTAAATGCATGGCGGATATTATTATGCTTGCCATATCAGATTCAACCCAGATGTTGCGTGTGGTACTGGCATCTGTTCAGGATGCTAGGACTGATGACAGCAGTCACAGCAATGGAATTATGGGATTTTCAGTGGCTTATCAGCCTAACATACCAAACATGGTGCCCCATTGGAAAGAGACACCTGTAGACTAGGGAGTGGTGTCATGCCACATAGGTAAGGTCAGATGTCATCAACAAGTTAAACTGAGGGTGGTTCATTTGGCTCTGAAGATCATCTAACCAGTTCTGAGAGATTGCCACAGGTCAATCCACTTACACAACAGCATGACTGGGTTTCATCAGTCCAGACCTGCGAAAGGTTTGGCAAGGCACAGGCAGACCTTTTTTTCCAGTGCCATTTCAACCAATTGTGGTTTTGCCTGGCAGAGCTGAACCACCCACAAGGACAGAATGTTTTAGCCCTTGACTGGCCTCGTCACATTTTATAAATTTTACCTTCTCTACTGCTTATTCTTCCCATGTTATAGAGAATTCAGCAACTAAGCCAGATCGACTTGCTTGTGGACTGAAGATGGCTGGCAAGATTTTTGTGCACTATTGCTTTTTGCTTAGTTGTCAAAACTCTCTGGTGGCTTCTGTCTGAGATATGCTCTCCCTAATGGATAATGAGATTTTGTAGCCTCAGCCAGGTTACATATGTCTGTGAGTTTAGGCTGACACCCCAGCTGAGGCCATGGTAGTCCAGGAAACATTTAAGAAAATAAAAGTCTCTAGCACTCTTATTTTGTTACAATAACCAATGTTCTGTTGACTGTTAATGTATCTTTGGGTTCATCATCTTAAATAAAAGAATGTACATGCAGGTATTAAACTCTCAGGTTTTGGGCTAAGTATCATGGTATTTAATGGAATTAATTATATTAATCTTCTCCAGATCCCATGGACCCCTTTCTTTTAAAATGCCACCATACTTAACAGTAGGTACGGATCCTTTGCATGAGTAACCTTTTTAAATTTTTGTTTTAAGTTGTTGGTTTGCATGAACAAAAATCTGGCTGTCATACTTTCAGTTGTTGTACCAACATAAAGTTCAGATAGTGTATTTTGTGCAATGCTCTCAGGAACAGATTATTTTGTGTGCCTTTTATGGAGGTGGTGTCTAATAGTTGATACCTCAGCTGCTTACGAGAGCAACCTCATATTTATATCCCAATAAAGCAAATCTTAAAAAAATTTTTTGAAGAAAATATATATTCTTTAGTGGTGTCAATAATTTCATCACCTTCATATTAATAAAAAAATAATACTATTAAGAAGATATAATCCATCCAACCATTATATATACCGCTTTATCCATCTGGGTCGCGGGGAAGCTGGAGCCAATCCCAGCATCTTTGGGCGAGAGGCGGGGTACACC
>JAQQZR010000033.1:19196267-19219994 GCA_030068235.1 Notoglanidium macrostoma
GGTAGACATAAACACCGTTTGTTTTGGTGTCCATGTGCCGTCGGAGTTACACCAAGAAAACAAAATAAAAATAAAAAACACGATTTTAAAAACAAAAAAGCACGATTTCGGATCCGGAGGGGCTGCTGCGTGCATACGGTCGCGCTGCACACGAGGTGATGTGTGATATCTGAGTGTTTTTGCTATTTCCCTGTCAAAGTCCTATGTAATGACATGAACAAAAGAGGACAATGGTAATATAAGTTTTGGCTTGGAATGAAGGTCATTGGTGGGATGTACACAGGATTCTGGAACCAGGGCCATAACACAGGATGAAATTAAAATGGTTGAAAAAGAAGAACCAGGGGGCCTGGTGAAAATACAAGCATTTAATGGTGCAGAGATACTCCAGAGTTTTGTGATCTGTGAGAACACTGAAAGAGTGTGCAGTGCCCTCCAGCCTCTCCACTCCTGTCTCCACTCCTCGAATGAATGGCCTGGTGGGAGCTGGATGACATAAAATGGGTTCTGTACTGAATGTGGTCTTGCGCTTAGTGAAATCCTCCCTGGCAGTGTTGTTCCAGACTAGCCTTTTGGGGTCTTTCTTGAGAAGTGCTGGGAGGGGAGCTGCAATCACACTGAACCCTCACATGAAGCATCAACAAAAATTTGCAAACCCAAGAAAATGCTGCAGGCAACATGTCATACAGTTACTGCCTTTAACTTAGTGTCATCCATTTTAATGCCTTCCTGGCTAATTATGTACACAAGGAAAGAGACAGTGGGAACATGGAAAATACATTTCTCACCCTTAACATAGAGTGGATTCTTCAATAGCCATGCCAATACTCTGTTAATGTGGTCTACATGAGTCTCTAAGGAAAGGGCATAAATCAGGATATTGTGGATGTAGGTGATAACAAAACATTGGAAAATTGAGGAGGCACTAAAGAGCCCATATGGCATGACTGTGTTTTCTAGTGGCCCAAAGCTGTCCTAAAGGCAATATTCCATTTGTCCCCTTCTCTGATGCACACCAGGTTGTATGTGCTGCACAGATAAAGCTTGGATCCATCTGTTCTAATGCTGAGGGTACTAGTGACAGAGGACATGAGTATTTTATTGCAATCTGATTTCAACCCCTGCAGTTGATACATGGGCACAAGCCTCCCATTTTTGGGGATGGCATAGTGCCCGGGAGCAGGTCTATAGCACAGTTATAAGAGCAATGGGGAGGTAAGCTGCTAGGTTTTGTCTTGCAAAAAACATCCTTGAATTTTTGGTCTTCCTGTGAAATGCACACAAGGGAATGTTGGTCAGGACTTTTGATGGAGGTGCAAAGGAGGGTTAGACAAGAGTGTCGTAGGCAGTGAGTAAGGAAGAAATCAGACCATTTTGTGATCTCCATCTCTGGCCATGATCTTTGTGGGTTATGAAGCTGCATTTTGGGAAGGCCTAGGATGTGGGGTGTTTTGTGGTCTTCTAATGTAGAATGTAATGAGCTCTTTATGCATGCTGCTGATGTGGAAATGGATGAGTTCAGTGCACTGAGTAATGCCAATGGGACCCCCATCGATGTTACTGATGATTTGTGGTTTTTGCAAAGGATGCTTTAGTAGTCTGACTTGGGTGGCTGTGGCTCTGGCAATGATGTTGGCTGCTGCTCTGCAGTCGATTAATGCTGAAATGTCCAGAGTGCATGAAGAGCATTTAGAATGTGAAGGACCGCAAGGATATGAGTTAATTGCTACTCAACGGTAAGGGAAATGGAGGTATTTATGCTCCCTTGGTTGAATTCAGAGAGGAGACAACCCCTCTTCATGTGTGACAGAGACCCCCCCAAAGTAGAAGCATAGGCAGTCTTTCCTCTGTTTCTCTCTGTTAGCAAGGCTCAGGTAGGTACAGCTGATCTGAAGGGTTCTGATGTGGCACTTCTAAGTGCTGGAGGCATGTAGCAGTTGTTGTTCTGCAGTAGGTTACCAAGGCAGTCAAGGGTGGCCTCAATGTCATGGCACACCAGTTCCAATAGGACCTTGACATTGAATCCGTGTTGAAAGGTAGCTTTAAGTGCTGGCTCATTCCACCCCCTCTCTGCTGCCAGCATATGGAGGTGTGGATGAACATGCAGCGGAAAAATGAAATGAAGCTGTCAGAGGATGTCAGTGGTTCACTGCCTTTTTCATAAACTGCAGTGGCCCAGGTAAGCACCTTGTCGGTCAGCAGGCTGAGGAACTGTGTGATCCTGGAACAATCAGAGATACCTTCATTGCATTGAACTAAAGGGAGGACTGGAGAAGAAATCCTCTGCACTGGGCAGGATCTGACATGAACTTGTCAGGTTGTGTTATGAGGTAGTGAGCTGACAGCAGCTAGAAGAGCCTTTGGGGCAGGATGCCAGGTAGAGAACTGAGCAAGAGCTGCTGTGAGCTGCTCAGTCTGTGTGTGTCTTCTGGAGCTGCTGTTCATGTGTTCCATGGTTATGTTGCTGAGCCTGGAGTGCATTCCAGAGGTGATCGGAATCCACTGCATCCATACTGAGGGCAAAGCAATCTGTCAGGCTAACAGATGAGATGGACAGGGACATACACATGTGCTTGAACAGTGACTGATTGTGTGTATTTATTTATTTATTTATTTTAAAATTAAAACGGGTTTAAAAATATTGGAAACCAAAAGCTTCCTTCACAACTTCACTGTCGTGAAGTGCACAAATCTGCACAAACACATTATCATTTCCTAATCTTAATTCAAAGAAGGCTTTGTGGTTGTCTGCTAATGACAGTGGAACTTAAAAAAAAAAATTGAAAACAGCAGTCACACTGTGCTGTTTCACTAAAAAGAAAGAAACAAAGAAAACCAAAGTGTGAAACACAGAAAGAAAGCTAATATTTATGTCTAGATAAAACTAAACCACAGTATTTCAAGAAAGGAGACAGCAGTGACAACAAAGACAAGTCTAATCTGCTCTTTGTTTTTGGATTTTAAACCAAAGCATGAGAAAGACAGGCATGTTATTTTGACAAATAAAATAATGCAAGCACAAGAAAAACACACATAGAATGTTAAAGAAACAAAATAATAGAACGGAAAAGGGAATATTAAAATCAAATAGAAAGTAAAGAAATCTCTCCAGTGTGAAAACAAACTCTCTCTTGTGTGTAATGCAGTTACTACACTTTTTCCACTTTTTCCTACACTTTACTTTTTACTCGTAAGAGTGAAATAGTAAAATGGATAGCAGTGGCGTACTAATGTTCATTTTTAATTAAACAACTTATATACTGCACAATTAACTTTAAAAAAAAAAAAAAAAATTGGATGCTTGGAGCTAAAAACCAAGTATGAAAATAATGCAGCTATATACACTTCAGTTAATGGATTGCTGTAATGGCAGAAATGTATTCCCATAACTATAGATTAATGAACAACAGAAGGGCAAAATGAATTAGCTAGCTTTTGCTAACAAAGAGCCATCATTACATTTATATAATACAACACACACTCCTAAAAAATAGGTTTAAAACATTATTATGGGAGTATAAATTAGGTACAAGTCTCATTTAAAATCATGAAGCTCAGCGAATGAAGACTTTCTTTATTCTTACGAGAACTTTGTCAACTGAGCATACAAACATATGATTTCCACTCATGTGGACACCTGCTTTGTGCCGAACTCAATTCATAAACATGTAAATATTCTTGATCTTCAGAATTACAGAAAATCTACATTTATAGTTATCTTGTGATAACACTGCACAACAAAGTTTTTGCTTCCTGAACACTGTTGGGTGTTTCTTATAGATTTTTGGGTGCTGATCACGAATATCACATCAAAATTTACCCATCGTGTACCGTTTCAGAGAATATTTCTGTTTTGTCATGATTTTTTCTTATATTTGTATCCAAACATTTTTGCTCCTGTAAGTATATTATAACATGATAATACAAGTTGCTCTGGAGAATATCATTTGACAGAACCACTATAATTAAAGAATTCCCTTTTTGTAGTGCTTATTTGCACATTCATGGTGACCAACTTATTCTTTCCTGGTCAGGGTAAAAGTGGTTCCAGGAATATTGGTTGCAAGATTGAAATACACCCTGTAGGGCACCCCAGTACATCACAGTGCACTTAAATGTAAAAATGAGGATGTATTCATGCATAACATTGCATCCTAAATGGCATCATAAGTCGTGAAGACCATCTTCAAGTGTGCAGTTTCGAGATATTGTCACGGTGTAAGGACCTTGAAAGTGCAACAGCCAGGATTTGGGACCGTCCTGTATTTTCAGCAAGTCATTCACATGGTCCATGATGAGGTGTTTTCAAGAGTTGTTTAGCAACAAAATGTGATATAGTGATCCAATTTAATTCATTTCTTAATCAGAAATATAGTGTTTAAAGTTTACCTGGTGATGACTGGCCTTTGCCAGCTCCTGGTTAGCAGATTCCACATGTGAGGAAGTTGTCTGAATATATTCCTCAATGCTGTCTGAAGAAAAAAAGCATAACATAACATCACTGTTATTCATGTTTACTGCATAAAGTCTTTAGTGAAACTAACTAGTTTGTACCTTCAGGCTGTGAGATTTGTCACACACAGTTATATCCCTCAGGCTCTTTTGATACTTAACTGAATATATTAAAGAAATGATGTACATAAAACACTATCTGTAAAAGCTGTGTTTGTCCTTCACATGCTTTTCAGATACATGGGAAGGAAGAGAAAGAGAGTAATACAGCTGATTGACCTTCCTGCTATTCCTCTTCTTTTTCTTCTTCTTCTTTTTCTTCTTCTTCTTCTTCTTCTTCTTCTTCTTCTTCTATGAAACAACAGCTTCTACACCCCATGTGATGTATTAAATGGCCAGCAGGGAGCAACTGATATTCAGATTGTTATTCTGATTTTTTGCCAAAACTTCTATATTAGGTAAAGTGTGAACTGTCAAACAGCTGTTCTCTGTTCAAGTTCATCAGCTGAGAGCACAATATCACATCCAACAGATGAGCTTAATTAAATAATACTTAATAAAATAAAAAAAATAAAATAATAATTTAATAATCAGATAATAATTAAATTAACAATTAAATTAAATTAATAATTTTTATAATAATAATAATAATAATAATAATAATAATAATAATAATAATAATAATAATAATAATAATAATAATAATAATAATAAAATTTCAATACTTAATTCCAATAGACTGCAAATAATTAAAATGTTTGGTGATAAACATCCACACTACACAGTAAAATCATTTTAAAAAGAAGAGGACCTTGACCAAACAGTGCATGACAACATGGCATAGACATTCAATAGTCATGCCCCTAGGTTTAAAAAGAAAGAAAGAGCACACAGCACAAAACTATGCAGACATAACATTATTAATTATGTTTTTATTAATCTTCTGTAACTGTTTTATCTTGGTCAGGGTTGTGGTGGATCCAGAGCATTTTCACACCCAGTCCCTGGTGGGGTATGTGAATATGTTAAATCATATTATGTTGGCACACTGAGTTTTTATTTATGATAAAGAAAAAAAGAAATTTTTTTCCAAGTATATTTATTAATGTTAGGGTTAATTCTGTATGCTTGAGATTAAAAATTAGATCCACCAACATAGACCAGTGCTTTCTTTAGACTAACCTTTTACAAAGCACTTCTTTTCTTATCACCCTGTCAGTGAAGAATAAAAACTACTCCAAACATTCCTAGAGATAAAGTAACTATATCTGACTGTGTAATGTTGAATTTTGTGCTGCACTTTGCACTGGTTTGAAATCATGTTTCCATTGCATTATTATTGGCATCTGACATAGTTCAAGATTAAATTTAATCATGACATTTAAATTTTATGTTTGGGAAATATTGGTGCCCTTTTAGATGATGATGTCACTAAACAAAAGGAAAACAAAAATGATTTTATGCCTCAGAAACACCGTCTACCTGATGAAAGTAGACAAGAAATGCACAAAAGCTGGGTAATGCACTTGCTTTCTTAATTTACGTGAAAGGTAGCCATTTATTACTTTTGAATAATCCAAATTAGTTGTCTTGTACTGATGCACATGTACTTATTCTGCCAAGTGAGAACACTGATTCAAATGCAAACTCAATTCCCTTCCCAATTAAAAACAAATGTGCGGTTCAGCACACATGGAGGCACAACTAAGGCAGGAGTGAGTTACAGTGGGGTTAAAGCAGTGCAGGCTCGGTAGAAGCAACTGCAGACTGCACCTCCGCCTGGCTGCTAGAACTAATGAGGTTTTGTTTATCTTCCTCTGATTTGATTTGGTTGTGTTCTCTGTTGCTGCCATGCCAAGGAGAGACACAGTGACAAACAGGGAAAGTGAAACAGAATCATGGGCTTTTATTCAGATGTTAAACAATAACTTTTGGTAACTCTTTATACTGATAGTCCATTTTGACACTCTACAAACTATCTGTAGACTGTCATTCAGCAGCCTATCAACTCATTCTCAATAACATATCAAATGATGTACATTTTTCTTTCATGTGTCAATGTGTCATAAAATGTGTCATAAAATGTCTCAACATGGTCCAAATGAACTGGAGTTAAAATTGCATAAGGACAAAATTACTAGCTGCCTGTTATGAACTTTAAGTGCAGAATAAATGGATAAATATGTGGTCAATTGTCCATAAACTTTCTGATTTTGTCATCATTTTTTTTTAAAGTCTTGTCATAACTTAACTAATCAGTTTAGAGATGGTACATAAATAAATAAATAAATAAATAAATAAATAAATAAACTATGAAACTCTGAAAGCTCTTTCCTGTCTCAATGAGATGCCTTCTGGTAAAAATTTGCATAAATGTGTCACGGCAGCGCATCAAAGATAATCCAAAGACAGTAATCGAAAACAGAGAATAGAGTCCAAAACACGGGAAATCAAAACACGGGTAAAATAATGCTCGGCAATGACAACACGGGGGCTAGTCTAATGCTTCACAAAGTAGTAGCGAAACTGAGAGTCCTTTTAAGCATGGCTAGATAGTCCATGAATGAGATACACCTGCCTCCACTGATTGGCCTAATGGCTGGGAGCAGGTGCTCATGGGAAATGTAGTTCGTGTGTAGTCCAGGAGGCACAGCGCGCATGGCCGCATCTTCAAGGTGCGTTGTGCGTGTTGCGAGGAGTGGGTCATGACAAAATGCCTGTGATTGACCATGAGAAGCCTCAACAGTAGATCTACTACTGAAGTCACAATGATTGATGTTTAAAAAGGTTTCTGGACTATAGCTACACTGCAAAATAAATGACATTTTAACTGATGAAAATGTGTTGATTATAGTCCAATTTATCTAGTATTTCCTCATATGAGATTATTATAAACTGAATATAAGATTATTAAATGTAAGATTTATTTAATCTATTACTGACAGTTTTACTAAGTTCAACCTTTAAATATTAAATATTCTATTACTAGATAAGTTTGCTTTTTTGTAGAATAAATTCTTAAACTTAGCAAAGTATCTGGCAATAAAACAAGGATATTTCAAGTTTGAAATTAGGTTTGATTGAATTAGGTTTAATAATGTTATATTTGGTTTATTGTCTTTCAGTAGGAAATTCTAGATTAATCTAACTATATTCAATATATTTTCATTTGCTAAGATTGCTAAATGCAGTGTATTTTTATCATACACTATAATGCCAATGGTTTGTGGACACCTGACCACCACACCTGTATGTGCTTGCATCTCATTCAAGAATTAGTCTGCCTTTGCTGTGATAATAACCTCCATTCTTCTTGGAAGGCTTTCCACTACATTATGGAGTGTAGCTGTGAGGATTTGCTCATTCAATCACAAGAGCATTAGTGAGGTCAGGCACTGAATGTGGTCAAGAAGGCCTGGGGAGCAGTCAGCGTTCCATTTAATTTGTGTTGTGTTGTTGAGCTCATGGCTCTATGCAGGCCATACAAGTTCTTCCATACCAACCTTGACAAACCATGTCTTCACGGAGCTTGCTTTGTGCACAGGGGCATTGTCGTGCTGTAACATATTTGGGCTTCTTAGTTCCAGTGAAGGGAAATTTTAATGCAAGAGCATACAAAGACAATTTTAAGAAACAGTTTGGAGAAGGAGCACATATGGGTGTGACAGTCAGGTGTCCACATGCTTTCAGTTATATAGTGTATTTTGATCAGTTCTGCTACGGTATTTTGAGTGCTCAGTTCGATCCACAGAACTACGCTACTAGGCACACATCTGGGCTGTGGTCTGCCAGGTGATGACCCCGTATTAGTTGATATATTAAACATCAAGACCTAGGAAGTGGACACTCCAAATAAAGTGAAAGCAAAAAATTGTTAGCCTATACTTTATACTGTATACTAAACAACAACTGAACTATCCAAATAAATGTAAAGAAAAACAAAGAAGATAATAGTCTATACAAGGTGTATGGAATATCTACTAAACATCAAAAGTTACTGTTGGTTGAGACATGTTGAGAATTTGGTTGATGACAATCACCTGACAGGTTGCTGAAAATCTATAGCGGATTTGTTGCCTCTTTAAATTAGACTGTCAAAAGAACACTGTTTTTAAAGATGTTTCAAAAGTTTTGAAATCTTTGGAAGTTCAACAACTTTAGGGTGGACTTTTATTCATCCCTCCCTTTCATTGTACTTTTCTTTTTGCTTAGCGTACCCTATGTGGTCTTTTATCATTCTCACTAAGGTCATGAACTTTTAGCATGATAGAGGTGCTTGGTCAGAAGGTCTCAGTAAGTTACATCAAAAACAGTGCAAGGCAAGAACTGAAATAATCTGCTAGAAGCCATAATTCTGGGTGTCTATGTGCATGGGTGTGTGGGTGTGTGTGTGTGTGTGCGCAAATGACCAGTCTGACCCTCTCGACTTAAGTACTTCCTCCTACCCCCTCTTTAGATTACTGATCTATCATCCATGACCAATTACTGTACCAGTAAGAAGCTAGCAAAAATGAAGAATGAGGCTCTTAGAACCACGAAAGGAAGATGACACATTGTGCTGTCACATAATCAATCAATATTTCAATAAGCGGGAGTGGAGAACGAGGTGTGGGTTTGATGGATCACCAGACATGTGTGATATGAAGACCCTGCAGGCTAGGTGACATCTTACTGTTGTTAGGCTGAGTGCTACGGGTCATTAGGTTGAAGTATGATATTGGGGAATACCACACAAAGTTAAACGAACCTTGTGGTCACAGTGAGCCATGACTAACACCACTGTGAGCACTGTATTAAACAGAATTTATTACAATAGTCTGAATCACAGCAAACCATTCCCAACATGCCATGTTCACTCTCTTGACTTCCTGAATTATTCATATTGCATAGACAATGACATTTAACAAAGCAGTTTTTTTTGCTTCACTGTAATGCTGACAACTTGGAAAGCAGGAGAATCAAATTATTTGAGTATGTAGTTTGGATGTTAATGATGTTACAACATACTCACATCTGAGTTCACCTGGTTGCTTCCCCCCACCCCCCATCACACATACACACGCACGCACACGCACACACACACACACACACACACACACACATATATATATGCTTACCACCCTTTTAATGAAGCCTTTTAAATGCACAGGCAGAGCTAAATAAACTTATCAGCTGGGAAAATGTTCATAATACAGGCTACAGAAACACAATAAAATGACTGATGCTTTTTAATTTCCTCAAGCTCAACATCCCCAATTCATTAAGGAATTACAAGAACAAATTCTCTAAATGACTCTAAATAAAAAGAGCTCTTATCTGAATACTCCTCAGGCACTCACTCACACACATACACAAATGCTCATACATGGAGCAAATGGCCCAAAAATAGGGCACAATAATCAAATAAATAACCAATTAAGGAGGCAACAGACTAGGCCATAAAACAAACACCTAATTGGCTTGAAACCCAAAGTGGCATAAGGTGGCAGAGCTGGAGCACCTTTTTAGTTAAAAGCATAGCACATGTAGCTGATTGGCCTTTCATATGCATCACCAATGTGAAGAACACATGAAGGTGAACTAGACATACTAAATCAAGCACAAACACATATACACACACACTAAAAAAGAAAATTATTATGCATTATGAATATGAATGTGTGTGTGTGAAGCAGCAGCAGCACAGCATGACCTGTAGTTTTCTGAAGCATGTCACAACACAAGTGTAGAAATTTTGTTACAGCCAGTCAGCCTGTTAGAAGCCCTAATCTAAGCTTTCTTTATATGTTTATCTTGGGCTGTCTACCTTCCACCCACTCCATACACCATACACACAAATCCATATACTGCACATAATAGCATCGGCTAAACCATGATTTTTTTATTGGACTTTTAATAAATATACACATAGGGCTCATTTTTTATCATGGGTGATTTCTTTATGTCAAACCAACAAATTTAGATATTATTGTTGCCAGTTTGATTTGAATGGTTCCAGTCTAAATTTGGTGTAAAACCTAAAGTTAGTACTACATAATCCAACTTGTAAGTAATGACTGTACTCTGGTATACTCATGAAATCCCATGTTTTGTCTATGTTTTGTCTATTTAAAAAGTATGATAAATATTAATAAATAAAGAAATATACATTTGAGTAAATTTAAATATGCCCTGATACTTTTTCATTAACTAGTCTATTATAATTAACTCATTCATATGTTTTATTTCCTCCTATGAAGATTTTGCCAAAACATACATCATATTGTCCAAGACCTCAAACTACCTTTGAGTGTAAGAAAATTGCCTTTTTCCACCTTACTAATTGCTTCTGATTAGAGAAGCAAAATATTGGAGAACTCCACAGATTAATTCTGACAAAATGTGAAAATGTGTTACTCTGTATTTCATGCTATTTGTTGTGTTTTTAAAGGTTTCAAAAGTAATTTTGAAAACATCTGGATATCATCTTAAAAAATAACTGTCCACAGTATGTCATGTCTGCGCCTCCATCTGTACAAAACTCCAGTTCCCATGACCACTCATAGCAAGACAATATGACTGCACCCACGAACTCAGACACAGACACCATTTCCCATGAACACTCACAAACTGTTCTGAATCCATGGACTTCTGATTGGATGCAGGTGTATCCAATTAATGCCACACCCTATACACACACTTATATAATCATATGTTTTTCAGTTCACTTTTGTGAAGCAATAGTTTGCTCACTTGTGTGCCTGCTACTGCCAAGACGTGTTTTATTGCATTCTGCCTGAGTTTGCCTCATCCTGACAGATTGCTTCACCACAAAATGAACACAGAAGAATCTGCAGGTCTATAGGATTCCCTCGCTGCACAAGGACATTACCTGGGTGACAAGGACAAATGCATAAGTGATATGACAGTGCAGTGCATGGCCGTGGCTTTTTACTCCAATGTACACTGTATTTCTCAACCCTAGGCTAACTCAGTGATAACTGCAAAATAACCATTTTACTTAGTTGTTGTTGGATAAAGCTCTTACCTGGCCCAATGCAATGTGGGAGAGAAGCAGCAGATCTGTTTCATCTTGCAAGTACTTTGTTACCCTGTTTCGCAGAGTGTTTGATCGGGCACCAGAGGAGAAAGAAGATGGTGAAAGACTCATGACAGTCAAGCAAGGCAACAGACAAGTATGGAATATGCACTGAAGTTCTGTACACTCGCTGCAGAGAGTGGATGGAATGAGCCAGCACTGAAAGCTGTCTTTCGGTAAGGACTAAACAAAGAGTTTGTTCTCACCGAACTGGCCTGCCATGATGAGGAGGCATCATTAGACTGCCTAATCAACCTCATCATCAAGTTATACAACCTGCTCATGGACCGACACCCACAAAAATTATCGCGGGCCCATTCCCTGCCAGCTATTCAACAAGCTGAACCTATGCAACCAGGAAGCTCCTGTCTAAACCCAGCAGATAAGTTAAGAAGAAGACACGAAGGGCTCTGTTTCTACTGAGGCATCAATTTCACCTCCTCGCTCAATGCACAGAGAGAAGAAAGCACACACAGAACTCTAGCCAAGGGGCCCAGTCATCACCTACGCCCCCTGCAGTGAGTACAGGTATTTCCATACCTCCACTTGTCATCCAAGTCAAGATGGTACTCTCAGACAATGCTCTTGTCCCTGCAGCTATGATTGATTTGGGATCTGCCGGCAACTTCATCGACTGCTCCACTGCTCTCAAGCTCTGTCTGCCAAATGTCTGTCTGATGGATAAATTTTATGGAGGTCCCTTTGGGAAAGGACTCCTCCATCTATGGACTCACCTGTCAGCATCCACATTGGGAGCCTTCCCCATGAGTTCATCTCGCTACTCCTCACAGATTCACTTAACCACCCCATCATTCTGGGCATGCCCAGGCTCCAACAACACAATCCACTCATTTCTTGGAATCAAAGAGACATTATTAAATGGTCAGAATACTGTGCTGAACACTGCATCCAATGCCTAGAATTACCTGCCTTGTCAATGTCCATAGAAAGAGCAGAATCACATGGCCCTGTTCAGATACCCAAGTAATATAAGGACTATGCAGAAGTTTTTAGCAAGGTCAAAGCCAGTCTACTACTGCCACATCGCTCCTATGACTGTGCTATTGACCTGCTGCACAGCACGACATCTCCCTGATGTATTATTTATCCACTGTCCATCAAAGAGCACAAAGCCATAGAGGAATGGATGCAAGAAGCACTACAACGGCGATATATTGTTCCATCCACATCACCTGCATCTGCTGGATTTATTTATTTATTTATTTTTTAGAAAAAGGGGGAAGTCTCCATCCCTGCATTGATTACAGAGGCCTAAACCAGATCACAAAGAAGTATCTGTATCCCCTTCCTCTGGTTCTGTCAGCCCTAGAACAACTCAAGCCAGCCAAAATCTTCACCAAACTCGATCTCTGTATCGCCACCAATCTCATCAGAATTCATAAGGGGATCAATGGAAAACTGTGTTCAGTACTGCATCTGGCCACTACCAATACCAATTCATGCCCTATGGTCTGTCCTGTGCGCCATCAGTTTTCCAATGCTTCATCACTGACGTGCTGAGAGAATTTCTAGGAAAGTTTGTTATTGCTTACATCAATGATATTTTGATCTACTCCCCCTCACTGGAGAGCCACATGACCCACGTCAAGAAGCTACTGGACAAACTGAGAGATAATCATCTATATGCTAAAGTCAGGGCTGTGATAGATTGGCCCACTCCTCAGACAGTGCGGGATCTACAGAGATTCCTTGGCTTCGTCAACTTCTACAGAAGGTTCATCAGAGAATTCAGAATGTAGGCAGCATCTATGACAATGCTGTTGAAAAAAGGATCCAAAAAGCTCACATGGAATGAGCAAGCAGAAAGGGACATTGACCAGCTCATGCAAACACTTACTACAGCCCCTGTCTTGCATCATCCAGATCCTGAATGATCTTTCACTGTAGAGGTGGATGCCACAGAGAAAGGAGTAGGGGCAATTCTGTCCCAGCACTTCAGAGAGAAACCCAAACTGCACCCATCACATTCTTCTCCTCTCACCAGCATAGATAAACTATAATGTTGGGAACCTTGAGCTGCTGGCAGTTAAAATTGCTTTGGAAGAGTGGAGGAATTGGCTTAAATGGGATAAACATCCATTCACTGTACTCACAGACCACAAGAATCTGGAATACCTGTGCATCGCCTAACAAAAGACAAGCACACTAGGATCTGTTCTTCACCCGATTCCATTTACTACATCCCTGGCTCAAAGAACTCTAAAGCAGATGCACTATCATGTATGTACTCCACATAGGAGGAGAAAACTGAACCTGAGACCATCCTGCCAGACACCTGCTTTGTTAACACTATAACCTTGGACTTCAACCGTGAACTTGAAACATTCTCCCATATCACATTCCAGATAGCTGTCAACCTAGCTGCTCCTATTTAATGCCATGCGTGGGTAGCAAACTGATCATTTGGGCCTCTCCTATTACTGGTCACCTAGGAACATGCTGCATGCATGACCTGATATGAAAGTATTGGTGGCCAGACATGGTACAAGACCTCAACCTGTTTGTTTCCTAATGCTCCACTTGCACACAAGCTAAAGTGCCTAGAACCTTCCCTGCTGGTAAACTCATGCCTCTGCCTACGCCCCTGGTCCCATATAGTGTAGGACCGATCTACCCGAGTGTGCCAATAACATAGTCATCCTGGAGATTTAGATGGCTTCTCCAAGTCGCTACAACTCATTCTCCTACCAGTATTACCCACTACCTTCACATTAGTGGAACTCAAAGCATATTCAGATTACTTCCATGGGCTGAATATGCTCAAAATTATCTCCATCATTCAGTTACACAACTAACCCCATTCCAATGTGTGCTCAGATATCAACCACCAATGTTCCCTTGGAATGCTACATCAACATCCTCACCTGTTTTGGACAAATGGTTTAAAAGGAGTGAACAATCTGGGAGAGCACACACTCGACTCTGACTCACCAGCTGTCACTATTCCTGAACTGCTAGAAATTGATGGGCAGCCCACATACACTGTCAACAAGATCTTGTGCTCTCATCAGAGAAGAGGTCAGCTACAGTACCTCATAGACTGGGAAGAATATGGACCCAAGGAACAATGCTGGGTTCAAGCCCAAGAGATCTAAGATCCTGTACTTCTAGAACAGTTTTATGCACAACACCCTGATCAACCTTTTCCCAGGCCACAAGGACGCCCACGTACGTCTTCAACTCCCTGAATGAGCTCTCTGGGGAGGCTCTGTCATGCCTGCACCTGCATCTATAGAAAACTCCAGTTCCCATAAGCATTCACAACAAGACAATATGGCTGACACCGACACAGTCAATACAGACTATACAGACAGACTACGAACACTTGCACACAGTCATCTGTTCTGAATACTTGGATTTCTTATTGGATGCAGGTACATCCAATTAACACCACACCCTACACACACACATTTTATGTTTGTCATTTCACCTTTGTGGAGCAATATTTGGCCATTTTGTCCACTATAGCCAAGCCATTTATATTCCCATGTTTGCTTTTCTGGTGTTGTGATTTTTTATGCTTTTCTGGCTCCTGTGTTTTTGCCTTGCCTTTGATACTCTGTTTCCTGACTGACTGATCTCTGCCTGTTTTCGGATTATGAGCCTGTCTGCTGCTTTGGTACTTTTGCCTGAACTTTGTGATGATAGACCATGTTTTATTGCATATTGCCGGAGTCCACCTCATCCTGACAAATAATTTTTGTGTGTGTGTTTTTGTTTTTTTGGTATAACAAAATGTACAACAATTTGAGGATCAGCATTGCAGCTATGGGTCTCTTCTAGGTTTTTTTTTCTTTTTTCTTTTTAAAAATGTTTCAGATGGAGCAGAAAAAAAACTAATCCTCCAATAGTACTCCGTTTCATATTCTATTACTTGCAGATTCATTTTGACAAAAAAATAAATTTTACTTTCAGAAAAGAGTACATAGTCAATATAACCATTTTATTTTGTGAATGTCTGATTTTGTGCATGTATGTGTGCATTTTATTAAGCATTACATTACAGAAGTTACTACATCATAGCCACATTATTTTCCTTCATTAAGTTCTTCTTAGTTACCTTGTTTGGTAATATTTTATTCAGCTAGTCTCTATTAGACATCTAACAGCCTCTAGTCTCTAGTCTTTAGTCTCTAACAGCCTATTAACTCATTCTCAGCATGTCAAATGGTTTTCATGTTTCACAAAATTATGGTAGGGCTAGGGATTAATAGTCTATTGCTGATCTGATGAACATCAAGAATTAGAAACTTTCCAAATAAAGTATCCAAATAAAGTGAAAGAAAAACTTAAGACAAATGATCAAGTTGACAGTCTGTAGCTTGTACTTTTGAGTAGCACATGTACAGTATAGCATATCTTTTAAACATGATCACAACACAAGTGGTTGATATATTTAAAAATGCAGTTACAATAGCTGTGGGCTGACTAGTGCAGGAGAGGATACGACGGCTGTATGACTCCCTTCCACAACGTATCACTGCATGTATGCAGGTCTGGGGGGGTTCTACACCCTACTGACACAGAACCAGCAGTGTGTCCATACTGCCATCTCTGTTGTCTCTTTGATCTGATATTGTAATCACTGCGATACAGTCACATGACCTTTTACCACGTGCAGGTTCATTTCATTTGCACCACGCCATCTGCGTGCATACCTTTTTTTGTAACTGAGTGTATATGAAGGCTGAATGTAAATCAGTGCCAGTAATTATTTAAGTCACTCAAGTGTGTATTGTTCAAGGGAAATGAACACACTGAACTTGGACTGACCTTGGCATAGACATTAGTTTTCTTTCTCTTTTGCTCTTTTTTCTTTTGCTTTTTTTCTCCTCATCTTTACTCAGGTATGTTCTAACAGTTCACTGTAATGCCATTCTGTTGTTCAGTGGCTTCTCTGATTTTCACTTGTTGAATGCAGGCTCCCAGAATGACTTGGCGTAGTTCTGGTAAAGCCTTTGTGCACCACAATGAGTCTATCAAGATTTTTTGCACTATATTCTACATTAGTGCTCACTACACATGCCTAGAAGCATGGAATAAGAAGTTCTCTATCCATCTATCTGTCTGTCTGTCTGACTGTCTGTCTGTAATTAATAATTACATTCCATTTTGAAAATTATTCAAATTATTCAAAATTATTCACTAAAAGACCTTTAATTAAAAAGAAAAATATGAATATAAAATATGAATATGAATATAAAATGAAATAGAACGTAATTAAAAATTTTTATACAATTTTGGTCAATATTCCTTTGAACATTGATCATAGTGTTTGATTGGAACACTACTAATTTTGCTACTAACACAAGATTATGCAATTCTTATAAACCACCTATAAATTTAGATTTTGACAAAACATTGTCTCTTGGGCAAAGTCTCTAAGTTTTGTGTTCAAAGTCTCACTCTTTAACACAAGTGATTTCTGAAACCCGGATGTTAATGTTGTTTTGTTTTCCTCTTACATACATATTTGTTCACATTTTTGTTCACACTAAACAACCCACTTTTGTACTGAACTCAGAATGTTAATGATCTAAACTGAGCAATGTATTGAGTATCAACCATAATCTTTTCATTTTTCTGGAAAAAATAGAAAAGAATCCTGCTTGTCTTTTATGCAGAAAAAAGATGAAACTGAAAGGGGAAAGCAGCAGCTACAGTTCTTTGTTAAATTATTCCTTCCATAAATTTCCTTTTTGTTAAATTCTTATTCTTGTCTGCCAGACTTTTTACTGCATATGTTGAAGAAGTTAAAAAATAAAGGAAGCGTGGGCAGAAAATCTCTTTACTGTCTTAACTCTATATATGTTCGACTGACAACACACGGTCCTCAACAAGCTGTCCTACTGAGGGAAAGACACAAAAGGGAGAATGGTAGGGGCAAGATGAAGAGACAGAACGAATAGAGACTTAACTGTACCACACAGAAAGAAATGCCACTTTTGAAATCTTGTTTGAAAAGGCCAAAAGCACTTTATTGCTCCATTTTATTGTACCCTTGCTTTGTAACCTGATGTGAGCAGAGACTTTTACAGTTACATTAATCATATCTTCTGATATCCACAGTTATGGAAGATGAATTAAGGAATGATAAATCTTCTGATATTTCTCATTGTCTAAGCTGAGAAAAGATTTTGGGACAAAATGATTTCTCCATTTACTTAGACATTCCTGTCTTAATTTCAGTCAACTTTACACATAAAGTTCTGCGGGTATGTGTATATACTGTATTAGGGGTTAGCTAAAATAGTGAACTAATATAGTCACTAATCAAAGATACTAAAGCTCTCTAGCACTGTTGAATAGTGAATTTCATCATGACCCATGCTGTGTGAAGGGATACAATAAGAGCTGCAAGCTGCACATCCATCCATCCATCCATCCATCCATTCATTGTCTATGCCGCTTATCCATCAGAGTCACGGAGAAGCTGGAGCCAATCCCAGCTGACTTCAGGTGAGAGGCGGGGTATAACCTAGGCAGGTTGCCAATCTCTCACAAGGCTAACACAGAGACAAACAACCTTTCATACTCATATTCACACATATGGGCAATTTAAACTAGCCAGTTGATCTTATTTGAATGTCTTTGGGCTGTGGGAAAAAAGCAGAACACCAAGAGGAAACCCATGCAAGCACTGGGAGAACATGCAAACTCCGAAGAACTCCAGTCAGCAGCCATGTTTAAACCCAGAACTTTGTTGATATGAGGCCACAGTGCCAACCACTGCAACACTATGCTGCCGCTCAGGTTGCATATCACTATCTAATACCACTCACTTAGTTTAGAGCCTCTCAGCATCACATGACAGCTCAAAATAGCTGGTCCAATCTAATTTTCAGATGCTACTGAAGGCAGAGTTCAACATGGTGGTTCAACTCCCTAGCCACCCTTCCTTAATGCTACTGTAGCTTCCACACTAAGCAGTCTCAGCTCATGAATCAATATCTGAGCCATGTGTGAGCCGCATAAATGCATTTCGAGAATTTAAGAATTTATACAAAATAGTGTAATATTTAACAACACATAACACAGATTTAATATTTTGCACATTTATTGTACTAATTTATTTATTTTTGTTATTGACCACGCAAATTGTAGACTGCATAGTTGTTAATAGAAATTCATTTTGATGCATTATTTGCTATTGTTTAATGGCATTTAATTGCAATAATAGAATAGGTTTTGCTTTAACTACGGAAATTCAAACACTTCTGAATTACTGATTCGGTAGTAAAAATTAATAGTTGTGCAATCCCGAGTATATTTATAGAGTATCTGTTCAAAGGCATATCCTCAGGAATCCTCAGGTCTCCTTAAGGAATATGCACTCTATTCATCTACTAAAAGAAGTATGGGACACAGAGGATTAATTAAAATTGTGAGACAAAAGGACACCATGAGGGGTAGGTACCAATTAGAATATAAATGGATTAATTTTCCAATAGGGACAGCATTTCAATATGTCTCTAAGCGGCTGGATAAAATAAGGTGGTTTTAATTTAATTTAATAATTTTATCGTAAATAGGGAACTTTTACTTAAAGGTTCTTTGTTGAAGATTCACATTCACAGTGTTTTGAGTCACAATTCTCTAATTAATAAGAATCTGTATAGGCCAATGCATATAAATGGATCTGAATGGTTAAGGTTAGAGTGTGGGGCTGGGTTACTGCTCATAGCTTTTCTTATAACTTCATTCATATGAAATATAATTAAATTGCCCTTGCTCATTGGAATTGTCACAGATTTTGTGCATGGCATGTAAGAAACATTCTTAACTGCTCTTACCAGCTTCCTTTTGAGGAAATTACTATTATTATTACTATTGAATTACTAATATTATTTTAATTAATTTGTTTAATATGTGGAACCATGGGCAGCACGGTGGTCCAGTGGTTGGCACTGTCACAGCAAGATGGTTCTGTTTGAACCTGCTGGCTTACAGGGTTATTTCTGTGTTGAGTTTGTATGTTCTCCCCATTCCTGTTTGGGTTTCCTCCCAAAGACTATTTTAAATTAATCATAGGTGTGAATAGTTGTTCATCTCTGTGTTAGCCCTGCGATAGATTGCGACCTGTCCAGGGTATGCCCTGCCTCTCACCAGCTGGGATTGGCTCCAACTTCCCTGTGACCCTGACGTATAAGTGGTACAGATAATAGAGGGATGATGATCCAATGAGAAATGAATGCATCTTCCTCCAATGCATAAAGTTACACTGGTTTCACATTATGTATATGTTGCTAATGGTAATCCAATACCATGCCGGATTAAGAGAAATAAAAAGATAAAGATAAATTCAATACAGTGACCTTTTTTCTTAGATGTCCCTCTGACTCGTTTTTTTTTGTGCATCTTATAACCAGTGTATTCACTCCTTATTCTCAAACCCAGCATTTTCTCTGTAACCCCACAAATCTGATCTGAGCTAACGCTTCAGCACGCTCTGTCTCTGATGTATTGAGTCAACTGAATCATTATCGAGTGTCAGTGTCTTCTTTTCCCCTACTCCTAGGCAGCAGGGAGTTAGAGAACAAAGAGAGATGAGGAGGAGTGATTATCAATAACAGACCTAACTAGTTTAACACAAAGTAGTCCTGACTTCAGACACGGACACGCAAACACCTCAAGCATGGACACACAATTAAGCTCTCACCTATTGTGTCCCCTTGTTCATTCACCATGCCGGCCAAGTCTTTCATAATCTGGTTCACATCCAGCATATCTCTCTGCAAAGAAAAAAAAGGTGCTGTAAGTCTAAACAGTAAATATTAAGAAAAATATACCTTCCTGCTGCAAGAACAAGAAAAGGATAGTTAGCATATTTAGCATACTTAACCACAGTGATGAGACATCATTGCAGATCAATAAGCAGTCAAGTGTTGCAACTGAACGTATCCAAAAGAGAGCAAAATCACAGAAATCACTCATTCTTGTTTTTTGCCTTTATACATTTTCAAGCTGTAGTAATCATGACTTTTTTCAGCCTAGGTCTAACGCAAAATGAAAGCATCTAAATCCTGTTTAGTCTATCGTTCCCTCACAGCTTCCCCTTGATTCCTTCCACAGCCTATGCGCCTGCAGCTGGGCTGGTGTTGCTGTGGCCACTGAGCCATTCATCACAGGTGGCCGTGATTGTTTTGGAAACTGGCAGCCCTCCTGGCTCTTGGCAAATACCATCTGGCTGAAGCCAAAATGGCCTCTGGCAAACTCCATGGTGCTAAAGCCTTTTTGCATTTGTTTTTGGGCAGTCTAGTCAATCATGCAGGAATGGTTTGACAACATATTTATTTTACCTTCCAGTGCCAGTCACGTTCACTTTGTCAAATAATGAAAAGTAAAGCATTGTTTTGGTTACTTAGCAGAAAGGAATTTGAGAATATTCGTGATGTTAGAAGTTAGATAGGGGAGGCAAAAACAAGAGCGAGACAAACTGATAGTGAGAAGAGTATGGACATATCGATCAGTAGAGTGCTCTGGTGCTCTGTGTCCTAATACCTGGGGAAAACCTTGCTAGCCCTGGTGGCTGATGTGTTTCAGCCTACATCAGTCATGAAGTTATACTCAGCTCGTGATGTTTAGCAGCGACCAGTAAAGCTTAGAGATCAAAAAGAAAAATTTGTTTTAAACCAGACACTTTGCTAAGGGGTACTCTGAAAGTCTTAATCAGTAAAGGAGTTCTTGGTGTAGTAGGTAAGAAATAAAAAAGGCACGTGCATGCGGTTATAGGAAAACAATAAATGATAAGGTGGCATGATGCAGCCTGATGTGAAGTGGAGTGTTGTTACCACCCTGAAGTTGATTATGTTCCAATAAGAGTGCGTTCCAAACTGTTTCCTCTTATACCATGTTTAAAATTGTGGAAAAGTTGTATTTAAATTTAGTTCCTGTTATCACTTACTTTATTAAAGTTAATAGGTGTTCCATCACAGGCCTCTGTGTTTTTGCTCTGTCTTGAAATGAAGACAAATATTGCAGCATGTCATGTTACTGTTATAATATTATAGCATTAAAATGAACACATTAACATAAACCCAGTGTGACCTAGTGTTAGAGCCATGCTTTTATATAAAATGAATCAGCTCTTTGTGACCAATACGAATTGAGCTTTTTTAACTGAGTTGTGTTAATGATTTAATAACACAGCTTTGTCTCTGTGCTCATTAATGTCTATACGGACAAAGAAAACTTAGCTCACAAAGCCCTTAGTTGGCTAGCAGGTTTAAAGGTTTTGACTCATATTCCAACAGTCAGTATTCTACAAAGTCATGAATCCAAAGAAGTGCAAAGATGAAGAATATGGATTTTATGTGATTTGAATGACGTCTGAAAATATCTAACCTGTCCTAAATGTCAGTAATTCATGTTATATGGTCCATTCTTAGCTTAGTCAAATTGCTATCAACTATTCACACCTTTTTCTCCCTTTTTTAAATTATACATGCTTAGCAATAACGCTATCCAAATATAATTTTTTTAACTATAATTCCACCTCCCCAAAAATAGAATTGTCATAATATTCCCATTATCATTATTACATAATAATCTATACAAAAGCTTATTACTAATACTCATAGACAAATTTGGCTCTTACAACTTCATTATTAATTTTTAAGACAACAAACAAAACAAAGGTGTAACACTTAATGGATGACAAGTGCTTTAATGTCCCCAGCCTTGAGGTAGTCAATGAATGATATCAGACAGGAGGTCTGTTTGCTCCTAACTGTGGCTTCTGTCATTCATCCTGTTGTTATTGTGTCTGTGAGTAAGGGAGGGAGGGAGGCAGTGTAAAAGAGAAAGACGACTGATAGGGCACGGAGGTTCTCTCATTGTTTCATTAGACGCAAAATGTCAGTGTGAGAGCTAGATATCTGCTTCATCTGACATAGAGGGAAAGATTGCAGAACACTAAACACACACACACGCACACATGCACTGTAGAATCTGAGTGTCAGGAGTTTCCGCATCCACACGATTAAACGTGTGGGTCGATAAGGTACGCAATTTCAGAAAGGAAAAAAAAACCTTCCAGGCTAGAGAAGGCTGACACCTCCATACCCACAGGAGTTACACTAGTGACAAGAGATGAGTCTGACAAGGAAAGGATATGAGAGTATAAGCCATCACAGGACCATCTGAGATATTAAGGAGTCCTGGCAGAAGAAGGTGGGAAAGATAAGTGTTTAGGGGACACATTAGGGGTTGCATTGTTTCATCTAAGTGCACATGTTCATCATGAACCACTGCTGCACTGCTGGATTATAACAAATTTTTGTGGTTAATAAAACTGGGATTTGTAAAAATAAATAAATAAATAAATAAATAAATAAAAATTACACCAGTTCTGCATTTAATATGAAATTACGTCAATACATTATTTCAGATAAATGATGCACTAGCAGACACAGTAATCCATGAGTGAAGACATAAATGATAAAGAGCTCAACTTATTTTATATCCTACCCTGTTTAATAAAGCTTTCATGGTGAAACCTTCATGGTAACTGTGTAAAATTCACTGGTAAAATCCTGCTTCATGGCTGGGAGTGTAGCTGTGTGATTGATTTAAAACTCCAGTTTGTAAGTATGAAGGAGGCATATATGTTCAAGTACAGCATTCATTAAACTTAAAAAATATATTTAAAAAAAGCCTGTGCAAAATTGGCTACCCACATACTCTCTACTTCCCTGGCACCCTCCTTACTCTCTACTCTGACTGTTTTATCATTCTGCTTCATGGTGGAGCACCATTAAACACATTATATGCCACCCACATTCATCACTGTGATAAACAGCTTACTATAGACTAATGGAAGCAAACTGCTCTTTTGTGTGAGCCATTGGCGTGAGATGCATAGCTGTCAATTCTGCCACAAACACTTTCTTGAATGTCTGAATTTCATTTTACATGTCAAATAGTTTTGAATAGAAAACGTTTTATGTATATATAGCATTTTCTATTCAAAAGTATATGACTATTGACTATTTGTGTAGTCAATAGTCATATACTTTTGAATAGAAAATGTTATAAATGTTATATATTATAGAAAATGCTATATGTACATATATATATATATATATATATATACATAAAACGTTTTCTATTCAAAAGTATTTGACTGAATATTTGATTGAATATTTGATATATATATATTATATATTATGTATGTA
>JAQQZR010000033.1:19271308-19309082 GCA_030068235.1 Notoglanidium macrostoma
TCTCTCTCTCTCTCTCTCTCTCTCTCTCTCTCTCTCTCTCTCTCTCTCTCTCTCTCTCTCTCTCTCTCTCTGGCTCTTTCTCTCAAATGTTTGCATTACATTTTTCACTGGTGCAGTTCAACACTAATATGATTTTGGCTTATTTTGCTTAGTTTGACTTTATTCACTGTGGCACCATATGAAGGTTTTCCCCATTCAACAGCCTATACTGACAGTACATTTCTATTTTCTGAAAACAGCACAGGTTTTGCCTTCCCTCTCGCACCCCCTATGCAGACAGAAGCATAAATTGGTCTAAGAACTGATGAACTCCCAACCATTTCCACCTCTTAAGGTCTTGGGTTCTTTATTTAGTTATTCATCTTAAAACAAAGGATTCATTTTCATTTACTGTTTGGCGATTGGTTTTATCCAATGTCATGTGATTCACAATTGCACATGAGGGTTAAGAGCCTTGTTTAAGGATCCAACAGTGGCAGCGTGGTTGTGTCAGGATTCAAACTCTCAACCTGTCAGTAATTCTGAGCCGTATCCAGTAAGCCACCACTTTCAGGAATATGTAACTACTATGAACTACTTTCTGTAGTAAAGTTGTAGTGACTAATAGGTTTAAAGAAATAAAAAAAAACTAAAACTAAAGAAAAGAAAGAAATTAAAGGTAACACTTTAAAATATGGTTATACAGTTAGTGCTTAAGTAATAGCTTAGCAATAAGTAATCAAGTGTTAAGCATAGTAGTTGAGCAATAATTACTAATCACTATATAATAAACTTCTATTTTGTTTATAATTTAGTAACTAATATTAATTTACTGTGCTGACAATGCTGTAATGAACTATTTTGAACCACTGTGTTATCTTTGTGTATGTCATACACTGTCCTTACTATGTCATTATTAATGTTATTAGTAATTACTGAGCAATTATGGTAATAATACCAATACTTAGCACTTGGTTACCAACTGCTAAGTTAGAAAGTACTTAAGCTTTGATTAAGGAACCATATTGTAAAGTCTTTAGGAGTATTATGAAGAATGAATCATCCGTAGAAGTTGATGCCTATTGAATTTTTGTGTTTCAGTCAGTGTAATCTGTAGATATCAATAATGATCACTGTTGTTAGATGGCAAAAAAAAAATGCGCAAAGAAAGTTTTCACAAATGGAAAAGTGGAAAAATCAAGTGGCTGTGTCAGGAAAATGAGTGTAAATCAATAGGCTTCTGTCAGATTAAGAGTTTACTTAATTCCTCATACTTCAAAGCTTTACTACAGTTTAGTAAAATATTCAATGTTTAAACTAAACTGCCTTTATATAACCGATTCTTAAAAAGGACTGGGGAGAAAAAATGACATTAAAATGATTTACATTAAATTTACATTAAAATAGCTGTTATTTAATATCACATTTGTTTAGGGAATGATTAATGATATAAGCGCGGTGAACAAAACACTCTTTATTCATAAGCATACGAAGGAAAGTCAGATTCATATGCTGTCCTGCCAAGTGTTTCAAATGACAATGACTCATTGAGCAGAAATGGAGCTTACACAAGAGAGATGGCTCTTAATTACGCAGAAACATTCTGCAGACATATGATGAAACTTACATTAAGCATGAGTGAAGGTGGATTAAGTATCCAAGTCTGCACTGTGTCTTAAGGCATTAATGTTTATATTCTACACGACAGCAGATAGCTAGTGTAAGTACCCTCACTTTTAATGCCTTTTGACATGTATTTTCTCAGATTTACACTTGGAAATAGCCTTTTTATATAAACTACTAATAATAACAGGCTGTGGTTGATTGCTAGACTGATGGCATCATTAGTTGATCAATATTAAAGATTGATTTAAAGTCTACTTGGTGAAAGATGTGCTGACAGATTTGTAACTTTTTAGTTTCACACTGTTCTACAATCAGAGCCCTTTCTTACTGTGAATGTGTTTTTGTCTGCATTGTGAAATGTTACTTTGAAAGCCTTCATCATAATTTTAGGCCTTATTGCGAGAGATAGAGTCATTGTCATAGGTGAAATAAAAGCAAATTTGGAAGTCTATTAACAAATTGTGTGACTTTTTCATACTTCATAGCATATTATATTTTATTCAGGGATGATAACTGATATGAATGCTCTTTAAAAGGTTTTTTGGCTGTCTGTAATTTCATGTATTTGTTTAAAGACTCTAAAATGGTTCTTTTTATATCACACGACACTTAAGACGTTGTAGATCAGTAAGACAAAAAAATCTAACTCAAAGCATAAGCTGACAAGGTAAAAGGGGCTTTGTAGTATGTTTTCAAGGCATCTTAGTCAAAATGTTGTCACAGACAATAGCTGCTAAACTCCAGCTCATGCTACACTACAGCTCTGGAAGCTTGTCTTTATTTAACAACGTTAAGGGTGCTTTATATCAGCAGACAAGATGGCTTTATTGTTTGCTGTACATTGTCATTATGCAAAACATATAACTTTCAAACTGCTATTTGTCAAGCTTCTTTGGATTAGTCATAAATTACATTTCATAAAAAGCAATCCTTAAATGGAATAAATGCAAAGTAATGACTACTGTATACTACCGGTAAAAAGCAACAGTGTACTACTCTCTAAAACCATCTGCTTTTATATGCATCCTTACTCTGTCTATTTGCAATCAGAGACCAGTTTAAAAAAATACTGTGGACCCCCTCAGCATTTATTTTATGAACACAATCCATCTATTCAAATATTTAGCTCATTATTCAAATCTGTATAATATCACAGTATTAACCAGTTCGATTCATGTAACCAGTCAAATATACCATATATACAAGAGCCATGCTCTTGTATTTGCTTCTATGTGTTTTGCTGTTTTATTCTATTTTTTTTATTATTCTCTGGCCTTGACTTCTGTCTGACATTGAAACTTGTTTATTGATTGTGCTTTGAACTGTCTGCCTATGTGTTTTTTTATTAAAAATTTTATCCTCATCCTTTGTCCAAGTCTACCATGTTAAAGGTGGGTTGTCATCCCCACCAAAATAAGAAAATCACAGCCCTCCTGTTTATACTTTTAGGCATGCTGGACCCCTCTTGAAGAATTACTGTGACAAATTATATAGCTCAGTGATCAGTCTGTACTGTTAGGCTGATGCTCCATTTATGGACTGGATTTACAGCACAATCACTTAATTTTCTGCTGTGACATCAGACTACTACTGCAAAATCATTTAAAGACATAGTGTCATGGTGTCTAACCTGTCATATAATCACTAGGCACATTTGAATCTGCTGAAGTAGACCTTTGTTACAATAAGCCATATGGCTGATTAGTTACATAATGATTTATGGGGAGCAAACAAAGAATCCAGTGGTTTACAAATAAGTTGGGAATTCCTCTTTGTCTTTGTCAAATGATTTATGGTATTTCGGTGAACAAACCTTGATGATAAATAGTGTAGCATAAGCTCTCCTCTTGAAGGCACACAGCGCGTTTAGATTATACAGTGTCTATAGGAAAGTAAATGGGTCTTTACCTACTGGCTGGTAGCCCTGCCTTGTGGGACCACCAAATGGATTCCTGCTGCCAAATGAGCCACCGTCAATGGATCCATATGACATTGTGGAGCTTTGTCTTGCTTCTCAGAAAGTACGTCTTGTAATCTGTAAAGAACAAAAGTGACCAGTTACTGACCAGTTGTGATTCTTATAGATGAAATTAGTTTTGTATTACTGTATATCATATATTTGCTACTTCATGACATTGGAGATAAAATACAGGAATAAAATAGTGTCGAATACTGTAAGGCCAAAGGATGGCTGTTCAGATGTATTAGAGCTGTAAACCATGTGGTGTTTGGTATGAGGAGGCTCTGTAGACTTGTGTGGTTAATTGGGTCTGCATGTCAAACAGCATTCAGTATCAGCACAGATGACACAGTGTGAAAGGAGCGGGATATCTGTGACGCAATTCAACTCTAGCACTTGTGTGTGCACGTGGGCATACGTCCATAGACATTTTCGCATATTAGCGTGTAATAGTGTGATGGCCTTAATTAAGTCCCATGTTAGATGATGACTGTAATTATGGCTTTAAACAGGCCTCCTGTTCTAGCTGGTTTACACATTTGCATCCTGAGAGAGGCATGCAATAAGTGTGAAATGGTTAAAATAATACCTAGAAAGCACTCAGAAAGCAGAGAGATCTCATTAGCGACAAGCATGGTATATACACACCTTAAAATGTCAGCCTCTACCATTTATACAGTGGCCTTGGCGTACTACAAGGCATTACAGTATTATTTTCTTATACACTATAAGAAGAAAAAAATCAGGTTTAGGATCAGATACAGACAGTAAATTAGATTGAATAAATTATAAAGTGAATAGAAAAGAATAGGAATAAGGAGTTGTGGGAGAGCGCTCAATTGGAGTCCCTGAGGGAGAAGTGCAGGGGGTCAGGTCTGTGCCACAGAGGACACTGTACATGAGATTAGTTCTGCCTCACCGCCAAATAATCCAATTCATTTTTACAGAGTAGGAGGATTAATTACTTTTGTCAGCCAAGAAACAACTTCTTTGCTTCTTGATTTTGAGCCTGGCTGGTGGGCTACTGGCTCCACTCTTACAAGCTTCGCCCTCGTTGCCTTCCTCTTTCTGCTTGTCTCACTTTTTTCCTCCCTCTCACTTACACACAGACATGCAAACAGCATCACCCCTCCTTCTCTTTTCACACACACAAATATGCATATGCCTTCTTATTAGCATTTGAAATACTGAACCCATTTGAGATTCAGATCCTAATGCCAACAATTTAAAGTTCTTCTAGAAGTTTATAACTGGATTTAGTTCATTTTGTCCTGCATATTGATCATTTAGGTGTGATGTTGCTGTATAAATTCATCAGTGGCTTTTTTTTTCTTAGTATTATTTTCACCTCATTTTCTATTCCTCTAATTCAGACGCATTTTCTGTAATCTCTGTCAGTCAGTTGGTTATTACAACAATGAAAATTCGATAGGTGTATTAATGAATTCTAGTCATGCGTCATAAAATTAACACTGTACTGCACTGCACATATTGTCAGACTCTGGGGCTTTTCCCCAATACTTTATCTAACCAAGCTCTATAAATACACACACATACTGAACACAGTGCCATGGTGGTTGAAACTGAAAAGCAGCTCTGTGATGGACAGGTCAGTCATTTTTTTTTAACTTGAGCAGTTCATTATCTAAGGTTGATCATTGTGTCACTCTCGATTAGCTGCCTTTCCATCCTGATCCTGCTGTACAAATCTGTCTGAGCCGCACACACACAGGGCATGAGATGAGAAGAGGAAGGTACGCTTGTACTCAAGTAGTGCAATTGACATGTCAAAGTTTTTAGTGATTAAAATGGCTAATTTGAATAACTTGTTACACAATTGCTGCAATAAACCACAACCATGCTATATTAAAAAGATTTGATTGCCTGTCAGTGCCACAGCTGCATCAGTAGCTACATGTTGGGTAAGAGCGACAGAAAAGAAGTCCTCACCCTTGCATAAAGGCCAACACACAATGCCTAGCATATTGGTTTGAGTTTCCACTTGTTTTGAAGCTTTGCAATGTTTAATGTCCATTAATTTATTTCAAATTCTGGAACACAGATCCAAAACAAACAAACAATCAAAACAGGGTCTCAAATCTGATCCTTAGCAGGGGTTACTGTGAGTGTGGAGTTTCGCATGTTCCCCCTGTATCCATATGGGTTGCCTCTGGTTTCCTCCCACTGTTCAAAAACATGCAGGTGGGTGGACTGAAGATGTTAAATTGTATGTAGGTGCTGACTGAATGTGTGAATATGTGTGCATGGTGCCCTGTGATGAACTGTCACGTCATCTGGAGTGAATTCTCACGCTTTGCACCCAGTGTTCCTGGAATAAGCTCTGGATCCACCGCAACCCTAATCAGGATAAAATACTTACTGAAAACGATTGAATGAATGAAAACATTTTTGTCTCTGATTTGTACTGTAATCACACAGAACCTTGTACTGATACAGCATATACAGCTAAGCAGAGGGTAGGATTTGTTTCTAATTCATAAGTACAGTGAATTAAATTGCTGCCCTGCATTAATTTGAGTGAAGGGTCAAATGATTTGTTATTGGCCATTTAATATGATAGTACATTAGCCTTATAGGAGGCTAATTAGAAGTCAAATTGGATGAGATGGAGTGCTTTTTAAACCTGGCCTTACAAAATCACAGCTTTCATACTTTGGAAATTATGGGTTTTGTTATTTATCTAAGACGGACATTATCAAGCATGGAATATTAATCGCATTTTTGTGCAGAGATGGTGCAGATAAATATGGAGTCTGTGTGTATCTGTGTGGGTCTTTGAAAGCAAGAATGTAGCAGGATTAATTTTGTGAAAAGCTAAGTGATTCAATTATAGATGTTCACAGTACTCATATATGTACGATATTGTTATACATTTAATACATTGATCCTAAATACTTTGTTCTGTTATCCACAGAAACAGAATCCAATCAGCATATCCAGCGTAGCAGTTAAAGGTATAGCTAAAGGGCCCAACAGTGTCGAATTTTTGTTGTTGTTGTTGTTAAACTCAGTACCTTTTAATCATTTTCACGGGACATTAACGTGGCAGTAAACAACCACTGCCACATTAAAATAAATCCAGATGGATTTGATTGAATATGTATTAAATATGCAAGTTGATTTCATGTGCATACATATTAGGAAAACATTCATTTACTTATTTGCATGGGAAAATTCAACTCTGGTAATTCCAGTTCTCATAAAGCTGAAATAGAGCATCCAAAGTGTGATCAGGAAAAGGAAAGTGACCTCTACATGGTCAAATGTATATAACTCCGGCTTAGTTAATAAGGTAAATGTGGGTGTGTTTGAAGTGAGCACGTTGGTTAAAGGAGACAGGGAACAGAGTGTGTGTATGATCAGACAGGCCTGTGGAAGCCTGGCAGTGCTAAATACAGCCATCAGAAGGCAGGCAGGATTGTGAATGCCCTTAGGGGACTGACAGAACGCCTCATCACTTCCCCTCATTCTGAATTGGTCCCCTCATCTCCCATTATCACCACAGAGAGGCTTAGCACAGCATGAGGGAGCACAGGCACTGAGTGGAAAGAAACCGCAGCTAAGGACACTGCCAGAGCAGCAGCAACAGCACCAGCAGCTGCATCGACTTTTTATTACACACATGCAGCTGCACTAGAAATTTACTTCTGTAAGCATGTACACATAGTTTAGTTTAGAGTGAATGCATTTCATACCAGATTGCTGGGGCTTACTCGCAGAGGTGCAAGTCATGGCCAGCATGATTTCACATTATGTGCATGATCATGTGTCTAAATTTAATACTGAATTATGACTTAACAAATCAATATTCAGCTGTTACACTGTAAATCAGTAGCCTTTTGTACAGCCAGGGAAATTCCTCCACATTGCCTTCACAGGACTGAATGATGGTGCATTTCAGACAACGTTAGGGCAAGAATTATCTGGGTAAAATTACCCTAACAGTAATGAGTGATATCTAGGGTTAAACATACTCTGTAAGTCTGCCTCACTATCAGCAAACAATCTTATTTCAGCATCAAAAAATCACCAAAATTGCCTGATGTTTTATATTTTCAGCTTATATGTGCTTATATGTCTGGTGGCCTGGTAAAACCAATCACATGGTAAACCTTCGATATTTTCTACTTTATATACAGAATAAAGTCTAGTGTGGTCTTAGTGCTGGTCCCAAGCCTGGATAATCTGGGAGGGTTGCATCAGGAAAGGCATCCGGTGGAAAACCTGTGCCAAATCGAACATGCGGACGATGGATGATCCACCGTGGTGACCCTGAAGGGGAGCAGCCGAAAGAATAAGAAGATACATTATAAGGCCGTATGTATGTGGAAAGCTGACAATCACACCCATATATATGTTTTTCTCATAATTAGAAGCATGCGATTGTCTAGGATTTCTTTGTATGCTGTAGCATTAAAATTTCCTTTCAGTGGAACAAAGGAGGTCGCACAGTGTTGCAGTGGTTAGCACTGTTGCCTCATGGCTAACTGGAGCCTTTCTGTTTGACATTTACATGTTCTCCTTGTGCCTGCATAGATTTCCTCCAGGAACTCCGGTTTCCTCCCACAGTCCAAAGACATGCAGATTATTCCAAATGGCTGCTCTTAATAGGTGTGGATACAAGTGTGAAACGTTGTTTGTCTCTTTGTTAGCCCTGCGATAGACACGCGACCTGTACAGGGTGTACGCTGTCTCTAGTTCGAAGTAAGATGAGACTGGCTCCAGCTTCCCTGTGACACTTAATGGTGATATAGATAGTGAATAGAGGGATTGAGCAAAGCGGTCCAAACCTGTCCAAACATGACAATACCCTTGTGCACAAACGAGGACCATGAAGACATAGTTCATAAGCCTGTAGTTCTGAAAACTACAGGCGTTCCTAAACAGAAACGTTTCCATTTTGTACTTTTGTCAATAACCAACAAAAGTTGTAACAGTTTAAAGTGTCGTTACACTCAAAAGTGAAAGTCTTTTCTGTTTTGATAATAGAATGGTGAAGGAACACTGCAGACATTTTGAGAGTGAGTATCTGAACTGAATTGATTAGGCACATGTCCATATCACAGTTGCACATCTATGCAACAACTTGTCATTTAAAGCATATATTTCACTGGGTTAAAAAGCATGCTAAGCTAACAAGGTTTTAGAAGGACCGACATTAGGCATTTACTGCTGCATTTATTGAACATGCCCATAAAGCCTTGGGCATCAGTAGGCACACTACAAGATTTCCCAGTCACCAAGTAATTTTGGCACACTGCGACAACTCATGTAATGTGAGCATTTCAGCACCACTGTTTTCTTAGTCTAAGAGTGATTGCTGAGGCTCTGATATATTTGTGCATGTTTAATTTTCTCTGCATTGAATCACATAGTGTGAACCCCTGTGCTGCTAGTTGCAAACACAGCAATGAGAAACAGCCAATGACAGTCCGAAAGGAAATCAAATTCATCTGCTCTCATGCACAGAAAATCCCCAAATCCCAGTTTATCATCATTTGTGTGTGTATAGCAGAGCGAGAGCAAAATGTAAGCACTATAATATTGCTTCTATAAGAACTCATTTGGCATGTCAGACCCAAATGGTTAAACAGCAAACATAAAAACAAACACAACATGATTCCTGGCAGATTACACAAAAAAAAATAAAAATTGCTACTTTTTTTGCATTATACCTCTAGCTCTCTGTGCAGAACGCACTTTCCCTAAACAATATTCCTTTCTCTTATTTCTTGATTCTGTACAAAATACTGACAATACAAAAAAAAAATTAAAATCACATGAAAGACAGGTCTCGGGTTTATTTCTTCGAGAAAACAAGATTTGAAAGATCGTGTAGTGTGAGAATCATGTAACTTGCACACTCAAACTACTGATTGCAAGCAACTGAAGTTGTGTAGTATAGAAGTTGTTAACGAGTCTAAGATTGTGAGCCTTACCCAGTGCAAACTTTGCATCCAGACATCCATGGTAATGTTAAAAAGTACTTTAAATAAAATCATTTGTATATTATTGTGGTAAAAACGTGTTTGTTTTCTTAAAAGTATGCGGCGATCAGGTTTAGCCGTTTTCAATAATTTAGCAGCAGCAACATCTGGCGGGTTTTTGCAGACAGCTAAACATGCAGAGCAACAAAAATTGCTCAGGTTTATGACTACTGATGTTTTAACCTCATTATTATACCTTTTCAAATATTTTATAGTTAATACCTGTAGGAAAGGAAACAATGTTTTATTCTGTATGCTTCCTCACACACAAAGCCCCAAAATTGGTTAGAATTTCAACAAAACAGTAGATGGATTTTGTTCAATTTCAAAAGGAAACCATTCCCTTGACCTGAACCATCACCTTCATAATCTTTTATACAATCTGATTTGTGCAGATTGTTACAAATTTGCCAGTGTGAGACCCTGTTGAGAAAAAAAGTGTTTTTTGTGTTTTGTTTTGTTTTTTAAACTGAATTTCAGAATGACTGCACACTATTTCACTCCTTCAGGCCACTCCTCAAGAAATCATTGCCCAGGGTCTTGACAGCAGACACACACACACACACACACACACACAGACACAGAAACACACGAGTGAAATTGCTATGTCATCAAAAAAAACTCATTATTGATATATATCACCCAACGTTCTTTCTAAAACACACCAGACCTGCCCTCCACTACCACCACAAACCATCACCACAGCCTGAGCTCTAGCGAAGAGCTGGTAAAAAGTGATTAATTCTCCATTAGTCAGTTTTAGCATGCACAATGGCCATACAAACATTAAAAATGTCTGAACAGCACAGCAGGCTTTTTTTTAAAAACAGGCTAGAGTAGACATTTCAGTCTTGTGTCAGTGCACAGTGGTCAGGGATCTCATGAATGCTCCTTCAAGCCTTAACAAGCTCCATTTAGACAATCAGACTGCAGTGGCACTATTTATGAGTCACCACTCAATAATTACTCGGGAACACACTGGGATGGGGTTTTGTTTTGCATCCAAGTTTTGTATCCAATTCATGCAGCTGTACCCAACTGTGAACCTACACACTCACACACACACACAAACACACACACATGTTTGTTTTTATGTCTTTTTGGGGCCTCCTGACCACCCTTAGTCTTAGACAACCTTAATCCTTACCCAGCCCTGACCTTACCAATAAGTAACCAAACAAGATACCAGACTTTTGGCTATTTTAGTTTTTTATTTGTTTTCACAGATTTCTTTTAAATTGAATTTTCCCTTTTGGGGACCAGAAAAATGTCCCGAGCAGGTAAAAATAACAGGCATTTATCACATTGTTGGGACCTTTGGTCCCCACAATGTAATATAAACTTGGTCCACACACACACACATGCAAACATACACATGCACACACACACACAATAGCAAGTAATGACACAAGCAAGCCAGGCTTGGTAATAATGACAAAACACAAGAAGTCGGTTCTAACTATAATTTCATCCTCAATCTTGGACTCTCTTCTTCAAGTGAATTCCTAGAGCAGGAACTAAAGATAGCTGTGCGAAGTTTTCAAGATAATTGGCGTGTACTAGGAGACATGGACATGCACAATACTGAACAGACTTCAGTGGGCGAATGATCTGCTAGATGTTTTTCTCTAGTCCATGTCTGCTTCTGTATAGAATATTTTAACAGAACATACCTAGTAGGTAAACTCATTAAGCTTATTGTGCTAATGCCCAATCCTATTAGTGAAAAATTGTGTCTTGCTGATTAGATGTTATTTCAAATAAAGCAGGATAATTTGTTCTTCAGTAGTCACATCCATCACATCCACAAAGTAGTCGTGTACTGATTGTGAGTGAAATATTCTGATTAAATGTATATTTTCTCAATGTCTCATTAAGATGCAGATGTCATTACGATGTGCTGTGTTTGCTAAATCTGACAAGCTAAGTTCTAAATTAAGACAAGCACCATATTGACACTAAGAAAACAGGAAAACAATTATGTGAATGTGATTGTTTTATTTTATTTTATTTATTCATGAAATTCTTTGATTGAAGTAGTAGCTGTCAATTATGATTTTCTTAACTGGACCTCAAACTTAACTCGGCCTGAGGATTACAGAAAAAATGTAGTGTGCAACACACCAAGAGCAGTGTTAAAACTAGGGTTGCTAACCCTCCCAGATTAACTGGGAGACTCTACTTATTACTCTTAGTCTCCATCCATTCATCCATTATCTATAGCACTCATCCAACAGGGTCACGGGGAAGCTGCAGCCATTCCCAACTGACTTCAGGAAAGACACGCTGGGCAGGTCACCAATCTATCACAGGGCTAATCCAGAGACGATTAACCATTCACACCTATGGTCAATTTAAAGTAACCAATGGACCTAATCTTCGTGTCTCTTGGCTGTGGGAGGAAACCAGAGTACCCAGAAGAAACCCACACAGGCACAGAGAGAATATGTAATCTCCACACAGAAAAGCCCTGGTCAGTCAGGAGGTTTAAACCCAGAAAATTATTGTTGTGAAGTGACAGTGCTACCCACTGCAGAATGGTGCAGTCATTATTCCCAGAAGTTTTTTTCTCCCCACAACTTGGAATGAGATGTAAAATAAAGTGTGAACAAATGGGTTAAGTGATATATTTCAAAATTGTTGAGTGTAGTATTCTAACACAAGTGCTATGTGTGTATGTGTGTGTGTGTGTGTGTGTGTGTGTGTGTGTTAGATGAACACTTCACTATTTATAGAATGTTGTTTACAGAGTGATTTACAGGGCTACAGAGAATTCAGAAAATTCATCATCTTAACCGACCAGCCTACAGTTAAATATATGAACAAAATCATGAAACTACAGGACTGTTAAATATGATTTTCTGTATTAAATACACAACTAACAACTACCTGATGGATTTCATAGCCACTAAAATCTTTCTGCTTGAAAAGAGCCTGCCGAGGGAACTCTGGGGTGCAGGCTGCCTTCCTGAAGGCTCCTTAGAACCACCTGAACTTCTCACAGAAGTCCATAGGATTCTGTAGGCACGACTGCTCCATGGTGATGAGGTGCTCAGAGAACAGGCATGCAGATCCAGTGAGCCATCGTATCATGCTTTATCCCAGACAGAATCTGAAGGCCTAGGCTCCACCAGGCTCTCCCAAACAAATGATAGTGAAACACCTTTAACCTATCATAAAGTTCAGGCTGCTCCATTTCCCACTGCTATAGGAACAGGGTGGGCATGGTGGTCATAAACGCATCCTGAATCCATGGCAATCCTGCAGCTGTGGTTTAGGTGAAGCATTCAGTCATATGGGTAGGGAATGGCTGGACACATGCACAGGCAGGAGATGGCAGTAAAAGCAAAATGTGTTTATTTGAACACCAAGGCAGAAGTACAGATATGGCAGGCAAACTCATAGTCCATAAACAGAAACAAAGTTCAGGCTAATGGCAGACAGAGCATCACAGATGAGACAAAATCCAATATTCAGAAACAGGCAAGAAGTCAAAGAGACCAAAACAGCAATCAAAACTAGGCTTGACAATAGCAGAAACAAAGGCATGACTAAACTAATGCTTTGCCAAGATGTGTTGACTTGACTTTGCCAAGTCAAGGTGTGACTGAGAGTCCTTATGTACTGTAGGTGTTTGTAGATTGGATGCACTTGCATCCAATCAGCCGTCATGTGACGAGAAGCCCGGGAGTGTATCGGGCATCTTGGTAGAGTGCAAGTGCGCATGGAAAATGGAGTTCTCAAAGAACATGCTGTGCCGGTAGCAAGGGGCAGATTCCTGACAGTATGACCTTTATAAAGGCTGATCTCTGGCCATGTTTAGAAAGCCAGATTCAGATGATGTCACATGACTACTATTGCAGTCTTAGACCACCTCAAACTCAGTTTCCCAGCAGTCACAGTGAATTACAAACATGGCTGCAAAGGACTGCAATTCCTGCACCTTGCACCTAGGTCCCAATCTCCAGATATCTAATTGGGTGCCACCTGTCAGGCAATTATTATGAGCCCAAGCTATTTATAGCCCCAGTGTACTGAAGCTTGTAGTATTGCATTGAAGCATTGTTTATAACTTTCACTGCATTTCCAAACCTTTGGTTTTTTTTACAAATTGTTCTCTGGCTTGACCCTTCATTGTTTCATAGACCTTGATTCCTGCCTGCTCTCTGATATTCCTGTTTGCCTAGTATTTGGATATTTTGCCTGTTATATAGTGCCTTACATATGGACTGTTCCTGTTTGCTTATTCTCCTAAAAAACTCTCCTGCAATTCCACCCACCTCTTGTCTCCTGATCTGACAGATGAGTTCAGGGCCAGATGAAGGTGGTTCAACACTGTGTGAGCTCTTATTTCTGTCTAGGAATTACCAGAAGGTACAGTGATGAGTAAGGACGAGACTCTCACTACAGAGCTGATTCAGGCTAAAACGCCTCCTGAGAGGGGCAAAGATGGTCTTTTATTTTGACATCACTGTCAATAGGAAGCAGATTTATAGATTGGACAGACGGGCAGCCACATGAGCATCAATAAAATTTAAAACACAGTCTGTCCACATGGTGAGAGGAGAATTCAGAATGCACAGTAACCTTCACTTGGGCAGAGAAGAAAGGACCTTGATGATTTCATTTGCTTGAAAGGACAGAGGTGACCTGCCACCCATTTAATTCAATTCTCAGTGATGGATGAAAGACGTTATTTACTTATTTATTTATTTATTCATTCATTCATTCATTCATTCATTTACTCATTCATTCATTCATTCATATATGTAACAGGTTTTGGATATCTATGAATGTGACATTACAATAAGGAAGCCAGTTAAGCCGCTGCTCTTCATAATCACTTAGAAGTAAATACTTATTCATTGCCGTGGAACTGAAAAATATTCATTCTTTTATCTACATAAATGACAAATTGTATAATTAATCACCACATTCTGATTTGTAACCAATGAAAGTAATGCCATTGCTGCTAGGCATGTGACATAAATGACTACATTTATACATGTGGTTCTTAATATTACCTTGTCAGTATATTTAGTTTACTGAAACTTTCAATAGAGGGAACAATCCGATATTGTTCCCAGAAAATATAGTAAATTTGTAATTACTAATGTTCACCTTGGCCTGTTATGAGAAGTTTACCACAGGTGATGGGCCACCTGATTATACATTCCAACATGTGTCAATAATTTATACATGCTTTACTAAGTTTTTGACCAGAGGACTTAGCTATCATCAAAGTCAACTTACAATTTTGTATAGACACAGTTTATTATCAAGCTATTGAATTTTATGGTAGAACAAATTTGATTTATTTGTGTACAACAACTGCCTGAGAATAGGAAGTTTGCTGAACTATATTAGTGTGAACAAAATATAACCATGCAAATCCATATTTAATTAAAAATAGAATGAGACAGCATAACAGATATTGAATCTGAAATTTTATTGTTTTTTGGAAAATATATGCTCATTTTGAATTTGGTGCCAGCAACACGTTTAAAAAATGCAGGGACAGGGGAACGTTTACTACTGTGCTGCATCACCTCTCCTTTTAACAACACTGTAAATGTTTGGGAACTGAGGAGATCAACTGCTGGAGTGTTAAAAATTAAACATAGTCCAATTCTTGCCTGATAGAGGATTTCAGCGGCTCAACAGTTCAGGGTCTCCTTTGTTGTATTTTTGTTACATGATGTGCCAAATGTTTACAATGAGTGACAGGTCTGGGCTGCAGGCAGGACAGTTGTGCAGAATGTGTTTTGGCATTGTCTTGCTAAAATTGTCAAGGCCTTCCCTGAAAAAGACATTGTCTGGATGGCAGCATATGTTGCTGCGAAACCTGTATATATCATTCAGCAATAATGATGCCTTCCCAGATGTGCAAGCTACCCATGCCACATGTACTAATGCACCCTCATATCATCACGGATCCTGGCTTTTGAACTGTGTGCTGATAAGCTGCATGGTCCCTCTCCTCTTTAGCCTGGAGGATGCAGTGTGGATGATTTCCAAAAAGAATTTAAAATTTTGATTCATCAGACCAGAGAACAGTTTTCCACTTCACCTCAGTCCATCTTAAATGAGTTCAGGCCCACAGAAAGTGGCAGCATTTCTGGATCATGTTTATGTATGATTTCTTATTTTTTCAATGTAAAGTTTTAACCTGCATTTTTGGATGCAATGACAAACTGTGCTCACAGACAATGGTTTTCGGAAGTGTTCCTGAGCTCCATGCAGCGATTTCACTTCAAAATCACATCTGTTTTTAATGCAGTGCCACCTGAGGGCCCACACCACGGATGTATAGCATTGGTTTTCAGCCTAGTCCATTGTGTACAGAGATTTCTCTTGAGTCTATGAATCTTTTAATGATATTATGTACAGTAGATGATGAAATTCCCAAATTCTTTGCAATTGCTGGTTGACGAACATTATTTTTAAATTGTTGCATTATTTGCCTACACTAGACACTGCCTCTCTGGTATACTCTCTGGGATGCTCTTTATATATACAATCATGTTACTATCCTGTTGCAAATTAAGATTATTAACTTTTTTAACATTAAACAACATTTCCACTCTTTTGTTGCCTCATCCCAACTTTTTTGAAACGTGTTGCTGGCATCAAATTCAAAATGAGCATACAGTGTATATTTTTCATAAAACAATTACATTTCTCAGTTGTAACATTTTATTTTTAATTACTTTTAATCATTTGTTTACCAATGCTTAACCTATTGACCAATGACCAACTACAAGAAACACCTTACCACTTGCTTGCCAACAAGGGTTTCTCCACCAAATAATAAGTTATGTTTTGCTTGGGTATCAAATACTTATTTCTTTCAGTGACAAGCAAATCAATTTATAACCTTTATGTAATATGTTTTTTGGATTTTTGGTTAATATTCTGTCTCTCTCCTTTAAAATGAAACTACCATAAAAACAATTATAAACAATTGTTCATGTCTTTGTAAGTGAGCAAACTTACAAATTCAGCAGGGGATCAAATAATTATTTTCCCCACTGTACCTCAAAGCACTTTTCACACCCGTTACAACACCACGCTCCCGCCAATCCTCTAGCACTACTTGACTGGTCCCACAGTCTTTCAATGTACAAGGAGACAGGCAACAAGTCTCTTCTCTTTTCTGGCAACTAGGTGGTGGAATGAACTTCCCCTTGATATCCAAACAGCTGACTCACTGGCTGTCTTCAAGCGACGTCTAAAGAAGTACTTAAATCTATTTTTTTATTAAAATATATATTGTCTTTTCTTCCAATATTACCTCCTCAGGAAAGTTTTTGAAGGATGGTATTCTTTGTCTGTCCTAGTGAACAAGTATCAAGATGTATTTATTAATAGAGACTTCAAAGAGAACTTCTGCAAATCATTCTGGACAATGGCAACCTCCAAATGCCATAAATAGAAATCTAAGATGAGTCAATGAATGAAAACAATTGGAAATCAACAACAACCTAGCAGCTGTCACACTTTAATCAACATAATTATAAGTATGAGTACTCAAAATATAATTTCATAACAAAGGCTGAAAGTGTTTTTGAACATTTTTGTGTGCATGTTGTACAGTCTGTGTGTGTGTGTGCGTGTGTGTGTGTGTGTGTGTGTGTGTGTGTGTGTGTGTGTGTGAGTTTACATAAAATTCTGATCAGAAATTTTAACAAATACATAAATTTTAAAAAATACAAATTTTAATTAAAGCATCATAATCAATGTTTATGATAATCAATGATCAATGTTTTCTCTCTTTTAAACCTGGCAACCTCTAACACACAGCAGAGCATGAAGTTATGCCATCTAAATGTATGCACTCACACATTCAGTCAGTGAGGCAGTCAGTCTCACTCATCTGTGCTGAACATGGCTGTGGAATTCTCCCTTAGGGATTTCAAGCTGCTTTAGGGTTGGAGTTTGAGAGAGCATTGTTGAGCTCTAAGATCTGCCTGGCTTCAGTCAGGGTTGAGGACAGATGGCCTACTGGACGTCCAAGTTGCAGCCTTCTGGTTCTCTCCAATTGTCACATATGTTTCCCCCTGCAGCAACCGGTGATGGGTTTCCCACAATCCAACATACTCATCGCCATGGTTACTTAGCCCTAACACTGCATATGAGCTGACATGCAAGGAATCACATATCTAGGGAATCATCCAAAAGAAAAAAAATGCCACTGCAGTGAGAAGGTTCAAAATATACTTGCAAGAGTGAATTCCTTTTCATTAAAATGGTTTATCAAGATTTAGTAAATCTATGATTTCATAGATCATTAAAGAATATGTCAACATATATTGAAAATGTGCACTACCACATTGCATTGTATCAAGCCTGTCATGGTCCATCAGAAGACCCTAACTAAAATATGGTAAATACATCTAAATAAATATAGACAAATAATTTTCTTGAGAAATTGTCTTTCTATGACCTACTAAAGACCCTGAGATAATTTGGAGCCTGTTTCAGTCATATCAAATCACTGCCTAAAAAACAGCTTGCCATGCATGAAAAAAAATAATCCATAATAATTAACCCTGGTTTTTATATCTTTAAAATCAGAATTTTCTTGTCACAACTACCAGCACAATCAGGGTGACCCAGATAAACCCTGCCATCTCAGATGGATTGGACATATTGGTTGATTTCAGCAGCCAAAGCTCCTTCGAGCAACCAGAAGGGAATGATACAGCAGAGTGGTTAGCCTGGAATTGTAGCTGCATGTGCCTTTGTCCTCTGGTGTTGTGGACATTAGACATTCATGTATCAGTAGACCTGTCTAATTAATATTATATATAACCCATGGTGATATTTCCAAGCCCGGTATAGCATCATTATAGACTTTTCTGAAATATTTCACCAGGTGGACTCACTAACTGTGACACACTATGTCTACTCAATTTCATTTTCAATGTGCTCCAGCAGTTTTTATGCAGAGCTTGAACAGAGTTTGCCATATGAGCCAATGTGTAAATTCACACTATTTCATCTCATTTGGAAAATAATTAGCAGGTGAACAAAATGTAGCATCTCTGTCATTAGCAACCAGTTTGGCTTGCTTGCTTACTAATAGCTTAGGCTTTTTCATGCACTATAATACTGCAAATGAATCAGTTACAATAATCAGACAATTAACGCCTTATATGTGTTCCTTAAAGTAAATTATACAGCTTGGTTAAACTCTCAAATCTGCTTGGTTAGAAGATGTGCATTATTCATATATGTTAAATACATTTAAATAAACATAGACAAATAATTTTCTTAAGAAATTGTCTTTCTATGACCCTATGCTATGGAGCTTGTTTCGAGCAAACCAAACAACATCCTCAAAAACAGCTTACTGTGTACGGGAAAAAAAATCGATAATGATTAACCTTGGTTTTGGATCTTTCTACTAATACAGTCAGAATCAGAATTGGCATGACCCAGACAGTAGTTATGGGCATGATAAGAATAATAGGTTAATATTTATCCGCTCATTGTAATCCGTTATTGTTTCTATAGTAACAACTCATTCACAGGGGTTTGTATGGCTGACATTCTAAGACTAATAGTAATGGATTTAAAAAGCATGCTGTTATTTAACAAAGAAAAACCTGTAATCATTGGTGTAATGAAGTTTTTTGTTAGGAAACATTTATTACACAGTTATGAAAGGAGTTTCTTATGTATGTGAGAGAGCGCAAGAGAGCGGGAGAACAAGAGACAGAGAGAGAGAGAAATGCTGGCGAGGGAATGTTCTACAACATTAAATCTTAAGTATAAATCTTTAAATTGTGCAATGTGTCATTAATACATTAATATTAATAAATTAAACAATCACAGCAATCATTGGCAAATCGCTGTGGTATAAGCAGAATAATACATACAGAATCATGCACTCTAGAGTCAAGACCATGTGGTTATATTAATACATGCCACTTCAGGGTGGTAATTGTGTGACATGAAGCTAGCCTTGCATGGACTATTTTCATATAACTGTATGGTCTGGAGTGTGCTATTCCTTACATGTTATGTTTTTTTCCAATTGCAGTGACTTTTTCTTTTACTATTGGCTGAATGTTTGAGCACCTAAATACACTAAGCTACCCAGTTTTTATTTCTGAATGTGTAAGAAAAAGTTGGCTGTAGATGAAGATCTGAGATTTGTGTTGTATTTAAATTCATTCATACATTTATTCATTCATTCTTCTGTAACAGCTTTATCCTGATCAAGGTGAATACAGAGCCTAAATCGGAAGCACTGGCACAAGGTAGGAAAACACTCTGGATGAGACACATGTCTATAACGAGATGTTATGAACTCACTTATTCATGTCTAGGGGCAATTAGCATAGCCAGTCCACCTATTGGCTGGCTTTTGGAAGTTGGGAGGAAACCAAATAACTCAGAGGAAAGCCATGTAGACATGGGGAGAACATGTGAAACTCCGCACAGACGGTAACACAGTTGTCTTAATGATAATGCAATCTGAAATCATTAATGCTCTGAAACTACAAGGTTCCATCTAAAAAGTCATGGAAGAAGTCCTCAACCCTATTCAGATTGGATTGTTTTATCAGCAGACATTGGCAAATAATTTTTTACATGTCTCCTCGATGATAAAATACAAGTAGTCAAACTAGCAGCAAGAAGCAGCAGTTTATTATTTTTTTTGTAAGGTAAAATCTGCAAAGAAAATCACAGACATGTGCACCTGGGCAGGTCTAAAATGATCAGATGAGTGCGGAGTTTGGTGAAAAACACAAATAATTCAGCGTTAAATCCGGCCTAATTTTCTCTGAAGAGGCTTGAGAAAAACATTGACATGGCCAATCTGGATGGAATTTAAAGCACAGAGGAGTACCTGAATAAATAGGAAATTACAGCAGGACCCCTTGTACATATAATCCTGTCTGGATAGAGCTCTTCAGTGCTGATGTCATAGATGTAGCCAGATGTAGTACACATTTTATTTAAAAGTCTATGCTACATATCTCACACTTGTTATACACTTCACCAGTTATACACTGAGTATGGCAAGGTAAATCACCTTCATCAGATGATCTGCATCTACAGGACAAATAGGGATTGTTTCAGTGATTTGTCTGTAAATAGATCACAGATCATAGCTACTGAAGCATGCTGGTTTGTTATAATTTCAATCCTACATTATAGTTAGATATTCATGTAAACTGCATAAAGACTTCCAGCTCATGTAATTGTACTAAACTAGGTTGTAATATGACAAATTCCTTTAATCTCATGCATCTCTCATCATTGTATGGAAACCCTGTTTGGCATCAAATAATAGTCATTATAAGAGGTAATCCAAAGAAATATAATTTCTCCAAATAGTACTGCAGCCTTGTCTAAACCAATTATAGAAACAACATTGGTAATGAGGATAGCGAAAGGGCTGAAATGTTGGAATTTAAAGGTATTGTGGTATGAAGTTATTTTTCTTTGGTAAGCCATTAATTATGGGGTTCCATCATGCCACTGCCACATCTTATACCACAGCTTACAGAATTCCTAAAACATTACAGTTACTGTTTAAACTGTAGAAGATTCCTCAGAAATGATCCTTGTTTGAGTACTCACTGATGCAGTTCCCCTTGCTGTTGCCTTAACAGATCAGAATTAAATTACTCTATTTGTGGTAAAGTTCCTGAAATTAATATAACTGTGTTTTCACATGTGAATTACACAAATACAGCACCACTGCCTCAGGCAGTTCAGATGAAAGACCCAAAATAATCCCTAACTGCTGCTTTATGCTGTGTGATAACAGCAGGCTTATGAGTTTATTAAATGTCAACACTGTATGAGGTGATGCTAATAACATCTTTCACAGATTTTGTGACTGTGTAATATCAGATATGCTGCAAGTCAGATTATAAAATTAAGATTCTCTCACAATATACCTATGATGCAATAAAGTGATGACATTTTGCTTTTTATATGTTTATCATAATGTCCACATGCTGAGGTTTTGGTGCAAAATTTATGACACTGCCAGAACTTCTTTGGTTACAATCAGCCCATTCACATGTATACAGATGTTAGATTTTTATTTGAGTGATGTCCTCCCATCCACAGTCCAAGGACCTGTTAAAACTGGGTTTCAATGTTTCCATATGGATGGGAAAATGATAGAGTCACAAAGTCACCCTGCACGTACAACACTGGGGTTTTGCATGTGTTATAAATGTACTAGAACTCCATTTTTCCTGACTGATGACCAGGCTGGTACTTTGTGGTCTGTAATTACTTATTTGGTAAAAAAAATTATTTCAGTTTTGTTTTATTATTATAGTCTTGGGCGAAGGTGCCAGAATATGATACATGCTGTCCCGTTCAGTGATATACCAAACTATGTCAATGTCAAAGTCAACAGTGCCAATCTGATTGACAAGGGTGAGAGAGTATGACATCCCTCCCACCCAGGCCAATTTTGCTTTCCTGACCCTCAGCCATGGATGGCGGTGCACCAGTAAAGTATACAACCTATTGTTTAAATCCTGTGTTCACTAGCCAAGGGAACATAACTGTTTAGACATAACCTTTGGCATATCCATTGGCAATTACAGCAAAAGTTGTCCATAGTGGGCATCTGTGGGCTTATGTATGTGGAATAGCTGTCTTGCATGTGTTTCTTGCTGACCTGTGAGCAGCAGTTTGAAAATGCAGTTGGCTGGCTTCACCTCTCTCTGAGGAAGTACATATTAATCTTCGACTTCCCTGGTTGGTAAATGTTGTATGAGAGACTATAGCTGCCAGTTGAGGAATTGGCAGAAAATTGGCAGATGACCAAAGTGGTAGATAACCAAAAAATGGAAATGTAGGGGTAAATGTTTTCAAAAATATCTGTATATCTGTACATGGGGCCTAAGACAACAGGAAAAAAAATTGTATATGTATATATACAGATAAGACCACAGAACACAACCTATGAGCAGGGTTGGGAGGGTTACTTTAAAAATTTATTCTGATACAATTACTAATTATCTGCTAAAAATGTACTAAGTAATGTAATCTAATTACCACAAAATTAATGTAACTTATTCTTTTCCGTTACTTTTGGATTACTGCATTACCAAATATGTGGATAATGACAGCATTTTCTCAGCTGGAAGGCAGAACTTGCACTGTACTGTGGTAATGTTCCACTTTTCTGCTTTAAAGAAAAAACAATGGTGGAATTTCCACCCAGTGAACACATTTTTTCACTAGAGGCCATGAAAATGAATTGATGACTGTCATGATCTGTCCCTCGCTGCATGCACAGCGTGCTCTGTGAACGTGGCCACATGCAGCATGATACCGATCATCTGTCATTCACAGCACGGCAACATACACTTCCGCATTATACCATGAACTACTATTATGGACTACAGCTCCCAGTATGCTCCCAGCCAAGATGATCGTCACACACTCCTGGACTATGGTTGAAGTTCAAGTTGCTTTTATTGTCATTTCAACCATATACAGATGATACAGTACATAGTGAAACGAGATAACGTTTTTCCAGGACCAAGGTGCTGCGTATAAGACAACACAGAAGTACAAAAGTACTCGTGTGCAACAGAAGACAACATAAGACAACATAAAGTGCATTTGTGCAAACATGTGCAATCATATCATCACTTGATATCACATGACTGTTAATTGGATGCAGTTGCAACCAATTCATGCACACACTCACGCATAGTTTAAAGGACCCTTAGTTTCACAGTTACTTTGCAAAGCATTAGTTTAGCCTCAGCGTCTGGTATTGCCAAGCCTTGATATCTCAAGATTGTTTTATGGTTCTTGATTGTGCTTTATTTCTCTAGTTTTTTTATTCTGTCCTGCCTCTGACATCCTGTTTGTGCCTCGCCTGATCTTTAGCCTGTTTTGTGGATTACTATTTTGACTGATGATTTGGTACCTTTGCCTTTGTGTGTAAATAAACACATTTACTTTTCCTGCCATCTCCTACCTGCGTATGTGTCCAGCCACACCCCACACTCCTGACAGAATGCTTCGCCAAAACTGGGACGCAGCAGGATCGCTGTAGATTCAGGATGGTTTTATGCCCACCTTGCCCACCCTGTTCATACAGCAATGGGAGATGGAGCAGCCTGAACTGTATGATGGGGTAAAGGAACATCCGTGCGTGTTTTTGCTTCACTGCCATTTGTTTTGGGAAGGCCTGGTGGAGCCTAGGCCTTCAGACCTCCTCTGAGTGAAGTGCATGATACGTTGGCTAACTGGACCTGCACTCCTGTTTGCTAAGAACCTCATCACCATGGAGTACCCGTGTCTATGGAATCCTGTGGACTTTGGGGAGATACTCATGTGGTTCTACAGAGCCTTCAGGAAGGCAACCTTCACCACAGAGAGCCCTCGGCAGGCTGAGAAGGCAGCCTGTGCCCCAGAGTTCCCTCGGCAGGCTGAGAAGGCAGCCTGCGCTCCTGAGCCTCCTGCAGTGGCTGAGATGATGGCCAGTATGCCTGAGCTTCCTCCAGAGGCAAAAAAGGAGGCCTTTGCTCTAGAACACATTCCTGGTTTCGAGGATGACATTGTCACCCCTCCACCAGGTTTTGAAGACAATGTTGTCACTGAGTCCAAGTCCAAGTTCACACCTGAACCCAAGTTTATGCCTAAGTCTAACTGAAGTCCACGCCTGAGTCAAGTCCATGCCAGAGTCCAAGTCCATGCCTGAGTTCAAGTCCAAGTCCATGCCTGAGTTCAAGTCCAAGTCCATGCCTGAGACTTAGTCCAAGTCCATGCCTGAGACTTAGTCCAAGTCCATGTTCTCTTCTTAACCCAAGTCTGAGCCTGCTCTCACTGTCGCAGAGCCAGAGCCACTCCAGGCACAGTCGCAAAGCCAGTGCCTGCTCCAGCCTCAGCCGCACAGCCTGTTCTGGCCTCAGCATCATGGCCTGTTTCAGCCTCAGCCCCAAAGTCTGTATCAGCCACAAAGTCTGTTCCAGTCTTAGAGAACTCTCCAGCCATGGTGCTCACAGTCACAGAGCCAGGGCATGTTCCAGTTATAATTTCCAAACTCACAGAGCCAGAACCTGCTCCAGCCACAGGCGAGGAACCAGAGTCCGCTCCAGCCACAGTCTCCACAGTCTCAGAGCCAGAGCCTGCTCCAGCCATAGTAAAAGTCTCTAAATTCTCCAAGCCAGTTCCAGCATCTGAACCTGCTCCGGCTCCAGTTCCAGTCACAAGGACCATTCCACTTCCAGTGAATGACCCTGATCTAGTTCCAGCCACAGAATCTGCTCTAGGTGCCAACTCTGCTCCAGTTCCAGTTTCCACGCTCGTTCCAGCCAGCGTGCGGAGTGTGCTCTTCCACATTATGCCATAAAATATTATTATGGACTATAGTTCCCAGTATGCTCCCAGCCAACATGGCCGACACACACTCCTGGACTCTGTATCACATGACTGTTAATTAGATGCAGATGCATCCAATTCATGCACGCACTCACACATAGTTTAAAGGACCCTTAGTTTCACAGTTACTTTGCAACGAATTAGTTTAACCTCAGTGTCTGCTATTCTCAAGACTTGATATCTCGTGTTTGTTTTATGGTTCTTGATTGTGTTTTGTTTCTCTGGTTTTGTGATTCTGTCCTGCCTCTGACATTCTGTCTGTGCCTCGCCTGATCTTTAGCCTGCTTTGTGAATTTCTCTTTTACCTGACAATTTGGTACCTTTGCCTCCATGTGTAAACAAACACATTAACTTTTACTGCCATCTCCTACCTGCGTATGTGTCCAGCCACACTCCTGACAATGACTGTAAGATTAGCTAGGGTTTCACTTGAGACCAGAGTGGTGTTGTGAGACTCGTGAAATGTTTTGAGCACATATGCATGTAGTATATATTTCTTATTTAGGTTTGCAACTAGTGATTTTTTTATTATTATTATTTTCAGGGTGTTAATTGAATTATCTTTCTTTGATTATTCATTTGGTTTGGTCATACAAATATATTTATTTAAAATATTTATTTGCAGCATTTTAATCAGCACAACTACAGAATTTTTTTAACTAGGCTGAATTAAATAGCAGTTCACTAATTACAACATTAGTGTTATTTATCAGATAATGTGCCACAGCATGAGAATCTTATCAAGTGCTCATGTCAACCAAATGAATGTTGATACTCATTCAGTGTAAGCATTATACATGAATAGTACTGAATAAACATAAAGATAACTCAAGGTGATGGTATAGCCTACATTGTTTTCTGCTGATCACTTCCTTAATCACTTACCACACTTTTTGCAGCACTCTGTCTGTATTTCACACCATGATTTGTTAAAATTTTGAACAGACAAATTCAAAATAAAGATAAAATAAATATCAGCTGCCTGTTTTGCTCACTGAAGTTCTCCCATGCTAAGTTCAATTTGCTTGCTGTGTGCATGTGGGGGCAAAACATTTTCAGTGTGTGGAGTCAACTCTAAAGATTTGCATTTGACTCTTAGTTTTCAATGCCCGAGATTAGTGAATCGACTCTTTTTGAGATCGACTTGTGAACTGAAAGCAGGGTTGGAAAAATAGTTTTTGTAAACTAATTGACTCAAATAGCTTCACTAGTTCCTGCTTAACAAAACATAACAAACCTGGACAATTTAAGCAGGGACATCACGCTTCTCCTCACATTCCCACAAATGAATGATAATATTATTCACATTAAAACACAATTTATGTCATGAGGCCAACAGGGTAGTGTACTATAAAGAGTTTCATACCGTAGAGAAAGTCCTACTGATGTTTCTGCTCCTCCATTTAACTCAAATGTGTTTTAATGAACTGGCATAGTGCATGCACAGTGTGTTTCATAACAAAGTTCAACTAATAATGAAATTATTGGCAATTATTTTGATCATTGATTTTTATTGATTTTGCTGATTAGTTGTTGCAGCCCTTATGCATTTCATAATATTGTAATCCTGTAAATAATCCCTGGTTTTACTAAGTTTCTGTAATCTGATTACATTGGGTTTTTTTTCTGTAATTATAACAGAATACAGATACCTTTTTTGTATCCTAATTATGTAATGCTGTTCCATGTACTACATTTCTATGCAAAAGCCTGCTTACAAGCTTCACCTGCATGGTGAGTACTTGCACAAGCCAGATGATACTCTTGCAGCAACTGTGTTCTATAGGTGTTTATTTTAGAGAGAAAAATACCAATTATATTTTAAAATATGAAGAATACACTAATGATTTTGGAGCATATTGCTTAGGTAAATATTACAGTATCTTGATTAAACTTGTTACACTTTTGTTTGCCCAATAGTCTTAACAGGGCCAATATTTTGGAGGAAAAATGCTATATTTTCTCAAAACCACAACTACTCCTAACATGACACCAGGAATCCCAATATTCTGATTTTAAGAATCTGTCACTAAATTCATTTGACAAGGTAACTAAGTAAACACCTAACAAAGTTATTTTAAATATATCATTCCAACTACTCAGACACATTTCAATTGTCATATCAAACATATATTTCAGATATATACGTTTCATTTTCTTTCTCATGTCTCCCAAGCCTCAAGGTTTCACCTGTTTCACAGGTTCCAAAGCACTGAAAGGTATTTAAGCCTGAACGAATCACACTAGCCATGCTGCATAAAATATCATAATTTCTAAACTAATTACTGCATTGAATATTTTATTAACCTAAATTCACTGAAGTAAGAACAAGAATCAGCAGTGAATAACAAGAATGGTCAGTGAAAAATTATTTCACAGGAAAGTAAACTTCAGCACTGAATGCCCTTGTCAATGCTTTCTCCAACAAATAATGTTGTAGTGCAGAACTAATTTCATTAGTGGCTGCCATTTGTGAATGATTAAGGCCTGTTCTCACGCAGCGCTGTGCTGGCCACAAAGATCTCAGAGGTTAATAACCAGTTACAATCAATTATGCAACCAATCTGATACAATCAATGAGTGCCTCCAAACTAACACAGGAGAAAAGCAATGCTGTGCACAATCAAACCATATGGATATGCCAGTACATGCTACAGGACAAGGTGAATGCATTTAGAATATTGCAGCTATGAATAAAAATGAGGAGTTCTGAATGTTGTTAGGAGGAGGAAAGGTTGAGGTGTATAATGTCATTCATGGGAGATTCACAGACCACTTGCTTCATTTTACATAATATCCTCTGTCTGGTTACCTCCATAAATCTTTCAAATTTTTTGCCATTCCTAAAATCATGTCTATAGCCAATGAGTAACTATCATTCATCAAATTTTCATTATATAACTTCTTTTTTTAGTGCAGTGGTAGCATTGCCTCCTCGCAGCTCCAGATACCTGAGTTCGATCCTGAGCTCAGCTAAGTGTTTTGCATGTTCTCCTCTTGATTGTGTTTTCACAGCTCACTGGCTGTAGATGGTTCGCTGACTAGCTCTCACAGTTGAAAAACATGCAGGTGGATTGGCTATGCTAGATTGCGCCTATGTATAAATGTGAGTAAATGTGAATGGTGCCCTGTGACGCACTGGTATCCCAGCCTTGGTGAATTCTCTCTCCTTGCATCTAGTGTTGCCAGGATTGGCTCTGGATCCACTGCAACCCTGACCAGGATAAAGCAGTTGACGAAAAGGAATGAATGAATACTTTATTTCTTTCCTCTGATTTTAGATAACTGTGGTCTGGTGATCGTTTCCCATTTATTAGCTTACAGCTACATAATTAAGGGTGCATTTCTTGTAAATTAGATGTGTACAAATGTAATTGGGGATTGCTCTAAGAATATGACATTAATAATTAACTATTGGATAAGAGCTTGCAGCTGATTGATCATTTGAGCTTAAATGGCTATTCGTTTTGGGACAGCAATAGCATCATTCTCGTCTCTATTTTCTTTCTTTTCTTTTTTTTTTTAACCAATTCTTATCTGCTGCTTGTCTTTTCTGTGTCTTGGAATTTTTTTCACCAAATCAGACACCACAGTGGAGTTGGGGCAGAACATTCTCTAATAGGCCCTGAGCATTGCACCGACATCATCATCAACCATAGCAAACATATCTAGGACTAAGGATGACTAAACGCAAACCCTGGATCTTCTTGACACAATGTTGTTGATATTGATTTGTTTATTATCTCCGTCACTGATCATTATTGTAGGCTTGCTATTTCGACTTCTGATGTTCTGAATGTTTCCAATTTGTTCTTATAGCAAAAATTAGATCTTGTTTATTTTTTCTGGCTTCATGGTCATGTGCTAAAGTTTTATGTTTTTCTATCACTCTCTATACTGAATGTCATATTTCTCATTTCATGTTTCGGTATGCTCTCAGAATGATCTCAAAACACACCAAAGTCAGAGGTGACATACTGTCTGGCTTGGCCTGCTTCTCCCTTATCTCTCCCCATTCCTTCACTCCTTCTCTGTACATAAGCTGGTTTCTTCATTTTTAGAATGTGCTAGTGAAATCTTTCTGATGGAATACTTCTACAAGTGAAAAACTGCTCTGAAGTTTCTTGAAGTATGCAATAAACACCAGAGTCTGAAGATCAACACTAGTCCCTTGCACTGATCCCTCCTTGCCATATTTCTAACAATGCTTCATGAAATTCTCATGAATCAGCCAAAGATCTGTTTGAACACTATTGTGCTCATACTTATGTTATTTTGAAGAATAAAGGCCACTATGAGGCTTTGTGTCCATTCCTCTATGCTATTAATTTCCAGTATCTTGTAGGAATACTGAATTCTGTTTTTTTTTTTTTTTAAATATATGCTTTTGAAGTTTGTAGTGATCCTAAATTGTCTTAGTACGTCCTTGTGTCTAATGATGCTCTTAGGACACAAAGTCCAGCTGAGTATCTCAGAGGGAACAAATTTCACAAGGAACTGATTTGTATGTGTGTGGCTCCAATCTGGTGCGTAATGTGACATGATTACTAAGTAAGTTGATTACAAACCAGCTTCTTGACATTTATCAGATGATGACACACCAAAGTAAGCCATCTTATACAAGCTATTACTCCAACACCATGTGCACTATGTTTATCCATCTGTCTTTTTTTTTTGTCCTGCATGTATTTTTGTCCTCCTCACTTGTGATTCTACATTAATTGCTTATCAAATCATGCATTTCTTTCAAATTTACTAATTGAGTATGTATATAACTTGAATGTATATATTACTGTATGAATGAACTGAATCTTTTTTTTTTAATTATTTAAGATTAATAAAGTAGGCAATCTGATCAAAATACAAACATTTCTTAGCAACATATTTAATGCTAAGTATTATTTGCAATTTCTTTGTGAAATGCTTGATTAAATATCTGTAAATCCAAACTGTGAACTTAAACGTTGTGTTCAAAGAGAATACAATTCAATAGAAAATTATTTTACTTTCTTAGAAAGCAGAACAGGTGAAAGGTATAAATAACAGGCAACGGTTGCTCTCTCAGGTAATTGATTACCTCGGCTTACAGCCAGTCATCTTGCTTGGGCCTTTGCCTGACAATCATTCTCTGATTTTCACTCAGCAGCATAAACAGTACCATAGACATGAATCAGCACTGTCTAGTCACAAGGGCTCTTTGCCAGCAGGGTCTTAGTGAAGCAGCACATCCTGCCAAAGCAGTGTCACACACTTGTATCAGACCTCATCCTCTATCTGGCTGGGCCCAAGTTAAGTTTAATTTTTATCTAAAGTCCTGACCACCCACTAATCCTACACTTCCAAAGAGCAAGGCTTGTTATCTGGAGTTCTCTCATCCAACCGACCACACAAATTGAATCCAGGTCTCACTCCTCCCTGTAGCCAGCTCTACAATACAGTCCAACTCCACATCACTTCAAGCAACTTACTGAAATCAAGTAATGATGCTTGATGATGTACTGGTTTTAGGCATCGGACCACTATATCAACTTATTGTTGAAACTTAATAAAAAAAAAAGTGTTATCAGGAAAATGATCTTGATCGCTGGTCAGATGGATTTTCAATTTTATCTTACTTATTATGTTGTGAGTGTAGCATGGGTGGCGACAGCTTACCACACAATTATTGAAGTAAAAAAAAAGATGCATGATTGCTTTTGGCAGCAAATATTCTCTCCTTTTTTGTAATGTTTTTATGCTTATATTGTAGAAGCATTTAATACATTTGACAATATCATGACATGAATGCCTTCAAACTTGAAAATGCAAAGATTTATGTGCCATTTATAACTGCAAACTTCAAAATCCCTTGAAAATGTTTGCATAATCACTGTGCCTATTCAATTTTGACACCAGTATTAGAACATAGTTGTAATAATGTATTAAATATGAGATGAAATACATGTACATATCAACACAATATGTATTTGGGTAAACACAAATTTAGGTTGGAGACAGGACAATAAAAGATACCAAAACAATAGCACATGGTGCTTATTGCAATGGGAACCATGGCACAAAGGGGAAATCTGTGAGAACAACAAAGAGACAACAGAAATCTGGCAAACCTCTACTCATCTTCTCAAATCAAATAATGGGCATAACCAATAACCACAACAATGATTTAAAGTAGAATAATGTGTTAGATTCATGTACATTATGCAACTGCTGGCATGGGTGAAGGTTTGCCAAGACATGGATCTTGTTCCTATGCCTAGTGAGATAGATGATCAGGCTGGCAAAGACAAATCCTGGAGTCATTCTGTTCCATCATTCATGCCAACAAGCTCGAAAGCTTTCCATAACAAAGCAACTTTTTTAGAACAGAGCAAACTGAGACCAGGTGCTTTGTTCAGATAAGACCAAACTTGAACTGTTCATAAATATGTTTGGCATAAACAGAGGGCTGCATATCTCAAAAAGTAAGCCATACATACTTTAAAATGTGGTTTAGCAATGCTCTGAGAATGCCTTGTTGCCAGTTATACTGAGGTATTTGTACAATACCATTAATTCTCAAAACTATAGAATATTTTGGTCAGAAAGTTAGTTCGCTCAAATTGGCTGAAATTTGACTGACTTGATTGATTGTCAACATTTTCAGCACGGGACATATTTTTAAATAAATGATTAGTATCAGTATTTACTATGCCCATATCGTAATTTGAGTCTAAAAATTTCTAAATTCTATTGATTGGAAATGTAGTTGATAAAACTCAACAGCTACAATTTACCACCAAGACTAGTATGGCTTTATAGTTCATTGCATTATTATTCATTTCTGATGCTAGAGAGATACAAGTCTTTAATAAACATATCACTTTCTAAATTTACATTGAGAGGTGCCAATAATTCCAGGTATAATTATGTGAATATAAGGAGTTGCATACTAAACTTTATGTAGAATTACAGTAATTACAGAGTGAAGTTTAACATTGGGTAGTTCAAGAGAAAAAGATGATTATTATTATTATTAAGAAGATCATTATTAGCAGACTACATGAAATGATGGGAAAATCAACAAGTGCACATATATGAATTGAAAATAAGCATAAAATGTATCAGATAAGGATGTTACATGTGTGGCTGTTGTCACCTGGTCAAATTTTGACATTTTCTACTATATGTATACCCTAAGCAGTTCTCAAAATTACAGGTTTTCTTGAATTGGTGCTTTTTTGCACGTATCTCAAACAGAAGTTGTTCAAGTTCAAGTTGTAACACTAGAATAAATATGTAATAATAAATTCAGGAAAAGATGAGAAATTCGCATACAACGATTTCATTTGCGTTCCACTGAAAGACACTGCAGCTACTCTACATTTACAACCTTAAACCTACATTTACAAACAATACATTACTTCCAAATTTTAAAGGATTTTAAAGGATTAAACTTTGTAGTGGGAAATGAGGTATCCCTTTGATTACCAGCATCATCGACATCAGTCTTTGTCTCATCACCTGAGGTGAAATTCACTTGCAGCATTTAAGCACAAGCCTTATAGTCATCTCTTCACTATCCATCAGGGTCTTGAGAGAAGCTGGAGCCAATCCCAGGACCCAAATCTTGCCTGAGTTCAGGAAAGAGGACGGGTACACCCTGGGCAGGTTGCCAATCTATCGCAAGGCTAACACAGTGAGATGAACAGCCATTTACATCTACTGGCATCTTAAAGTAGCCAGTTGACCTAAACTACATGTCTTTGGGCTGTGTGAGGAAACCCACACAGGCACAGGGAGAACATGCAAACTAGATGCCCCAGTTGGACATCAGGTTTGAACGCAGAACCTTCTTGCTGTGAGACGACATTGTTAACCACTGCACCACCATTCTGCCTTGTTAGTGGCTATGCGGAAATATTCACTCAACATTTAGCTTGTTGACCAAATTTATTGTTATCAATGTCTTTTAAGAATATTTAAACATTTTAAACTTTGTTCAATGTCATCTGTACAGTGTGGGAAACCACTCTTCTTTATTTCAGGATCATTTTGCTGAGGATTATTACCACACTGTTTTGGTAAAATATATGTTTTCTTAGAGTAAAGATGTTAAAGGATAACATTGACAGAAAAAAAGCATTTTGGTCTTTTGGCCAGATTTTTCAGCATTTTGGTTGTTTTCCAGAAATTAGGCCATAACAACATATAATGGGTTTGCTCAGACCACCACACTTATGAAGTGAGGATTACTATTATTATTATTATTATTATTATTATTAGCAGAAGTAGTTTCATTTATCACTGTTCATGTAGGATTTGATACTAATAAAATTAGTGCGGGCATAAATCTGGGTCCTACGACATCTTATCAAGCACAAACAAATATACAGAAAACATATTCATTGACCATTTACTGCTTAACTAATTGACAAATCACAGCACACCCACTGTATGATAGAAGATATAAATAAACAAGCTTGTGATGCTAAGCACCAAGGCCTTGTTTACAGCCTGCAGCAAGGCCCGTCTCCCTGAGGACACTCCCGCTATTAAACAAAGACAGTTACATAGTCATCTAAATGTGATTCTGTAGTCACATGATGCATGATCAAGTACACAGACACAGACACATACACAGGCACACTATCTAGAACAGTATCTTCCATGGTCTACTCCCTTCCTCTCCTTGTCTTCTGCATCAGCTCCTACACCCTCCTCCCTGCCATAATCTCAACAGCAATAAATATCCATTCAACGAGAGAGAAAGAACAGGGAGGGGAAAAGGATTCTCAAACATTACCTCTTTTTCCTCTTCAAAGAGCACTTAGTCTTAGCATTTACATCAGACGAAGAAGCAGCAATCAGAAGCAGCCCAGACTCACAGCATCACATGACTCTATACCACCTGCTCCCCTTTATTAGTCATGTGGTATGGATTATACCAGAGGATTCTGGGATTTGTAGTTTGCTGCAAAAATAAAATAAAATAAAATAAAATAAAATAAAATAAAAACTAAAAAATAAATGGGTAGAAGCTATATTTTACAAGACATATTGACTGCCCAGACTATTTCTCCTGGAATATTCATGATAGGAGTGCAGGATCTATGGATTCATAAACATGAAAAGAAATAGGTTTATACCATGTGAAACAATTTTGAAGGCACCTTTTCTCCTTCTCTGAGCTTCATGTAGTGTCCAGGTCAGTTCAGATTTAACTGTTCATTTTGTGCTCTTTTTTTCTGATCAGTCCTGATTTTGCTGGTCAGTAATGATATTCCTGACTGTTAGTGTTATACCTGATTTCACTGGTCATTCCTAAATTTGCTGGTTATTCCTGACATTGCAGGACAGTCATAATTTTGCTGGTCAAATGTGCAGTTTCCATCCATCTATTTCCAGACTATGGACACCATTGACTTTCTGACTTTTCATATGTCGGATTCAACCAACTGTATTTCCCTCCCTTACCCCTCCCTTCCCGAGCAGGTATTAGAATGTACGGCAGCCAACAGGTGCCTGTAGTGAACTTCCATGTACTCACATTCACAGTCCCTTGTTTTTTTTTTGTGCTAAATAAAAATTATGATCCTCCATTTATTAAATTTTGAGTTCTCAAACTTGTGAGCCAGCACCAGCAAACACTGATTCCTCTTCTTTCTTCTTCCTTGTCTTCCTTTCTTCTTTTCTGTCATCCTTCCGGTGCTTCTTTCCAGATTCCCGCTGACACGTGTAAAATCACAAAACGAAGAAGGCACTCTGTAGAGGTTTGTCCATTCTGGGCTACTCTAGTAGTGCAACATGGTGGCTCTGTAGAAGACATACCTAAGGAATATTATATTCCATTTCTGTTAATACATCCCCTAAAATCCTACATAGTGGACCTTTAAACATTAAAATACTTTAGTTCTGTGTAGTTATGAGAAAGGGAAGTTAATTTAAAGTTTGTATTATCCATCCTCATCTAGAAGTGACATAATTAGGCATACCACTCCCTCTCTTATCAAATCATTCCTGTAGCTGAGAGAGGCTGCTCTCCGCACTGCCTGAGCGAAATGTGGCTGCTAACTGTGGTGCTGAAGTTGATGGACGCTGCTGTCCGCAGTGTTGAAGCCTGGAAATCACAGTGGATGACAGCATGTGTGGGTGAGAAGCTGCTCCACTCAACAGCCTGTCATTTGCAATGTCTATTGGAGTGACCAAAATAATTTTATTAGTTCAGCATTAAAGATCGAATGCTGCAAATGAAGAATACTTTCAAAAAGAATAATAAAAAACAAATACAATGGTCATCAAACCAGGTTTGAGAACCACTGCTGTAATATTTGGATAAGAAACAGTAAGTAAACAGTGGAAACTATAGGTAATAGTGCAATAAACCTTCATAACATGCATCTTTAACAAATTTAAACAAAAAAAATTGCTGGTCAGAAAAAATTATTGCTCTGTTAATTGTATTTTTGCTGGGAGAAAGAGCAGCTGTGAAATCCACCAAAGGCTGTGGCTGCAGTAAAGGAAAAGAGAGAATGGCTTCATCAATGAGGACAAGCTGCTATACAAATTGGATTATTTTTTTCCAAATCAAATTATAAAACCATACCTGAATAATGCAAAATGAATAATGCAAATCTGAGTTATGGGCTTGACAAATCCTGATTCACCAAATTTCACCAAAAACTGCAGACGTCTTTCTTTTTCTTTATTAGGAACTTACAGTAATAACACATGGCTGCTCTCAAAAGAGGATATGCATGTTGGACCGCACACTAAAAAATTGGTGGCAAGATGTGTTCAAGAAAATAGTGTAACACACATTAAGGTGTATGATGTGATAAGATACAGGCTAAAAGAGAATTGGGTATAAAACCTGGTTGAGATTTATTCAAATCAAAGTAAAAATGACAATAAAATTCTAGTATACAAGTGCATATTGAATACATCCCTGAAAATATAAATCCTTCTACTGGGGATTGTGTGCAAAATAGCATGTCCTGGCGATCACGCATGGGTTAATAATTATACACTGTTGCCATTTTTAATTGAAGATGCAAAATACAGGCTGTTGTCAAGGCAAAAACGTTTGATTTTGTACTCACAATATAATTTACTAAGCCTGCAAATCTAATTATTATGTCTGAAGGCCAGGTATTAAATTTGCATAGATCTCTTTAAGCTAGTTGAAGAAAAAGTCATACCAAGTATGTATAATGAGTACTTCTAGTAAATTATGCCTTAGTGTCTTAAAATAATCAGAGGCATTTTCAAAATGATGACTTATTACTGTGGTTGTAAAAAAAAAAAAAAAAAAAAAAGGTATCCCAGGGAGAGAATAAGAATCCATCTGCTGAAAGTTTATTTTTTTTTGTGAAACAAAAAATGTCAAGAACTGTCCAGGTCAAAACCAAAAAAATAAATAAAAGACTCAGTGCAAGGCAAAACCAAATTGTAATAAAATATGTTCAGGGAACAGATTTAGGTAAAAATTCAAAAATTCAATATTAGCATCAAAACACAAGGACAAGGCAAATCAAAGTCATACACAGACTCATGTTTCATATAGGAAGTTCATAGAGTAACCAAGAATCTACAATTACAAGAGGTGCCCAAAGTGGTGGCCATTAGCTTCCAGACGTGTGTGTATATAAATATATATATATAAACATATATACAGGCCGTTTGATGCGTCTCACTGCCTTTAATCATCGTTAGACATAAATGTAAATTTCAGTTTATTCTTCTGGGATCCTCTTTGAGATCCAAACTCACCGCCATGGCATGAAGAATAATTAGCATGCAAAAAATCTCATTTATATACTGTACACACCCCCTACTTTGCACATAATGTCGTACACAATTTTTCCTCATAAATTACCTGCAAAATGGCCATTAAATGCACACACAATTTATCCCTGCACCTGTAAATTAATACTAGTAATAATGCTACCAGAGGTGTTTACTTTCAAACTGGTCTATATGTAATGTCAAGGTGGACATTTAACTGCCTCTCAAGGTTAAGCGGATATGGGTAAGGACAGAATTCTTTCTTTTGTCATGTACAGTCACACACACACAGATGCACACATACAAAAAGACACAAATAGACAAGGTGCTGATTATAATAACCTCCTGGAGCTCAAGTCAGTCAAAAGAGGTGACAGAAGAGAGAGAGAGAGAAATTTCAGGTGGCAGACTAAAGCAGTGCAAAGGGAAGGTGCATTAACAGGACTGAAATGTTATTGCACACAACCAAGCACTTTTCACACATTCACAATGTGGGCAAACAAAGTGCCTGTCAGCCCAAACACCTAGCATGATAATGATAATTACACCTCTGCCCCTGGGCAGGAAAGTTTCCTCCAAACCCTACAAAAGTGCTGCAGTTATCCAACACTCGTCTCATTAACAGATGCCAGTAAATGCATCAGTGTGTGATTAAAAAGATATTTTTGATTATACTGAGAATTAGTAATTTAAGACTTGGAAGGTGTTCATTCACCGTTTCCATTGATCTCACACCAAGGTTGAACTTTGTGACTTTCCACCACATTTGCTCATACTGGCCTGGAGAAGAACTCTGCTGATGGGATATGAAATGAAACAGCATGCAACAGTCTCCAGATTGAATTATAGATGGCTCCTATCTGCTGACAGAGGGCCAGTGTGTCAGGTCTCCTCAGCATCACCACTCTGTGCTCTAAGCCATATTGTCCCATTTACTGTCACCTTCCCAGAGATCGCAACAAGAAAGAAGTGACAGACTCCAAAGTCCAGTTTAGCTCTGAATGAAGTGATATAATTCCTTAAGGCATTAGGGATATATATATAAATATAAATA
>JAQQZR010000033.1:19316098-19327765 GCA_030068235.1 Notoglanidium macrostoma
TGTGTGTCTGTGTGTGTGTGTGTGTGTGTGTGTGTGTGTGTGTGTGTGTGTGTGTGTGTGTGTGTGTGTGTGTGTGGTCATGCATATGTTGCATGTTTGACTTGATTTGATAACATTGTTCTTTGTCTCCAGCCTCTGGAGAAAATGAACACTTTATGAATTTTGCATGCTCCATGAGGCTGCTAATAATAAATAAGTTAAATGCTTTTGCCTAAGCTGTTATTTCCTTTTATTTCCATTTGATGCAGCTCTGAAATTGCTAAATTCATGTGCCACAGATCACATTATCATTTCTCATCAAGACAGAGGCGCACGGAAAACCTCTTACAGGGCACATTTTCCTAGGCTCACCTCGGTATGTATGCAGGCCAGACCTTAGAAAAGAAGCTCAGCACATTTATGGGATATTACTGAAATGTTTTTCAAAGAAGGCCAGCTCTCCCCACTAATGCTATAACAACATTTGCTTCATAGTCAGCAGTGTGAACTCTTGAGTGTTTTAGCTTTAAACACTTATAGCTCCATAAATAGGCAGGAGAAGAATTTCACTTGTACACTCATGCCATGCAAGCCAGGAGACACAGGATGCATTCACAGTTCAGTGTTTATTAATACCACAGGCAAAGGTTCAAATGAGCAGGCGGAATCAAAGTCCGAAAACCAGAATAAAGTTCAGGTGATCAGTAAGCAACACAGGGAAGGTCAAACAAAGGCAGTGTCCAAAAAAACAGAAACAAAGTAAAAAAAAAAATAGAACACCAGTCACCGAGAAAAAGGGCTTGGCAATAGCGAACACTAAGGAGCTAGATTCATATTTTGTAAAAGCATTCACAAACGTTCTCAAATACTTTGTGTTGATTGGGTGCACCTGCATGTGAGTGTGTCATCCATATTGTCTGTAAGCATGGGTTCATGGGAATCATAGTCCGTGTCTGTGTCAGATTGCATGTCTGTGTCCTCCATGTTGTTAGTGTCTGTGTCCATGTCGGCCATGCTGTCTGTATCCAGGAATTTATGGGAATTGGAGGCTAAGGCAGGTAGCGCAGGTGCGGGAGCAGGTATGACAACTCATAGCAGAGATTTTGTTTTTATCACACGTTGCATTTAAGTATTGCTTCATTTTACATATGTCAGTAATTGTATTGTTATAGCAATAATAGTATACAATATTAAATAAACATATACATTCATCTGGCAATTCATTGTCACTTAAACCTTTACCAACCACAAAGCCATGTTTACTCTGGAGTATAGGCCACTAATTAAAAAGGCTATTTAAATAGACTGCTAATTGACTATAATTGTGTGGCATGGTGCGACATAAGTGCAGGATCGGGACACAGAGGTAAAAGCTATACAGTGTTTATTTTAAAACACAGCAAGCAGAGGTACATAAACGACAGGCAGAAGAGTAATCAAAGGTACAGAAAAGGGTCGAGCGATCAGCAAACAGTGTTTCAAAGGGTAATCCAAAATCAGTAGTAGAGAAACACAACCAGAGTCGAAACACAATGAAACAAACATGGGAAAATAACACTCGGCAGAATAACATGGAGGTTAGTCCAATGATTCGCAAATACGAAGCGCAAAAGGCAGTCATTTTAAACACGGCTTAATCAGTCCATTAACGGGATGCACCTGTCTCCCCTTGGCAGTCCTCGTGGCTGGGAGCAGGTGCTGACGGGAACTGTAGTCCGTGTAGTCTCCGTCGACTTTCAGAAGTGCGTGCTACCACTTTGAGAGCGACAGAGCAAGTGGAAACACCGCGCGCGTGGCCGAGTCTTTAAAGCGCGCGATGCGGAGCGGGTCATGACAGTAATCATCATCTAATTCATGCACAGTGTACCACATGTCTACATGAGGCACACATTACCTGAACGTACAGTACTGTGCAAAGGTCTGAGGCACCCTATGTTTTTGTAGAAATTTTGTTTTACATATTTATGAATTCTGCATGATTGAGTCAGTACAAAAACTTTTCAGATTTCCAAACATTATCTTTCCAAAAATAATTTGTACTTTTCAGGCTGAAAACATAATGAAGGCTCCTGAGTTTTGCATGCAAAAAAGAAGCAAGAATGACAGTCAAAGTCTGCAGAAAAACTGTGGCAGATTTTCCAAGATGCTCAGTAAACTTACTGCTCATTTCCTTATAAAACTGCACAAATTGTACCTGGGACAACTATTTAAGAAAAAAGCAAAGGATTGTTACATCATATGTTGACGGATTATATATATATATGTGTGTATATGTATATATGTATGTATGTATGTATATATGTAACATGTAACATATTTTAATATTTGTTCTTATGTGTAATAATATTGAAACGTGTCCTGTGATTTAATTTTCGGTTTGCCACAGACACCAATACTGCAGCATCCAACCAGTCAAGATTTATTCATGGAAGAGACCGCCATCTGTAGAAATGGTGTTGAAGCCACTCTCCTCTAAAGAGAATTGTTCCAGCTCTTTAATTGAAGAAGCTCTTAACCACTCTGACTTACTCTGAACTCATAGTGATAGATTTTTTTTGGGCGGGGAATAAAGCCCATGGTGTTGAACATACAGGTACTAGGGGATATCAATCAATAATTAAAATTCATAAAATACTCTACTAATTATGAAATAGAGACAATTTGAGATCTTGGTTAAGCTCTGACTGCCAGACATTCATTTCCTGAAAATCAGTAAGTCCTTTTGTCTGACCGCAGGTCTGACAAAAATATAAAATATATAAAATATATAAAATATATTCATTCTGTTCACCATCTACAAAATTTCACCATCCCATATTTGTGTTTCTGTATTCCTGCCAGTGTCTGAAACATTACACAACACATAATGGTCTGACAGAGGGATGCAATTTATGTAAAATAACTGTGTGACCTTTGTAAAGAATTTGGCTTGCGTTCATAGCCTCATTCATTGTGTTCATACACATTATTTTTTTATATATATAGATATATATTTTACCTTAACATCCTCTGAGACTATGTTTCTTGGTTTGCAAAGGTTTCATCAGGTCCATTTGTTTTCCATCACATCAGGTCCATGAGCTCTGAATGGGCCTGGGGAGGCAACTATTTTATACAGACTCTGGAATAATAGCATGTCTTATGTAAGGAATAAAAGGAAACGGTGGCAACAGGGTGGTGTTCAATAACATCATGCAACATCACAGCAAGTTGCTGACAATTAAAAGTTTTTATTTATAAATGAATAATATTATACTTTTTAACCATTTATAGTTACATTTATGTAGTGGAATGTCCAGGAAACAGTGTAGGACCTGTTATCATTTACATTATAGCAGATAAGTTATAAACCGCCATCTCCTCACCACACTCAGTTTTCTCTTTTGAAGATATCCATCCATCCATGCATTCATTATTTATACCACTTTTCCACCAGGGTAATGGGGAAGCTAGAGCCAATCCCAGCTAACTTTGGGCAAGAAGCAGGGTACACCCCAGCCAATCTATTGCAAGACTAACACATAGACATAACTAATACCACAGGTAATGCTTATTGTCAATGTAGTGTAGCTAGTTAGCCTAATCTTTTGGCTGTGGAAGGAAACCGCAGCACCCAGAGGAAACCCACGCAGTCACAGGTTGAACATGCAAGCTCTGCACAGAAAGGCTCCAGTTGGCTGGCAAGTTTGACCTCAAAATCGTCTCACTGTGAGGTGACTGTGTGCACCATTGTGCCCCCTCAGTAAGACAATAAGACTAAATAAATGCAGTTTTTTATGTTACCAAGAAACTAGAAAAATGCAAAGTTTTCTGTCCTGAAGACATTCCCATAGCGAAAAAAACCTATGAACCATTACTAAGCACTGACACAAATGTTAAATAAATGTCTCCTTGTAGAAAAGTTTGCCGTATCAATGATTATACAATTTCTTTGCTGAATAACAACTCATTTTTAAAATTCGTTTATTTGAAGAAGTAGATTTTGTGGCATGTTTGTCCTTGTGAATAATCATTTACTATACAAACAATAACATATTGCATTAATATAAAGCTGCGGTTTGCCTTGTAGCCAGTGCTACTGTCAGACCTGCTGTTCCTAAAATGAATTATAGTAGTAGTTTCAAATTATTATTTGTTTAGTCATTAATAACAATATGATCAGAGAATTTAGCTCTGGTTAAAGGCTATGGTTTCAGAGCTGACCAATGCTGCCTGCTATTGTACCTGTGACCCCGCGTTGCTCCGGGGAAACTGTAGGCTGCTTTGAAAAAAAAATAGCAGCTAAATGACTGTAAATAATAGGAGCCAGAGGTGCTTGGATATAAATGCGGGATGTGTTTATTGAAGCATTGAGGTCAGACCATGGGTAGACAGGGTCAATGTAAGTATATTCATAATTGTGTTACTTAACACAGGAACACCCAGACCTACCCTATCCCAGGAACAAGGAAAATACTAAAACATGGTGTATAACAGCATTAAAAAAATTAAAATAAAAAATCAGGACATAAGCTGTTTTTAATAATGTACTATGCACTACATATTTCCATTCACTCTACACTGTATATTTGAGAATGTGTTTCCTGGATTTTCTTTTTTTTTATAAAGTAGCAACATCTCAAATCAGACACTGAAATGTTGCACTGAATGGAAAGGTCAAACTACAACATGTCATTGAACCACATCAAACAGTCTACATACCAACGACTACAGATTTTACAATCTTAATGATATTCTCACTTAGTGTGCTGGTAATTTAGCATATTTGAAACCAGGACAGTCTCTGATGGCTCTACTCTTACCTTACCTAGAGCAAGCTCCAGCCACAAGGAGGAGGTGGAGTAGGAGGATTAATAAAAATGGATAAATGTTTTTGTTTGTTTTTTAAAATGTAATTTTCACTGGGATAATAATTCTAGTTGCAATATAATAAAAATGAAATAAAATAATACAATTTATTTGAAGCATGATATAAATTAATTTTAAAAAGAAGTAAAATAAACCTCCATATTTACTGTTTCCTCCCTCAAATAGTTGTAGAGATCCCCAGTGAATGTTCATTTTGGTTGGATAGGGAAGTCTAGAAGCAGAGATTTTGGTTTCTCTGCGAGCTTATCCGATTTCTCTGCTTTCTATGAGGTTCCTCATTACTTCAGATGGGTAATTATTTGTGAGTGTGATCCTTCTGTCTTACGTGAGCTTTTGAGCTTTAGTTCATGCTGCTTGCAAGATGAGGTCATTCATGCTGAAGTCATGAAAATTCACTACTATTGACCTTGTTGAAGTGTCATCTTGTGACCTTGTTAACAGGAATTTGCGTGCATGTTGAAATCACAGATCCAAATCTACATCCTTTCTCGAGAGGTAAGTTGAATGTCAGGAATCTTGTATGAATGCAATCATAGATGACCCTTCTTTAACCGTTTAAATGTGAGCGTTCTTTTGACTTGATGTTCCCTCAAGTTCAGTATTCTCTGTTTCCAGCTCTCTGATGCACTTTTTGCTTCTCTTATGCTAGCTCCCTGGCTCCCAATATCCATTATGGCATCTTGTAGCTTCTGATTTATTTTGTGCTTCAGTTCAATGATTTATGTCACTTTAAATGCCCTCTCCGTCAAATTCCATCAAATCTTTCCTCAATTCTGTTTTAAGTTCTGCATCTCTTTGTTCATGGCGAACATTGTTTGTAAAGTTGTGTTTACCTCATCACCAACGGTTTCCTGAGGTATCAGAGCTGCCGTCTTCAGTCTGTTCTTATTGCTTCTTTTTGTGCCTTAATTTTAGTACAGCTTTTCTTGTCCTTGCCTTCACTCATCTCTTTACTATATTTAACATATACCTATGTAGCACCTTGAAGATTGCTGGGATTTACTCAAATCAAATGATATCTGTGGGTCTGTGTTGCCATTTTTGTTACTACACCACTGGAAATCCCAATTTCTGTTCAGTTAATGTAACTGCCAGCGTAATAATCGTGCATGTGGCAAAATAACATTGCACCCAGCAAACTATTGATAGAAAAGACTCTCAAAATTAAGAAGAGTTTGACATATCATCTCTGACAGGATATAATAAAGTTGCTATCGATTGGTCTATTGATTTTATCGCTCAGGCCGGTAGTGCTGGTGTGTCCTCGCACTCTCACATGAGCCTGTGTTGGATCACTGGGCAGTGACGGCAGGGTCACGGAGCGGTCACATCCCCAAACAACATAAGACTTAACCATGGAGCTATAGTTATCTGATAAAACTGAATTTACACTGGGTATTACACATTCTTACATTCTGAATAGAGTTTTAACTAGAGGGAAAAATTTTATACTAAATGGCTGACATTAACTAGCAACACAATGATTACATTAACATGCTAGCTAACAAAAATGGACAATATATTTTACACTAATAAACTATCACTATATAAATGAGGAGACAAAATAAGGATAAGTGTTAGATTAGTAGCTTTGTCTTCACAAATAAGCAAAATGAGCAGCTAAATAAAGCAAAGTGTGTTTATACTCAGTGCTCAGAAGCATTGCTGTATTAATGGCTTAGAGCTGAGGCATGCAGCTACCTTCACATTTGGGATGTTAACAGTTGAAAGGTTACAGTTCACCAATACATACTGTAATAGAGCAGCAAAATACCTCTTATTTTATCTCAAATTTGGGTGGAGTGACAAGTTTGAAATGAATATAAAAATAATTCACTAAGGTTAAATTTTGCCTTAACATATACTAAACATAGCTTTGATGTCTCAACCATTATGCATTAATTGTTGAGCTAACTCTTGTATTAGCAGAATACTAAAAAAAAAAAAGATCATTTGTATGCAGGGTCACAATTCAAAAAATGTCATTTTGAGTTGCCACAACCTTCAGCCCTAGGCTATACTTAATATGGGTTGTGAAACATAGTCCTTGCTACTCTTGCTATAGTTCTGTCATCATGATGTATATTAGAATCATATTTTTTCCTTTATATATTCTACATTTCCTGAACACATTCCATAACTTCATGGTAGGCCCATCCAATTTTAAAACAATTACCCCAAGTGTCACAGAGAAAAAACAATCTCCTGAAAATGAAGCCTCAATATTGTTTTAATTAATGATGGCAGTATTGCACAAGTGGAAGCAGCATTGGCTCAAATGAAACTAATTAAGGGTTATCCTTGAAAGTTAAATACATGCACAGCTTCACTGGTCATTTCTCATTTTTACTGCACTAAAGAGCAGTGTCTTTTAATTCATCATTGATCACAAGAGTCTGCCCTCCATATTTGCACTTGTTCTTTTGAGACACATGTTACAGATACAGTATTGAGTCTAGTGTTTGCTTCTTTCCTGGGTAAAGCTTTTTTATAATTAAACTGTTGGCTCAGTGGTTTAGTTATGATCTTGTATGAACACTGGAGTGAGGGTCAATTATCAGGTTTATTACTTACCACTTGACAACATACTAACTTCTGACATTAAGCAGAGGTTCACATTATTCCCTTAATTAGAGAATCAACAAGCAGAAAGTATGTGTCGGGGTTTGAGCGTACATAATGAATGAGATTATAATGGACATCTTAGCACACAAGAACAGACTCTCTCTTAGTCCTCACTGCTTTAAATGTCACGTGCAAATGCTTCTCAGGACAACTTAAAAATCCATTTCCCACTTCACTTCTCAATTCAAAAGCCATTTGTCTTGTTGGTATTTCTGCGGTTCACGTATTGATTTGCCGCTTGCTGCTCAGACTCTGGCCGAGCTGAAGGGGACCTTCAGAGGAGAGTGGGCTGGTAATGGAGTCATTGCTGCCTCGTTATCCTGTGCTTCTGCCACCATGGAGAACAAAGTGCCCCTGACCACTTCCTGAACTTCAGAACATCTTTCTAGTTTTGGGTTAGTTCATACTTTCATGCTATTGATCTTGGAAGCTGACAAAAATATTTAAATATGAATTTCAAATATTTGAATTGAATACAGGTCCCATTCATTTTTTTCCTGGTGGTGTATTTAAAAAAATAATAATAAATAAATAAAATAAAAAAACAAATTTGCCATTTTTTTACAACTTCAGTTCAATTCAAATGTATTTTATATAGTGCCTTAAACAATAAACATTGTCAAAAGCAGCTTTACATTTATATATAAAAATTCTGTATATAAACTTTACTTGTATAAATTTAGGGTATTCCTAATGAGCAAGTCAGTGGCGATGGTGGCAAGGAAATCATCCCGAGACAACATGAGGAAGACACCTTAAGAGGAACCAAATACAAAATGGAACCCATCCTCATCTGGGTGACACCAGACAGTGTGGTTTTAAAAAAAATCAAAAAGTGCGATTCTGTAACTGGAACATATGAGCTCATGAGCAACTTATGAGTATTAGCATCAGATTCATTTCAAATTCCTTGTAAGTATAACCTTACCTAGCTAATAAAACTGATTGTGAATCTGATCTTGAACTGTTCAATGATGTAGACTTGAGTGCAAAATTGTTTCAGCAATTGTTTGACACTTGCTAGTAATCAGGCTTGTGGAGTAACGAAATACATGGAACAGCATTACGTAATTAGGATACAAAGAAAAGATAACTGTATTCCATTATATTTAGAGGAAAAAAGCTGCAATATGATAATATGATACTTGGTATGGTATGAAACTCTTTACAGTACACTACCCTGCTGGCCTCATAACATAAATTGTGTCTTAATGTGAGTAATATTATCATTCGTTGTAATGTTCCTGCTTGAATTGTCCAGACCAGCAGCTGTTAGAGAAGCTATTTGAATCAATTAGCTTAAAAAGGTAAAAAGTTAAAATAGGATATTTTTCTGACTTTGCTCATGCCTCTCGCCCACACACAGCAAGCAAAATGAACTTAGCATGGGAGAGTTTCAGTGAGCAAAACAGGCAGCTGATATTTATTATTTATTTATTTTGAATTTGTCTGTTCAAAACTTGAACAAATCATGGCTTGAAACATACCCACACACACAGCTGCAGTGATCAGCAGTAAACGATGTAGGCTACATACCGTCACCTTGAGTTAGTCTGAGTGTTCATTCTGTACCATTCATATATAATGATTGTGCTGAATGAGTATCAACATTCATTTGGTTGACATGAGAACTTGATAATATTCTCGTGTTGTGACAGATTATCTGATAAATAACACTAATGCTGTAATTAGTGAACTGTTATTTAATTAAGCCTAGGTAAGAAAAAGTTCTGTAGTAGTTCTGATTAAAATGTTGCAAATAAATATTTTTAATAAATACCTTTTGTATATATTTAATAAAAATAAAACCAATTGAATAATCAAGGAAAGATTATTCACTTAACATCATAAAATAATCAAATAAAAATAATTATCAAAAAATAACCAAAAATAATCAAAATAATTGGTAGTTGCAGACCTAAATAAGAACAATATTCAACATGCACATGTGCACACAACACTTCATGAGTCTCACATCACCACCCGAGTCTCGAGTGCAATCATAGCTAATCTTACCGTCACCAATTCATTATCAAGGCCTCTGGTGAAAAAATTTGTTCATGGGGTGGAAATGTCACCATTATTTTGTCTTTAAATCAGAAAAGGAGAACAACATCACATTTTAGTGCAATTCCTTCATCATCCACATATTTGGTATTGAGGTAATCCAAAAGTAACGGAAAGTATTCAATTACATCATTTCAATTTTGCGACAGTTAGATTAAGTTACTGACTACATTTTTTAGCAAGTAATTAGTAACTGTGTTGGAATACATTTTTAAAGTAACCCTCCCAATCCTGCTAGTAACTTGCCAGAGTTAAGATTTTAACATATAATTCAAGATTTGAGATTACAGACCTATTACAAGTTATAGCTTGTTATACAACTTATACAACTATATACAACTTATATATAGCTATATAAGTTCTAGACCAATAACAAGTTTTCTTGAAGTTAAAGACAAATGCTTAGTATATGCACAGTGTAACCATAGCTTCTGATCATTAGCTAGCTATCAAAGTATATAAAGTTAGCACCTTAATAGGAAAATAGCTATTGCATTAGAATGTTACAAAACTTCAGATGAATTTGTGTTTGCCTCATTATCTTTTATATCTCCTATTGTGACTCCACGTAACACCATTCTATGTCTCTTCATTTACTTCATTGACGTGAGAGTGAGTGATGACTGTGATTGGCTAAATTGGCAACTACTCTGAAAGTGTCTATGTTTCTCTGGGAGTCCCAGATGCTTTCCCTATATGTATTAACTGAGCCTGCTGAGTCAGACTATTCACTCAGCCTAACCCTGGATAACCTGTCCGTGTGGTCTATAGTGCTTTCTCAATCTATGGAAGCATACAAACCACACATTAGCCTGGCATAAGTGGGACACCACTTATATTAATAGGACTATGAAATTGTGGAAAACCTCAACACATCAGGCCAGCACAGTCCGGTGAGCAGGAGACACATGAATAGTGTTGTGATCCACTAACTCCTCTATTACAAAAGCAGGCTTCTGAGTGATGGCCAGTCGGCATGGGATAGGAGTGATCAGAAACCAGTTGGGACATCTGACAGGTGCCATGGGCTGAGGGATCGATATCAACTAGGTGCAGCTAACAAGCAGATATATATAGCTCCCAGACAACTGTCAGAGCAAGCTGTGTGGGCTAACACCTGCCGAGAAAAACAATGGCTCCCTCGCTGCCATCTTTTCCACCCTCGCTAAGAGAGAAGAGAACAGGGATAGACCCATCAGGGGTGTGGCACTCTGTCACTATGAGAGAATAGAGAGCGGCACTTTAATTTCAGCACTGCTGTCTCATGGCCTTTGTGATAATTTAATTCCTTCCAATTAAATATGTCTGGCCTCACTTCAGATGAAGGTAAGTTGAACGGCTTTTATGTGATAGTTCATGTAAGATGTAGACGTTAAGGCTGGATGAAACTTGTGTGAAGATAACTATTGTAACTCAACTGTAACGGTTCCAAGTCTCAGAGGAGCCCCTGGTCCAAAAGATCTGACAGCTCATAAAGAACAGGATAATTAGCTAATGATTTGAATCGGGATGGTTAGAAATGGGAAACGAGGCATTCCGTCACACACCACCCACCTCAGCCTGTCAGGATTTTGAAATGAAATGTCTTTTTGCAACATTATTTTTAAATAGCCTGCACAATGGTACTTTTTCAGAATTGAAGTTTACAGTGTATTTTCAGACTGGATTATTATGGTTCATTATTGCCATAGTGGATGTATGTGTTGCCATGGTTACAACATAACATATTGCATACTGACTGATTCTTTTTCCACAATATATTTACATAGATATTAAATAAGAATAAAAATTTGTTGATGGCACAGAGCTGAAGGCTTTATGGCAGGTAGTGTTACGTCCTCACATCTCCAGGGTCCACAGTTTGATGCTGAGCTTGGATCTATGTTGAGCTTCACATGCAGGTTTCCTCCATCCTTACACTTCATCCATCCCTTCATCCATCCAGCCATCCATTCATTCATCTATACCTCTTATCCGTTAAGGACCCTGGGATGGTCACCAATCTGCTCCCCAAAATATTGTCAGTTGATGGATTGGCAAATCTAAAGTCTTCCTAGGTGTGTGTGTGTGTGTGTGTGTGTGTGTGTGTGTGTGTGTGTGTGTGTGTGTGTGTGTGTGTGTGTGTGT
>JAQQZR010000033.1:19354130-19366562 GCA_030068235.1 Notoglanidium macrostoma
AAAATGTTTTCTTCAAGAATAGTTGTTTTTGCTCTGTTTTGAGTGTACAGAATTAAAATGTGTCAGTAGAATTAGAGTAAAATTACAGAAACTTTTACTCTTTTCAGTGAGGGACCAAATGGTATCTGCAGATAAAAGTTTCTTCAATTTGAGTAAATTTACTGTATGCAAATTTACTGTTGTCCTGAAGTGTTTTATTCCTCTTATACCAAAGTTATTTACCAACAATTACAATTAAAAAAAAAAGACACATCATATTTTCATAATTTTCATACAAATTTATAAAGTTTATGTCATTTATATTAAAAATATATAGTTTATCACTGTTTATAGCCTGTTGAACACATTATGTACAGAGTTCAGGGACCTTAGCATACTGAAAATATAAGTGTAATTAAAGTTGCCTCTAAATAATAGGTACCATGCCTGTGAGCTAATATGGCCACATTTAAGTGCATTAAATCTACTAATTCTAAGGCTGACAACATTGCTGTCCTGTACAATCAAAGGACATAGAGAATTTGTTTTCATTATACCAATTGAGCTCAGACACTCTGATGAAGCACTGTGACCTTTTTGCTGAACATTTGGGGCTGGAATAGAGAAAGTTTTGGAGCAGGAGGCAGGCTCAGTGATTTGTGAGTTAAAAGCCCAAAGAAAGAGTTTTACAGCCTCTGGCTGTCCTCAACCCAGCAATCAGGACTCAACTAGATTGCATTTGGTGGCTCGGTCCTCAAATTGGGATTCTAATCAGGGTCTGTGTTTCTCTCTAATGAAGCTTTGCCGGGGTGCTGGGGATCACAGAAGTGACCATGGGCATAGAATAAAGAAGGGAGGGAAGACATAAAGCATTAGCTGTCCCTGTCTACATCCCACACCTTGTTAAAGAAGATGGCGACTTTCCACTGTCACACAGAGACGCTGAGATGGATGCTACACGTCTTTGCAATCACTCTGCTCAAACTGTTATTGTGAACACAACCAACGTGAGGTAATCACGTTGATTAGAAACAGCACTGGAATTCTTCTCAATTAAATGCAGTTTTAAGTTAACGTTTATGTTCACTCATTCCCTTGCTCTTCTACAGGTTAGAGAGTATAGGAAATCCTACCATTCTGTAATATGATTGGTCAGAAGGTGTTGGTTAATCTTCTATAACAGCAGCGCTGACAGTAGTTATAGCTGTAATTCAGTCATTTTAAAATGGATTAAAAATGTGTTGTTATTGAAGATTTGCTGAAGTTATGCTGAAGCTTTCTGTAAGTGTCAGCACTTTGGAAAGGTTAGTAAGGTTTCTGCCATGGGAGAGTTTTCATGTCAAAGGAAGAACATGGCAAGTTGTGATTTTTGTCTTATTCAAGAGATAGTCCACAATTCTAGAGAACAACGGTTGATCATTAAAATCAACAGTCAAACAAATACCCACCTCCCTTCAGCGCTCCTTCAGAGGCTCCGCTCCCGAGTTCATGATGCGCATTGCCAAGACATCGACCCTAAAAACTGGGCTAGCTGATCAAAAGAGAAATATGGGGGAATCCAGAGCGTCTATAGACCATAAAAGCCAAAAAAGAGGTATTAAAAATTAAAATAATTTACCTCACCTTTTGGACAGAGACTAAAAGCCAATGGAGATGGTCTAGTGGTCCAAGCCTCATACGACAACTGCCAATGACTGTCATGCGAACACACAAACACAGCATGCAAAACACAATGGAGTAAGAATTAGCATGAGTTCGCTGTTTAGACGGGTTTTCTTTTACAAAACTATAGTGAAAGAAAAGAAGACCAGGTTTGTAGCTAAGCTAAGAAGGAAGGTAATGTTATCTAGCATAGCATTTTGAAATATATTATGTCCCACTGTGAAAGCAAACGTGTGTTTAGGTCTCTGTAGCTATAAAACCTTCACAAACATTGTACAGACATATATCTATACCATGATATAGAGAGAACAACACCACTCAAGTAATGAAACTAGCTTGAGAGAGGTTGTGGGTTAGCAAACTGTTAAGCTAACAAGCAGAGAGGACAAGACGGTTTCCCAGAGCCAGCACACCAGAACACATCAGAACAACAGCATATTTTGGTGAACTAGAAAGTAAGCTGAACGTCTGCAGATCTGCAAGTAATTTAACATTACTTGGCACACAAATTTGACACAGGTACCTGCTTGCTAGCTAACCGATTGGTATTAACTATCACAGACATACACAAATGGAACGATACTGAGCTAGTGGTTCTGTGAAACATAGCAGGGCTAATGGAAACCACCTATCAAGCAGAAACAGAGTAACCTCCACATCCGTCTTCATGATTTTCAACTCTCCACAGTTGGAAACCTCACTGATGATAACACGTCTCTTCACCATTGCCTGATCATAGCACTTCTTTTTCAATTTTTGTTCTTCTGACCTTCTCCTCTTTGGTTGTTTCTTTGGCCATCTCTAGCATTTAGCATTTACAGTCCCTCTTTCTCCCACTGCCCCCTTTCCCCCGGCCCCCTTCCCCCTCCCCTTCCCCCTGTCCTGTGTCCCGAACACAAATGCCCCCTGTAGCTCATTGGCTGTTGTGTGGCTCAGTTCGAGCCACTTTGTTTGTTTCTCATTTACAGTGCCAGGGCTGTGTACGGACACCAGATTTTTGTTCAGCACACACACAGAACAGGCAGCTAGTAGACTGTGAGGAGATAATCGCTGACTTTGACAAAAAGTGTCAAGTGTCTTTAAAGTCAATAAAAAGAGGCTGGTGAGTGAAGGACTATTATGCTATAATGTAAGTGAACTAACTCATCAAACAGACCTTCCACAACATTAAATGCAACTATAAATGGTTAAAAATGCACAACTTGGCCATTATTAATAAATAAATAAATAAATGTGATTGTTGGCACCTTCTGTGTTATAAGAGGAATTAAACATGTTGAAACGTGGGCTTATGGGGAAATAATCACTCTACTTTGTCATAGGGTAATTGTCCTTGAACAGCACACCCTGTTGTGTCTTATTCCTTACTTAATGAAGCTTTTTGGTTTAGTTTTGGGGCATGACTGAACGTCTTTTAGCCCACAAGAGCAGAGAGAGCTAAATATAAAGCTGTGAGGATCTTATGAAGGAGAACACACCTCTACCACACTGTTCTAATTAAGGAGTGTAACCCCACGAGAGGTAACAAAGTGCAATTCACATGTGCAGGCATACATTTTGTTGGAGAGACTTGCCACCTATCTTAGCTAATTACAGATGCTAAAACCAGAATGATGCACGTCAGTGGGGATGCCACATTCCTTCCTTCCTGCCTGCCTGCCTGCTTGCCTGTGTGTATATATGTCCTTACTTTTTCTCAGCCACAGGGCAAGTGGAAGTACTGCTGATAGCAGATGAGATAAAACACAGCCAAGCATTGAATGAAGCTCTTTTCAGGTCTTTGTTCCTCTGCGAGGCTGCCTGTTCAGCACATGCGCTCGATAAGCACGGAGAACTCCGTGCTATTAAAGAAATGAAAATGAGCTCTGGAAACATTTGTTCAAATCAAGTCCCAGCCCTTATTGGTGAGCAGATGCGTATAGAGTTAAGATGGTTGCAATTGCATGTGATGGCAAAACATCTAACAGCTGTGAAGTGCAGAATTTGTTTTATGTACTCAACTCTAATTTGATATAGCTTCTATATAGGTATATAACCCATGATAAAGGTTGTAATGTTTTTGTTTTGATAGATTTTTTTCCCTATTATACACAGCACATACACATGCTCACACATAAATCGCGTGTGACATTCTGGAGACTGATGATAGTTATTGTTCTATTTCACAGCCATTTACTGTTCAAAGGCCTCTGACCTTTTATTTACACCGAAGCCCCCTGAAAGCAGCAGACCGCCTCACTGTTATCTTTTGTACAGTATATTTAATTATTTCTCCATTATCTAGTGATTCATTCTGTAAAACTCAACTGTCTCTGGCCGGAAATCATTTCAGTGGTTCTAAATCATTACATCTTGGAGTGTCTGTGTAATTTTGCACAATGAATCAAAGCTCTATGATTTCAGTGCTCCTTGGTGTCAGTTTAAGATCAGCATGTGTACAAAATTCAATCAAAGCATCTATAATAAGACATGAATGAAACATAAATGTTCTTTTCACACTCTGTGTTCTGCTGTGAGAACAAGGGTAGCTTTGATCTGACGTGCATGCATAATCCTCACTATCTGACATCATCTCCATCCTCTGTATAAATCCTACAGGGTCTCAAGAGGCCTGAACCTCTGCAGCACTTTTATTAACTCTGTCATTGTGTATGTGAAGCAGTTGTGGGCCATGACGCTACATAATTTCATGTTGGTACTATGTTGAGATCTACGTACAGACTGTGCATCTGTGATGTACAGAACCATTTCTATTGTAAGATATATTGCACAGATTCACAGAGGGAAAGGATGGCTATGGAGTCAAGAATGTCCATATATAAGAAATACATTTGAAATACTTGTTTCTCTATGCAAAGGCTGAGAAAGAAGAAAAAAAAATCTCCCCTTTTCCAATGACAAATTTTTGGCGGGCTAGTTTCCTGCCTTTTGTGTGTTTTTTGGAATGCAATCGGGCTGGAAATTTTGTCAAAACGTGTCAACCCATATTACCTCAAACGTAGTTCTACAAAGTTTCTCAACCACCTAGCCTAAAGCATAATCAAGTGTGGTAGCTTCTCGTTGAATCTATGTCGTTAATGTCATCCTGCCCCACCAAAATCTATAGTAACATGTCTTCAGCAGAGTGTTGCTGAGTTATGTAAATCCATTTGGAACATTTAGTACTAAGTGATGTAGTTATCTTTTTTTGGTCTTACAATGATTGAATTGTTGCTAGGTTTAATAAGAAAGTTTACTCCTCATTTTCTGAGCTCATATGGTGCTTTTGTGATATTGTGCCAACCATTGTAATTGTCTCATGCTGCTTTGTGCATGTTGGGGAGGAACAGATGTACACAAATGCATCTCATCCACTAATTCCTCATCCTCTAACGTGGCAGTAAAGAAACAGCCTTTGAAATTGGAAAAAAAAAATTGTCAGTAATCAGGCTTAAATTCATCTCCTTGTTTACTATAAATATATTTTGCATGTTTTTGCTTCAACAAAGGAGAAGAAAAAGAAGAGAAGAAAGTAGAAGCAGCTGTTTGCAGTAATGTAGCCTGTCCAATCTGGTCTTGTCAGCGTTTTGAGACTCATTTGTCTGAGGCAGCTCGACCTCTGTCTTTCCATCCCATTAAGTCCCAAATTCTGCACAAATGTTTTTTTTCCCTCTTTTTTGAGGCAAACTCCAGCTGCATGTAATGTTTACTGTGCATATTTTATGGTGTGTGTGTGTGTGTGTGTCAGGACATGGGACATGTATTCAAAGGACAAAGGGTTTTTCTATGTCACACTGTGTCTTTCTGTGTCTCCACAAAGTCCATGAAATGTCAAAGATGCATTGTTACTGTCAGGTTAGAGCTGTTCGATCTGTCTCTCTCTCTCTCTGTCTCTCTCTCTCTGTCTCTCTCTCTGTCTCTCGCTGTCTCTCTCTCTCTTGCCTCCCTCCCTTTCTCTCTATCTGGCTCTCTGTGTCTCTCAGGAATGGACAGTTTGATGGATAATACGGGACATCCCTCAGTAACTGACAGTGATGTCTGACTGTCAGTGTTCAGATAGTAGTAGAGGCAGAGCTCATATCCCTCTTCAGCCATATAGCAGTGCTGAGTTGACGCCGCTGTCACTGGCACTAAGCGTCTATGTACAGGATAGTGTAACAGCTTCACTTATTCTTCCCGAGGCCATGATGTTGAGGACATGAAACTGGCATATATGGATAAGCAGACTATTGGTAGTACGCTCTGGGCCCAATGAGACCCTGCTGTGAAGCCAATGTGTGAGAGAACTAACTGTTGACATTGGGTAATTATGCCCTGAAGGCCTGTTGTGCTTTATTCAGCTCTGTGATGAGCAATCGCATCAAAGCCCTTGAGCTGCCTGAGCCACAACACAGTCAGATACAGAGTTATAGAGATTACTACACTTAGAGAGAAACTGTTGTTCGAGCATTCTTTAAATGTTGACTGGATAGTTAAGGGTTCTTAGCTTCCAGAAAAAAGTTCTAATTGAATGTGTTTCTGAGACGGAAACACTCTGTTATACCCACTTTCGGACCAAACAGTTCTAGGGACTTATTGAGAAGAACTACCCCCTGGGGAGCTCCACTGAGAACTACACACCTTCAAGGGCCTTGTTTCTGTTTGCATTCGCACCGCCAGTAGTGACGTAGTAGTGACGTAAGCTCCATCAAAAATACATTTCCTCCATTGCATATAGGATCAATAAAGTTTGGACTTCTCTCTCTCCATTTATCCATGCTTTTTTTGCTTTAATTTTTAACACTAATGTTAAGAGCTGCTGTTTACACGGCTAATGTTTTACATGGATTAAAGCGTTTTTCCAGTCGAACTAGATTTGGCTGTTTTAATACGAAGAGTCAAAGATTTTCTATGTAGAGTAGACCTGTTTGGCAATTAGAAAATCCACTGGTGATGATTTTTTCAAGGATTTTAGTGATGATTTCAGGCATGACACGTATTCGGCCCTCGCGCTGCATGCTTCCTCTTTGTTTACGTTTCCACCATATGGATTTGTTGGCGTAATTAGACATGCAGCATACACGCATTTCTGTTTAAATCAAACTCTTATAGCCTGTTTTTTTAGTTTCAGTGTAGTTTGCCAACCACTCCACCTCAGGTTTCAGCTTCTATCATCTGTTAACCAGAGCATGCTGTCATGTAGATGTGTTTTTTTTTTTTTTTTTGGCAAGCACATTTGTGTAAGTTTCTGTCTGTTTTATCCTGTTAGCATATTGCCGACTGACTGACAAAAAAAAAGAACTGTGCAACTCGAAGAATCTTACTACACATTTGTCTGGACCATTCACCATACACATATGTCTCTCATGGTTCCTAATGTGCTGGGACAGTACCTACCCTGAAGTTAAAAAAGTTCCTAAAAACAGCAGTCTAAGAACTATAATTGTTCCCAGTTCCTGCGATGCAGACAAAAAAACTTCCTCCAACAGTTCTAAGAACTATGAAAAGTTCCTCTGGTCCAAAAGCACCTTTATTCTACATAGAACTTCTAAGGGTTCTCTTGATCTCCCAATCAAAGAACCCTGAAGAGTTCCAGGTTTTGTAAGAGAGTAGAGATGGATGACAATGTGCTAAAATGACACTCGTGGTTATTGTACAGTTTTATTTGTATAATGACAGACATTTGTATGCAGTAGGCATCGTCACAAAGCAGACTTAGAAAAATTCAGATGCACTGTAGTTCTAGATCCATAAAGAGAAATCCTGATGGAAAAACCCCTGAGAGATGTTGAGAGAAACAAGACTCCGAAGCTACACGTCCTGATCCGCACAGCATTTGCTATCATGATTTTAATAATTACACATTATTACACAGTAAGTCTTCTCTTTCACCATGAACATTATAAGCCTGAGTTCCTTATATAAATCTTTGAATAAGAATGAGACTGTTTCTTAGTCACAATAACTATCTGGGTGAACTCATAAATGCTAATTATAAACACAATTATAATCAAAATGGAAATAAATAAGCAGTGCAATAAATAAACCAGCGCAATATGCAACCTCATAAACTGATAAATGGTAGCACAGTGGTGCAGTGGTTAGCACTGTCGTCTCACAGTAATAGGATTCTGGGTTTCCTTTGGGCACTCTGGTTTCCTCCCACTGTCCAAAGACATGTAGATTAGGTCAAGTGTACTCTAAATTGCCCATAGGTATTAATGAGAGTGTGAATTGTTGTTCTTCCCTGTTTTAGCTCCGTGAAAAACTGAAGTTTCTAGGGTGCTTCTGCCCGAAGTCTGGGATGGGATGATGAATAAGTGGTATCGATAATGGATAATATATGAATAATGTGCTTGTCTTTTAATCTGTTTTTGAAGTAAGTAAAAGGTGACCTAACCTTTTAGAGTTAACAAATTTTAGCGAAGCTCACCTGTATTTCTAAGGCTTACGTTTCCATATTTGAGAGGGAAAAAAATGACCTTCGCTTTCTTAATTGGGAATGCTAAAAAAAAAAAAAAAAAAAAAAAATCATGATCATAATTCAAATACAATGAATTGTATAGCCAAAGAAGTTTCACAGTGAATTTGGCATTGACTGTGTGGCTAATCATTATCACAGTGTGACATTTCAGCTCAGTCTTTTCTAAACACTACTGAGGATGCGTAACATGACCTAAGAAGCATGTTCCCTTACAAAAGATTGCAGTGTTCCCGCTTTATCTGCTGCTGCAGCTCTGCAGTAAACACGTTCCCAATTAATTTATGTCTATGTTCATTCAGGCCTGTGTACAGAGACATTAGAGGCCGTTAGTCCACTGATGCCTCATGTAAAGTCCCCCAGTGATTTCTATTAGATATGGATTTTCCCACTCTCTGCAACGCGGCAGGCTAAAATAAGCTGTGTTTGGTAGGCTGGACTTGTGTAAATCTGCCTGTGACATTTTGATAGCCGACCAATGTGCAGAGGAGAAGCAAATATCATTAGAGGAGGACAGGATTAAAAACTGTCACTCCGAGTCACCATTATCGGCCAAAGCAGCACACCAGGCTCAGAGTTGTGTGTGAGAGAGAGCGAGAGAGAGAGAGAGAGAGAGAGAGAGAGAGAGAGAAAGGAAAGACAACGAAAATTTGGAGAAAGAAAGTGATGAACCCTTGGGCTCATAAGTCAGGTTCTCTTTTGGTAAACAGCAAGTCGTAAATATTTCAGCCGTCATGGCAGAGTGTGGACAGATGTTCCCATCTGCATGTTAATGAAGGCAGAGGCGAGCAGCCCGCGCTCAATAGCTCCCTTCAACTCGGCTTTCCCAGAGATTCTCTACCCTCTATCTCATTCCCACATGCTCTCTACCTCCCTCGCACTCTCACAGCTCTCTTCCTCTCTCTCCCACACTCTGATTCTTAGTCCCTCTTTCTGTGTCCCCCTGACTCCCACAGCACTCGCACTGAGCTGGCATTGTGCACCCAGCGCCCCCACACACATAAACACACTCAAACACTTGTTTCTGCTGAGCCGCAGTGAGGTCAGTGGGCTACAGTGTCTCTCGCCTTGTTTAGGAGAGACAGGTGCTTGAAGCAGGGCAGCAGGACTGTTGTGATTGAGAGTGAGGTCAAGTGAAGGTGAGTTTATGATCCACAGTGTTGCCTTAGGGTTCCTGTGCTAGTGTATTATTTCCAAATGCTGACGCTAGCTTCAGTGAAATAGTACAAGAATCATAGCTGAGGTAATCAGCAGTAGCAGCAGTATGCTTATTGTCTCTGCTGCATTGTCCAAGTGAAGGGGAAGGGTAGAATGTATTCTGTGAATGTGTTCAGTCATCCAGGACAATTTAAATGCATAATAGTATGGGTAAAGGGATGCTCCAAAATTTTAGATGCAGTATAAATAGCATATATTCAGCTGCCATGGATATGCATTTCAAAATGTTTTCCCATACTGAGAAAAACAAAGAAAACCTGTTTATTCAAAACTCACTTATAATGGAAGTTTAAGGGCAGTTGTCTGATTTAAACACAGTTTTCTTTCACAGTGTGATGTATTTCTAAGCAGAATAGCATATTTAGGTGAAAGTAACAGAGGAGTTATGGATCTGTCTCGTCAAAGCCAAACACGGAGTCAAATCTAGATGTTAGCTAGTGTCGCTGCTGGATAGTTGGTATCACTTTGTTTTAAACACTTGCACAAGGGCAGGTTGACGTACTAATAATCAGAAAGTCCGTGCACGTTTGTCTTTTAAGTGTTTATTACAGATGAATTGTGCCCAAGAAAACAGTTTTAAATTTCAATTTGTCTTTTTGATTTTTCTGTAAATTTTATTGCTGTTTCAGAGGACTTTTTGTGAGTGGTTACTAGTATGTAAACGTCATGCATGAGCTTTGTTGATGCAAATACAAGAATCATAATTCGAGTTTATACCAGGGTCAAAACACAGACCGAGAGCACCAAACAAGGATAATCCATAATCACTGTCGAAACGCAGGTAAGAGCTGAAAACCAGACTGAATGTGGGAACAAGAAAACAAGTCTAGACTTAATAATACAAAAAGCATCATACGACTGATACATGGCACATACATAGGGTGTACTCACGCTAAGTTTGATTGCCTCGTACCATACCCAGGAGCGACTGTACCCCGTCCCCACTCCCCTGCTGGCCGGCGCTTACACTGCGCTTAACGTTCAGCTCCCCGGGGGCGCTTGCATCATCACTTTTATGTTGAAGAAAACTGCTTTCATTTAGCATGATGGAGACTGCTTTTACATTGTGGATTATTCTAGGCGCTGTGACACACGGCCCTCTCACAGATTTATACAATTACAGATTTATCAATTATGCAACACAAAGATTTTCAGTAAATTGCACTGCATGCATAAGAATATTTTTTACAGAAGCACTTGACTTTGCAGGAGGAGTTTACAGATTTACTCGCCGGCCACAATCATCAAAAAAGTGAGCGGCAGACCCGTCATTAACCCTAATATTCTCCAGTGAATTGAAAAGTGCATGCGAGAGCGTTCGTTCAGAGAGTGCATATGAGAGAGTTCTAGCTTGGGCGCGGTTACCGATCACACTATGCACAAGCCCAACTGATCCACTCCCAAAAGTATTCCGGTCTGAAAATTTCCCCTTTTAAATTGACTGGATGTAAAATCCAGTGTAAAAAACATTTCACCATTTATCTGGAGAGTTTCTACATATAGTGTGAGTTCACCGAGCACTTCATTTTCACAAAAGGCTATTTAGCACAACACTAGACACTACAGATAGTTTCAGAGCTCTGTGAGCATGACATTAGTGCATTTCTATTTTACATTTATTTCTCTAATATAACTGGGGTATTTTCTTTTTGTCCAAATTAGTGCCATAGGCATCTACTCGTATTCCTTATCTCCTCATGCAGATGTTTTCTGTCACTCAGAATAGACTCAGCCAACAGATTGCGATTGTTAGTAATGTTATGGGAGGAATTGAACAGATCCTTCTCTCTCTCTCTCTCTCTCTCTCTCTCTCTCTCTCTCTCTCTCTCTCTCTCTCTGTGTGTGTTTGTGTGTGAGGTTAAGACAACAGGGGGAAGGGAAAACTCAAAAGAGGCTTCTCAGTTTTCATTCTAAGTAACAACGGAGATGGAGTTGCTGGATTGAAGAGGTCAAGCTCTCATTAAATGGCAAATTTTTTTTGTTTTGCTACTGACGTCACTAACTAACACTGCAAGCTTTTCATGAAGTTTTCATCAAGCAAATATTCCATACAGTGTGCGTGTATAATTTGGAGCGAAACATTCTCTCCATGAAGGCAGACATTGTGATTGCAGTGTAATTTGTGGCATACCGGGATAACTTAGCATTGTTTTCTCCGCCCGACTTGCAATTTAACATGAGCTTACAGTGATTGGCCTAAATGAGTCCATCTGATGTACTCTAGATAAAAGAGGCTACTACAGCAGAATACAATACCCCGGAGTCCTAATCCGTTTCTCTGCCTTTAAAATGAAACGAGCTTCCTGGCTCATTTGATCTGAATGTGATATGGCATGATTTGATTTGGTATCCAATACAATTCCCTCTCATATGTATATGGTTGTGCTTTGGCACAAAGCCCTCATTATCTACGCTATTACTTGTGATAGAGAGGAAGGGACGTTTTGACAGTCTCTCTGCCATCTGCATCACTGCAACATCTCCTTTGCGAGATATTTGAATCATGAGCATTTAGCCATTTCGTTTTCAGAGCTCTTCCTAGCACACACACACACACACATACACTTTATTGGTATCAGACAGATAAGGAAGCTAAAGGTTATCTTTTTGCCTCTGCTTTGCTAAGGCTGGTGTCTAAACTCCCCTGCAATGAATTTGTCATTAACACCTCATAAAAATGTTGGCAATGCCACTTCTGTAATCTGCTTTGTGCTCTAGCACAATAATACAAATTACAAACAGATTTAGCTGGCATGAAACCCAAATTAGGGTTGTATTAAATGTACCAGCATTTTATGCAGGAGGTAATTGCTTTCATTTACGTGCAGAGACGATGTAGCTGAGTATCATGAGAAAATCAGACAAATGGATGGACAAGTCAGGCACAGATGCTGGACAAAACCAGGAGGACGTATTCACCTAATGAAGTGTTGGTTTACATGTGTAATCCATCAGAGAAGGCAGTGAATAGGATGCAGTGTAGGATTGGTTTGTTTTGGGTTATGAACTTTTGAGATTAAGAAGCAATGCTTTCTAAACATCTTCTGTTTGAGGTGAGTAGTATAAAAAATGAACAACATACAGTTGAAGAATATGCAAACAAAAAACTAGTTTATTATCCATCCATCCATTAT
>JAQQZR010000033.1:19373827-19390369 GCA_030068235.1 Notoglanidium macrostoma
TCTATCACTACTGCTGTTTTCTGCTCCTTATTAACCACCACTATGTCTGGTTGGTTGGCCAGCAGCTGCTTATCTGTATGGAACTTGAAATCCCACAGGATCTAAGCTCTGTTATTCTCAACCACTTTCGGGGGTGTCTCCCATCAGGACTTGGGAACTTCTAGCCCATACTTGGCACAGATGTTTCTGTTCAGTATCCCCGCCACTTGGTTATGCCTTTCAGTGTATGCTGTCCTAGCTTGCATCTTGCACCCTGGTACTGTATACTAGACAGTCTCAGGTCCTGTCTACTGAGGAGTGTTCTTGTGCTGCCATGATCAGGTTGGCTTTTCTGATTTCAGCCACTTCTTCTACCTGTGGATGTTTTTTCATGCCACACTTAATTAACTTTTAACCTGTAGATAGATTTTCAATTCGATAAAAATTACTGTTCAAATATGTCATCTGCTATGCCATAATGCATACATTATCATGCATAATATTGGCTGTGTGTACTTTGTTTTATGTGACAAAAAAGAAAAAATGTGAAACAAATGAATGTTGAAATTTTGTTAACAGAGCAGCTTTTATTCTCCAACAACAGCCATTAAAACATTGAATTCTCTGTGATGTTAAATTGTGAACCATGTCTAAAAATGTGAATGTAGCCACTTAAAGTTCATGACCCTTAAAAACTGAGTATCAGAAATATGAATTGTTGTGTATGGCAGCATATCATAATGCATTTTGCAGTCATTTGCCTTGGAGCGAGAGGAGTTTATGAGTTGATGAAAAAGCCCAGCATTTAGCACAGTAAACACATTCATCATCAGAGACAGATAATTATCTCTTTAATTCCAGAGCCGTGTGAGGCCTCCCGTGATGGTTGTCATAGACATTAGAGTGTAGATAGAGGAGAATGTAGATCGTCTTGAATGAGGATGCACTGCTTGTTGCTTTCTGTTTTCTCAAATAACCTTGTTGACTCGGGTTGTCATTGGAGTGTTTCATTTGGCAAGGCAAAAAAAGGAATAGCATCAACTAGAGTAAGGAAAATGATGAATGAGAGAGAGTATACCCAAGAGAAGCAGCAGACACATGTGTTATGTAGTTTCTCTCTCCCTCTTACCTATGGTCTTGATCTCTCTCCTTCCACCTCACTCTGACTCTCTGGGTGAGAGCTTTGATTGCTGTTGCTTTTGACATGAAAGCTAACAGCAGACACCATTAGGGAAGCAGCGGCAACGACTAAGTACTGAAAATCCAGATGAAACATTCACTGAATCCTCTGCCTCTCAGATCTACAGATTCCATAAGTACAGTTTCCACCATCCCACACTTGCTTAATAAAGGCAAACTGGCCCAACATTGACCTCTTTAATTATGATACTAATAAAGAATTGGTAAACCTTCCTGTATTTTCACCACCACATTACATTTGGTCATCATTGTTAACCCAGAGACAGGTTACGAGTGTCATCTTGTTACAGTGACTGCACAATTGTTAAGAGATCTACAGAAAGCTGTGGTGACTAACATACTGGGAATGTGTGTGACTCAACATGCCACCTGCCTCCTGATCCCACCATGTTACAGCTCAAATTCTTCACAGCCTTTTATATGCAACCGCAAAGTCATTGAGAATCACACACAACAGCAAGGACAAAACATGAATCCAGAAACATTGAACTAGAAATACAGTTTTAAATATAACTGGGACGAGCAGCATTGTTAGCACTGTTGCCTCACAGCAAGAAGGGTCTGGGTTCAAACCTGGTGACTGACTGGTGCGTTTGTGCGCGGACTTTACGTGTTTCCCCTGTGCCTGTATGGGTTTCCTCTGGGTGCTCTGGTTTCCTCCTACAGCCCAAAGACATGCAGATCAGGCTAACTAGCAACTCTAAATAGACCATAACTGTGAATAGGAGTGCAAATGGCTGTTTGTCTCTGTGTTAGCCCTACAATGGATCGGTAACCTGCCCAGGATGCAACCTGCCTGTCGAAGTCAGCTGGGATTGGCTCCAGCTCCCCTGCGACCTTGATGGATAAGTGGTACAGGTGATGAATGGTACAACTGGGAAGTGTACTACTTCAACTTTTTCTAGTTTCTTCTATATCTGTAGTATGTCATAATGAAATGAATGTTTTGGGCTCTAAGTATAATAAAAAAAAACTTATTATATATAAAGTAAAACTATTACCCAAATAAGGGTAATATTAAGGACACAAAGAATACACTATTAATTATTTAATCATATAATCTCTGCAAAGTCCATGGAACATTAGTCTAAAGTCCTTTGCTTATCTCAAGGATTATTATTTTTTATAACAATAATGATAAATAATAAGATGTGCTAGATCAAATGCTATTTTATTAACTGCCAAATAATAAAGGTGGAATTCATATTGTTAAACTAGTATCAACCTAGTACTCTGAATAGGTCCTTCTATTAGCTATGAGAGGTATTTTAGAAAGCTAAGTTCCACTGGATATGCTTGTTTAGGATAAACCCCATTTTTTCACCAATACATTACGTGATCAGATATGCATAGACATGTATCAGAATTTCTCTTGATGTAATGATGCTTTGGACATCTAACATATAGCATACATAAATGACATAATTTAACATACACACATTTGACAGTGCCACAAAAGAACATGCACAGGCAATAACCCATGTGCATATAATGTGCATAGAATGAACTGTAATCGTATTACATACGTGTGCAAATAGTATGTAATGCGCATTCTGTGCAGACATGAGGTACTATCTTCCAGATAGATTGTTATATTTAGTAATATGTAAAATGTTGGGTTTACAAATATAGTAATGTTGACATTAGTAACATCACAATTGTCTGGCTGTAAAGCTCATCCATTAAGCTGTGTTTTTCAGGCAATATAATATGGATGCCGAGTTTTGTTGGATTATGTGAATTCAGCACCATGGAGAGTGACTGGCCAGCCTGACTTTCATCAAGACTTACATTTCTTGATCATACATGCATTTCCATATAAATACCCATAATCATTTAATAAAAGTTTAATTCTTTCATTATTTCTTGTCCTATTTGGCATGCCATCTTATTATAATCCTTAGTCTCAAAGCTTTAAATGTTTTAACATTTGTACGCTTTTCAATTCTGTTTTGTCATGAAACAGCGCCTTAACACATAACTCTTAACACATAAAGTGTCATTCTTTGTCCATATTGCATAAACAGGCATAATAGGTTGCATCCCATCATTTCCCCAACTTGATGTGGCCCATTAATCAGGAAGTAACAGAACTTTTAGAACATCTACCCACTTACATGGTTTGATCTAAAGCATGGAGAAGTGGCTTAAGTGAGTAGATGTACTGTGTCTGCTACTCCTGTTAGTGAGCCACTCCTGATTGATAAACACCCTGGTGTCATGATAATACAAGCATCATACAGTAGTGAGAGCCTCCCTAGTGCGTTATGTAATAGCAGCATCCACAGGACTGGAGAGGCTAAATGAGTATATTTAACCATAAGCCAAGTAAGACATTATTTACAGTTAGTTGTTTTGACAGAGTTGAATGATGCCAAGGGGGTTAGGTCTGCTTCTGTGGATGCTTGGTGCGACAGGTAATGCAATGTTATGGCCAAGATTCAAGAGTAGCTACAGCTATACTGTTGGGATGTCGTTTTTACTCATGTTGTGCTGCACATGAAAAGCACAAGGTAGTTTTCTTTCACCCACACATTTACCTCAAAGCCTCCACAGTGCATTCACAGAACACAGAGAAGTGCATGGCAGTGTGGGAGCATTCATGTGACACTGAGTGCTGGAAGTCATGCTTTCGTGCCAGATCTCTGCCTCCTGGGAAACATGGCTTCTCAGGAAATGAGACAAGCCAAACAGCTATGTTGATGCTCAGCCCAGTCTCCTAATGCTGGGTGCATGCCACTGGACATTTGCCTCTGTTTCCAAGGGAATCATCGCCTGGTATCTGCAGTAAAACTGTTAATGGATGAATGGGTTCCATGCTGCTTAGCTTAGTCATTGTTGGTTCCGTCCTTTTTTATGTACAGCGCATACACAAATACCCCAGACAAAACCAAGCCTTTGTTCATATTCCATCAGGTATGTCCTAAGGTTCACCTCCTCAATTACATCAAGTCATTTTACAGATTACTCAGTCATTTTACTTCTGAAACAACTGTGCTGGAAAATGGTGACATCTCTTACAATATCTTAAATATATACACAGCTGGATATTGCAGATGGGTTCTACTCATTTAAACACACACTGGAGAAAAAGAGGAGGAAATAGAGCTTTTAGCAAACTCTGATTAATCCAGAATAGAATCCCACATGGTGTGTGATTGCAGTGGCTCCTCAGTCCTTACAGTTGTTTTGGCAGCATACTTCTTTGTGCTCAAATGCCTTCTGTTTGGTCCTCCTCTATATTCACTGTTAGAGTAGCCTCCATTGTACTGTATGTATCATAGTTTGTTAGCCTTTCTACCCAGTGTAAGCTGCTGGAGTTATTGAATTGTCAGTGGGAGTGGTGACACACAGGCGTGAAGAGCCGGTACATTTGCTTTTTGCCTAATGATTCACTAAGATTGAGGCTATTGATCATTTTTGCCAAGCAGCAAATGCAGTGCGGTAATGATTGACTGCAGGTGTTGATTTTTTTAAATTAATTGTTCTATAATTGGATAAAATATCAGGCTCATGAATGAAATACAGGAGGGTGACATTTTGTGAAAAATAGCTGCCTCAAATGAAATGGGTTTTTGTCATAAGCAACAAAGATGTTGTAAAATTCTATTGTTACTCTATGCCATAGTGTCTGTCAAATTATACTTTATTATAACACGGAGTAGTTATCTATGTCTATACCCATATTTAGTTGAAGCTATTACATCTCGGGTTTTCTCTTTTTTTGGAATAATTTCTTTTTTATTTCATGACTTGCTTTTCATCTTAATTCATATGGCTTTTCTTGTATGCCCTGAACCTACAGATCTGTCAAGGCCTGAGGCATCATCATCAATCTGGATCAATCTGGATCAGCAAATCAAAGCTGATTCTCATCCTGAGCAAGAAGCACAGCAACATTTGGCCCACTTCAGAAGATCTTTCTTTTTTATCCAGAAGAGGCAGCTGACTTCAAGACAGGGCCACAAGAGAAACTGAGCTTGCTCTTTAGCCCTTATTTCCATTGGACAGCGTTTATGACCATGATATCCAAAATCTTGAGGACCTGTCCATTTTCTCTCCAGCTCCTTCCTCTCCTGTTGCTGTTGCGGCTGGGTGGTCTCAGCACTGCACCCTCTGGTCCAGAGTCAGACACCTGCTCCACATTGGTCCAGAACCGCTTTTTTGGCTTCTTCTTTTCCTCGTTTGCCTTTCCCAATGCTCCTTGCTCCTGGACACTGCAGAATCCAGATCCAAGGCGCTACACCATTTTCATCAAAGTCACCAAGCCTACAGAAGACTGTGTGCCCAAGCAGCACCGCACCTTCCAGTACGACTCCTTCCTAGAGACCACACGTACCTACCTGGGCATGGAAAGCTTTGATGAAGTAATGAAACTGTGCGATGCCTCCACCCACATGGCCTTTTTGGAAGCAGGGAAGCAATTCTTGCAGATACGGAAAGGACCAGCAAGAAGTGGGTCAGGTCAAGAGGAGGGGAGTGGGGAGTTTAAGGTGGAGTACTTGGTGGTGGGCAAGCGGAACCCTAGTATGGCGGCCTGCCAGATGCTGTGCCAGTGGTTGGAGGACTGCTTGACATACAGCACTTCCAACCGGCCCTGTGGCATCATGCAGATTCCCTGCCAGTGCGGAAATGCTCCACTGCATGACAAAGAGGGTAATGGATGCTACAGGGATGGAGTCTACCTAGAGAACTGTTTTCCCTCTGTGAAAGGAACACCATCTGACACAGATACTAATGGTGAGTTGGTAGCTAATAGCTGCAGTTCTTTTTCATTAACATGGCATTGTTGTCATTAAAATATAGCTGCACATTAATTTCACTTATATTACGCCTCATTTTTCCTCTTGTAAGATGTTCGCATATGAAAAGAGTTTGTAGCTTAATAAACCCTCAGAACTTTTCAGTGAATGTCTCATGCAACTATATACCTATTGGAGTCATTGAAATTTTGATATATTTCATAATATTTACTGAATAATATGTTTTAAGATGAAAAGCTGAATAGTAACTATTAAGCCATGAATTTGGTTTGCATATTCCAGTGTAGAATGGGGCCTGACATTACAAAGGTGTCTCTTGTTCTTTTATTTTCTGAGCAAAAATAGTAAAGATATTATACACCGTATCAGTTATGACACTCATTCACTCTCTGCACAATGAATAATCGTGCCAATGTTGAATACTGATGACACATCTGGTAAATAAATATTCCACTGATGCCTGGCCATGTTCTCCTACCCAAAATCTATTCTTAACCAGAAAGTATGAAACTGCTCATTGATGATGTAAAACTGAAGGTTCACAGAACCGTTACTCTCAGTTGAATTTTTTATACCAAATACAAGAAAGTTATTTGGCCAAAAATAGAATATCGCCAAATACTGTATCTTGCTAAATATTGTGATCAGAATATGAACATTAAAACATTCTGAAGACGTGATGTGTCACGGTTTAATACCGTCCTGCAATAAATTGGTGAAAGTTAATTAATTAGTGCTTCTGGTTTATGACAAATTGACAATTTTATCAAAATACCCACGAAAACATTTCAACTTGGAACCTCAAAAATCTGTCAAGATGCTCACACAAAACATTAAAAACAGGGTTTCTCATAGTGATCATTTTTTAAATCGCTCGCTTCTGAGATTACTACATTACATACATGCTGACTTCTAATTACTACAGCGGTTAACAGAGGGAAAATTAGAAAAACCATATTTTGTATCTCTACTTTGCATCACACAAGCGAAGCAGGATTTGGTACAGTCACTCAATAGATAGTTATTTTACTGGTAAAGCAATATCAATGGTAGCTCAGTGGTTAAGACATTGCATTAGTGATCGGAAGGTTGTGAGTTCAAATCTCAGCACTACCAAGCAGCCATGGCTGGGTACTTGAGCAAGGCCCTTAACCTTTACTGCTCACTTGTATAAAATAAGATGTACGTTAGTCGCTCTGGATAAGGGCGTCTGCCAAATGACATAAAGGTAAATCTATTGCAAAAGCCAACATTTTGCCACAAGTTTTTGGTCAGTAGGTACTGTTATTATAGGTACTGTTTGGTGACAGTAGGGTCCATTGAAAATCTGGGAATTTTATCATTTCCATTTAAAATGGTAATAAACGGAATGTTTTGAATGAAAAATATTAAAACAATGACTAGAACGTTTCGGTATCATGAATATTCAATTTGTTGAAAAAATTGTAATATCAATCGTCTTAATGCTCTTTGTACAATAGGTCAGATTTTCCTTGAGTGTTAGTCATTCCACTAAACACATTTACAGATGACACTGCTGAATTTTATCTAACATGGCAGGTTTTACAAAAGAAACGTTAAGCACACACCATCAAAAGGCCATGAGTCCATGTCATTTAAGCAAAAAAGGACATACCAAACATGAAGAAATTCATAGAAATATTTCTAAGAATCTACTTCTCATTCAAGTTATAGCTGATAGAATGATTTTCAATGAAAAAGTATTAAATCGAAAAAGAATGCAACATACCAGCATTTTCACTCTGGGGCTCTTTTGAACTATTACACATGTTAGTATTCTTTGATAAAACCTGTTGCCAGTATAGAATGTCAAATGAAACACACTCTGTGGGTAAAATGTAGAGGTTTGTCTTCATTCTTTGCTAAAAGTGTCTACAATAATTGATGTAAGTTAGACAGAGAAGGAGAGACATGAAGAGAGAAAGCAAGGAGGGCAGAAATAGTGGTTTTACATTTCAGCTGATGTGTCATGGCTGGGTGACCTTGGCTGCTTGGCGCCACATGCAGCCTTTGGAGGGCTTAGCTGGGGATATCAGGTGGACTTGTGGGAGCATCTCTTTGGCAGGCAGCCTCCCAGACTGATATGGGATAGGTATGGTGTTGCACTGAGGGATTTGAGGATGGGAAGAGAAGGCTGGTCACTGAATCTTTCGCTATGCTCTAATTTCTCCTAAGAGAGTGGATGCAGGTTGGAAACTCAATCCTGTAATGATGCTGCTGCCAGGACCATAGAGGTCTTCTGCCCTCTGTGACCTTATGAAGTGGCTTATCATCCAATCTCCCTCCTCTTTTTCTTACTTCTCCTCTCTTAGCTTATTTAAAAAGATGATTTTCACAGATCAAACTTTTAAGGTTAAAGTTCTCTTTGTTGTGTCTAAGGAAGATAAATTATATGTACTTGACAAGGAGAAGGTCACTTAGATGGTTAGATGGATGGATGGATGGATGAATGGATGTCATCTGAGATAGATAGACAGATACAGAGAGAGGGAGATAGAGCGAATAAATAATTGATTAATGTGCCATGAAGGTCCATTTTTTGGGGAGGAGAGCTGAGTGAGAGAGCCAAGCAAGAGAGGAAATAACAAATGACTTATGGCAGACAGGTGGTTTATCAGTACAGTGCAACCCCCTCGGCTCTGTCTCCCTGTGCTCGCCCACAAGAGAATTAATGGAAAGCTGTCTGTCTCACGCCGGCCCAATCAACCGAACCCGGACTAAACCCTCCAGGAAAAATGCTTGGCTCGGGAAAGAGAAAAAAATATATTCGAGTAGGGCGTGAGTGAGCACTATCCTCATTAAAATGCTAAAGGCGTGTCTGTTGTTTGAGTGTGACCCATTGCTCAGAGGCGTCATAGAGGACGAGGAGACTCATTACACACTCAATAGCTCAGTGCAGAAACAGATTATTGCCTGTGCTGGGAAGACTGATTGGAGGAAAAGTGAGTTTGTGGGGTTGAGGGTGGCTACGGAGGAATAAAGCGCATTTCGAGGAGGCGGTGATGATAGACCTTCTTCTGTATTCTGGTCAAATGTTTTGCGAAGGTTCTAGTAAAGTAAGATAAATGTGCATTGTGTTAATGTCTTTGCCGGGCAGAGTGAACCTGGTTCAGCTTGATACTGCTGAGCACTGCAAGAGAATTTTTAAAAAACTGTCCCTAAAGAACTAAGCGTCTGGAATCCTAAGCTAAGACTCCTCAAGCTATTGTGTGCTATTCCATCTCTCTGTCACACACACACGCACACACACGAATCTGGACAGATATAGTGTAGGTGTCTGAAAGTGGTTGTGAGGGCACCACTCAGTGTGGAGGTGTGTTGTGGGACTGCTTGGCCACCTGGGGCATTCTTCCTTAGCACATGGCGTAGACAGCTCAACTGCCTGCCTTCAATGAGTGATGAACACAGTGCTTATCTCGGCTACATGAACGTCTCTCTCTCTCTCTCTCTCTCTCTCTCTCTCTCTCTTTATCTCACTCTCTTTTTCTCTCTGAGGGACAATGCCTTAGTACTTACTTTCTATCTCCCTGGCCTTCCTCACAACCCTAGGGCTTATTAAAAATTCATGTTTTAATTAAGCAATTTTACTGCTGCTTCATTACATCTGATAATAAAGGACTGACCCAACCATGTGTCAGAACATGTGCATGAGTAACTGATTGTATTCGCATCTTGTTTTGGTGTATTATTAAGGAAGCTATTGATTGCCAGCTATAAATAATCATCAGATGAGCAAATGGAAACTTTTTGTGTTGACTTTCTTGCTGTCGGAGTGCATTGCTCATCGGTGAATCGAGGATAATATGCTGGAAAATCACGCTGGGCTCAGCTCAGGAATGCAGCAAGAATTTCAGCTCTTTCTTGATGGGGGGTCATCTCTTTTCGTGGTTTACCTTCCATCTCTCTGCCTCTGTTTCACTCTTTCATTCCCAGTCTCATATTTTTCGACTCTATCAGTTCATATTTAAAAAAAAACAAAATGTAAGTCCATGCTCTTCCATGGGTCAACGGTTTCAACGTAGCATCCAATTGTGTTTTTTCCATGTTAAATTCAAGATACATTTTAAAACCAAGTGTAAACAGGGCCTGTGTGTGTGTGTGTGTGTGTGTGTGTGTGTGTATGTGTGTGTGTGTGTGTGTGTGTGTGTGTGTGTTTCCTGGTTGTTTTGACCAATTAACATATACTATATACAGTGGGGTCCAAAAGTCTGAAACCACTAGAGAAAATAGGGGCCTAGAAGCAATGCAGACTTTTAAAAATTGAATATTTCAATTATTAAACATTTACCTTCTTTCTAAATAAATAACATTTACATATTTCTCTAACGAACTCTAACCCCTTTTTTAAGTCCTCTGTTTAAAAAAAATCCAGATTTTCAGTGTGATTTCAAACTTTTGGGCCTCACAGTCTATAATGCTAAATTCGTAAGTTTTAAAAATTATTGAGAATAAATTAAATTCAGAAATTCAGAATGTTTGCTATGTAAGTGACTGACATAATAATTATAAAAATAGATATGTCATTAATATAGTCTAGTGCCTGAGAGAATATGTCTGAGAATCTGTGTGACACAACTGATAAACAATGATAAACAAAATTTCTAAATATAATAATTGTTAATGAATGTATTTTACTTTTAAGGACAGTAAAAGGTGAGCAATCTGTGTGTGTACAATTGGTTTGGACAGTGCATTTTAAAATTAAACCAGACTTAATTTTTCCTACAACATTGCATTCTCGGTTACAGAGGAAGGATGATTGAATGAAGACAAATTGTCTTTGTATTTATCAGCGTGTACATCAAGCCACAGTAAACATGCATTCCCTTCCTGAGGACTGGCAATCAGGTGTGAAACTAGTCAGAGGAGCCACCTGCCCCGTCCAATAGCATTACCCACACACACACACACACACACACACACACACGCACACACACACACTTATTAGCCTGGCTGAGCTCCACCAAAGAGGCCCTGGAGAACGCTCCTTAATGAACTCATGCCCCCTCCCTTTTTCTAGACAGACCTGCAGTAGAGCCCTGTTGTATTTCTGTTTCCCTTCATGTGTGTGTGTTTGTGCGCGTGTGTGTGGAGGTGTGCTCTCAGCCTGCCTCTCTGTGTGAGTCATAGCTCTGGAGGTGGAGACATGTTCCACACACACACACACACATACACACACACATGAACCCACACAGACACACATGCACTTGCACAAACATCCTTATCGCTGAAGAGCTTTAAAACAGAGATAGAAGCAGGCAAAGAGAATTTAATACAGCGTCGTGAGATATAAATAAAGAACATGATAAAGGGAATGAGAAATGCAAACTGTTTAATGGGGGTGGGTTCAGGGCGATTTGCGTGTTTAAATTTTCCACTTTCCCAAAAAGGTCATACAGATGGCCATGTAGGATGTCATATACTCCAACTCACAAACATACGAACAGAGCCCAAGTGGTTTCCATAGTAACACTAGCTTTACTGCTAACACAGAAGATAAACACTAGTTTTTAAGTTGGACTCAAGGGCAGCACACCACGTGGTTATTCCTTTATTTGTGGCTTAATATCAGGGTATATGGCTCTTTTTCTGTACAGCCATTACAACTACACACACACACACACACACACACACACACACACACACACACACACACACACACACTGTCCACTCTCTCCCGGCTAGAATTTTCACTATATATAAATACTGGCTAAATTACCCTTGTGTCACCTGATGCAGAAAAAGGCACTGAATAACTAAATCATGTATTGCCTCTAATAAAATATATTTTTTATATATAAAAATATATATATTACACAACCAGTGAAGATGAGGCATGTGGCTTCACTATGTGTTGGACAGGGATGAAAAAAAAATGATGAATGAGAACAACTTGTTTAGAGAGTATAGCAATTCTGCATGAACGTTGTAAGCTTTCATGTGGGCAAATCCAAGAATTGTAATCAGAGGTCATAAAAGGGGTGAAAACAGGCAGGCTAAGTTAAATAGGGATAATCCATAATCAGAAATAAGAAATGGGAATAGGGCCAAAAACAGAGAAGCATGGAACATCAATAATAATAACAACAAAAGTCCATGACCAAGACTTTGTGATGATACATTGACACAACAGGGAATACATACACAAACTAATCAAGGACTAGCATGGAACAGAACACAATCGATTAACAAACCAGTGAGAGGACGGGGCAAAGACAGACTAGAAAAGAAACCTTTGACAAATGTAGAATTTATTTGAAAAAATTTTGCTAAATATTATGATATTGCTGGAATGTGAAAGTTCTTCTTTTTGTCCTTATGCAATTTGAATACATAGTGTTGATGTCACTAATGATGCATTTGAAGTTTTAAAGGAATTTGACAGACTGGCAGACTTATACATGTTCAGTTCTTAAACCATTTAGCACCTATGTAGTAATTTGGATTGTAGTTGTCCTGACTTCTACACTGATGTGTGCATTAAATTTAAACAGTTTCAGTATTAAATTAAATGGAAAAAGTCAGACTGGCTGTGAACACTGTGTGAACAAAATCAGAAAGAAAGTTTTCAGTGCAGTGAATTTCACCTCATCGCTGCGTACTGCTGTTTGTCCAGTTGATACGGTAACCTGAAAATCAAGACTAGTTCACTGATAAATATTATGTGATTAATATTATACTGATTTTATTATGTAGACAGAGAGTGCATGTGTGTATATATTTGTCTCTCATAGCACATACTGAAAATACTGTAGGTAGTAACAAAAAGAACTGATGATATCCAAGTATTTCCCTAATGAAGATTGATCCATGTGACAAAAATAAGAAAGCCCTGTTATTTTGTTGCTCAGCTCTGCCCTGTCTCATCTCATCTCTTTAGTGAAGGTGCATTTGATTTTTAGCTGATTTTTTCCTTTTCATTTCTACTGAGGAGAGGCATCCATCTTCGAAATTGAAACGTCGACTTGCTTGACCCACAGCTGCAACCAAAGAACGGTCTACCAAATACATGTTTTTATTGCCATCACATTCTTTATCCGTTTGACTTCATTCTCATTTTTATTCAACATCACTGCTCTTGCTAATGTGTTTCTTGAAATGCATCATAATCTACTCTCTCTCCCTCTCTTAGGAAGTGAGCTAGAAATATTTTTCATTTGTGAAGAAAAGACAAATTAAATGATTTCTTTTAAGTTTACCCAAGATAGTAATTTGGAAAATATGATCAAGAAAATAATCAATTAAGGCAATCATGTGCTTCATAAGTGATCTAAAACACATTTGTAACACTTTGATGGTTCGTGGAAAATGAGGAGACAGGAGGTAGGCTTGGGACAATTTAAAAAAATTGCTCAGTATTTTTCTACTAAGCTTCTTTTCATTTTTTAGTAAATTTAGTTCCCTACATACACATAGGTGCACACAGTTCTGTGCTTCTCAGCTATCTCTCTCTGTTTACTGCTGACCATTAAATAACAAAGTAAACTTGTGGTAATAAGAAATGTGTGTGATCATCATGCATTACCCGCCAGCTCCACCCTCATCTCCATCCACAGCCAACGCTTGACCTCGCTCTTGCTGCCACATACCCCTACCACCCAAACCAAGGCCTATGACCTGGCAGGAGAGGAAATCCACAAGCACCATCTGTGCCCCTCATTTATGGACTACCTCAAATTTGAATGGTTGAAGTGCCAGATACCTACGAGTGATCCACATGTTAACACCCTTCATGCACTGAAGCTTCTTCCAGCTTCATTGGTGCAGAGTGTTTTAAGAGCAAAGGGTAAAAGGGCAACATGTAGTATCGGAGGCTGAGGACCACCCACTTGATGGCCAGACACTCCTTCTTGCTCGTACTGTACTTGCTGTCCCTTACTGAGAGCTTCCAGCTGATGTACTGCACAGGGTGCTTCTCCCCCTCCACTCCCTGGGACAAAATGTCCCCAAGGTCTCTGTCTGATGTGCCAGTCTGCAGAACAAAAGAGAGAAAAAAGTCAGGACAATGCAACAGTTACCCCCCCACATAAAGCAGCTGTTACCTGTCAGAAAGCCTTCTCACATGGCTCCATTCTTCAGACTGGACCTGCCATTCCCTTTTAGTAAGGTCAGTCAGCAGGGCTGGTGATATTCAAACTTTGGGCTTTTCTAAAGTCCACATAAAAATGGACTGACCAGTCAGTCTTGGACACCAAGACCACCGTGGGACTCCTCGATTACTCCCATGTTGAGCATAGCCTTGAGTTCAAACCTGGTGGAATCTCCATATGGTGCTCTGTGAGGTCCCTGTAACCTCGTAGAGGTAGAAACGCTTAAGAAATTTCCCCTTGCAACCTGCCAACCTGTGCTGTCTAGGATGGTGATACAGCATCTCCACAGTGGACTTACCTCCTGTCCCAGCTCCTTTGTCCCTGAAACAACTGTCACCAGAGCCACAGGAGCCACCTTTCTCCACGGTTTCAGGAGATTGAGGTGGTATATTTGAATTCTATCACCTCTATCCCTTGGCCTAATCTCATATTTGACATCTCTAATTCACTGTGGGACCTCAAAGGGTCTTCAAAAGGTGTGAGTAATTTTGAGCTTGATACAGGTAGTAAAATGAGTACTTTACCTCCCAGTACAAATTCCCATAGCTGAGTACCCCTGTCATACAGTCTGGACTTGCGCTTGAACTTGTACAGTAATTCAAATGGGGTAAAACCCCGTGGAGGCTTGGGGCACCTCTTGAACTGGAAATAACAGGGGCTCAGGCAACTTATCCAAATTTCACAGATCCTCATGAGTAAACTTGTGAATCATGTATTTCAGCATCTGATTGAAATGCTACACCAGGCCATCTGTTTGCAGATGGTAAATGCTGGTGCAAATTGATTTATTCCCTAATAATTCATAGAGCTCATGTAGTGTCCATGACAAATGTAGTGCCCTGGTCAGTCAAGATCTCTTTTGGGATACTGAATTGGGAGATAACACAGAAGAGTTCCTCTGCAACATTATGTGCTGAGATGTTGTGCAGAGGCACTGCTTATTGCATTGCATAATCCATCAGGACTAACACAAAGGAATATTGTTGTGTGCCCCTATCTAATGGCCTGATGAGGAGACCTCGATTAAGGGTAATGGGCGCAATGGCACTTTGTGCTGGCAAGTAGATTCACCACTGACATTTGCAACATGCTGCACACTGTTTGTGAACAGTGCAAAGACTGTCAGTAGAAATGAGCCATGAGACGGTTTAGTGTGCTATCTTGTTCCAAGTGCCCAGCCATGCAATTATGATGAGTCACATGGAACCGAAGTTTCATACGGCTCTTTGGTACCAACAACCGGGTCGTCTCTACCTTATTTTGAGTGTCCTATATCACTCAATGTAACCTATCCTTAATAATTGAAAAATATGGGTGGAATAGTGTAGCATTAGGCTGGATTCCATGACCATCACTTAATCTCATTTCGAAGGTGTGCCTCAGGGTCTCATCATATGAGTGCTTCAAGGGGAAATCCCTGAGGAGAATCCCTGCCAATGATGGAGGAAGAAACCATTTTTGGATTTAGATTTTGGTTCCCAACCCAAGGGGAGACATCAGACGTAAAGGCGAAGGGGGAGGAAAAGTGGAGAGGAAACCCAGTTTAGGGAACTGGTTTCCAGGAAATTGGCCCCCATTTCCATCATGCAGGGATGGGGAAGAGCAGGGAGAAAAAGGAGAAGGATGAAAGGGAGATGTATGAGAGTGAGAGAGGAAGAAGGGGGAAGTCCTTGCCTGCCCCCAGAAACAAACTAAATGGTCCTCTGAGAGTTGCAAAGCCTCTTCCAGTGATGCCAGACAGTGGCACTGGACACATTTTGCCGTTCCCTTCTGTAGTTAGGTGACGAACTTCTTCTTGACAGATGTGTGGGAGCTGTTGGGTGAATGTAAATGTATTACCTGCTGGTTCAACCCATCTTCTCTCTGTCCACTGTTGATGCACGACCATGCCCCTGCTGCCACAACATTTTATGTTGTTGACTTGTTTTGCAAATGAAGTATTCTGGAAATATTATGAGTGTTGCATTATGGTGGATCCACAATGGTATAACCATGTAAGATACGCAATGACACATTTTCTGTCTTGTGCTCCAAATACACTATATTGCCAAAAGTATTCACTCACCCATCGAAATAATTAAATTTAGGTGTTACAATCACTTCCATGACCACAGGTGTATAACTGCATGCAGACCGCTTCTTCAAACATTTGTGAAAGAATGGGTCGCTTTCAGGAGCTCAGTGAATTCCAGCATGGTACCATGATAGGATGCCACCTGTGCAACAAATCCAGTTGTGAAATTTCCTCGCTACTAAATATTCCACAGTTAACTGTCAGTGGTATTATAACAAAGTGGAAGGGATTGGAAACGACAGCAACTCATCCATGAAGTGGTAGGCCACGTAAAATGACAGAGTGTGGTCAGCGGATGCTTTCTGCAGAGCCAGTCGCTACAGACCTCCAAACTTCAAGTGGCCTTCAGATTAGCTCAAGAACAGTGCGTAGAGAGCTTCATGGAATGGGTTTCCATGGCCGAGCAGCTGCATCC
>JAQQZR010000033.1:19396254-19418210 GCA_030068235.1 Notoglanidium macrostoma
CACACACACACACACACACACACACACACACACACACACACACACACACACACACACACACACACACACAGGTGCACATGTTAACTTTAATTCTGTTTGGACTGTAATTGTCTAGTATGATTAACACTGATGCAGAAGAAACAATTATTCACCAACATCCACGTAAGAACATTTATTATCAAAACATTAAATTGATCAAATGATTAAAATTTAATAACTGATGAAATGCATGAAACTTTAAAACCAAAAGCTCAAATTTCTATCAATTAGTCAGGTTATAAGTCATGAAAATCATGAATTAAGCCACACATAACATGTATAATATGAAACATATATACTCATAACCAGATTAACACACCCTTATTTGTGGCCACTAATCACGCATAGATACACACAGGGGTGTAGGTTGGATGTGCATGTGGCTATGGCCGCATCTCGTCTGAATATGAGTGGGATGCGTGTGTCCTGTGATGTGTCTTGGCATGGTTCACAGTGAGACAGCAGTTTGTTTATGAATCATGGACTCGATATGTAAAAATATTTTTATTCTAAAAGCCTGTTGAGCCAACAACTCCACTTCATAACCATTAAAGGCAACACATGGCTTGGGTCTAATCATGCTGTCTTGTGTCTTTGCATGATTGTTTATTTTGTACTGAGTTTAGTCTTGACAAAGATTTGATATCGAGTCACAGTGAATTGAAATGGCTGCATGGGGTTATGTTGAATATTGCATGTATTACTTGTGTTCTTAATTATGCTCAGGACAGCCAGAGTAGGTCTTAAATGTGTTTTAACTGACATGAAAATAATATATCCTCCCAGTGTCTTAATTTAATTTTATTTGATTTGATTTGATATAATTTAAACTTCCCTTACATTTTTTTTTATCATTTGAGACAGATTTAATTTATTGATTCTTTCACTTCTCTTGCTGGATACCTAAGACTACATTTGATCTAGAATGAGATTTGTAGAAATGAGGCTTCCTAGCTAGTACATCCTGATTCCTTGCTCTGACAGCTCATATCATCTTACTGGATAGTCATGACAGCTCAACACATCCTACTGAACTCTCATGAAAGCTCATATTTCTGCTCTTCAAGCACACCATCCACATCTGCTTAGTGGACAGTGATGACAGTCCTCTACTATTTTATTGAACAGTTAAGACAGCCTTCTCCTTTGCATGATTACCATGATTTCCCTGCTCCATCAGCTGTGCTTTGTCAGATCGCTATGTCACTCGCACTGCTTCCCTATTGGCTGCAAATCACAGGTGTCTAAATCATCTGCTGAATAGCCATTTCAAAATATCACTTGACATATCCTGAAAAAAAAGCATTCACCTTGTTCAGAGATGGATGCTCGGGATATGTAAAGAGGCCTGAGGGTGTTGACGCCTCTCGCAGTTAGCATAGAAAGCTATTCCTGCATGTTGAATTCCTGAATACTTTTTGGCCCTTTCTTCCTGTCCCTTATGAACCTGCCTCTTCCTGCCCCTACTCCCTTTCCTCTACCCCCACCCTGCCCCGGTAGACTCTCCTGTGGGTGAGGAGTGGTCCCCGTGGAGTGTATGCTCAGCTACATGTGGCGAAGGCTGGCAGAGTCGCACGCGCTTCTGTGTTTCAGCCTCTTACAGTACGCAGTGCAGCGGGCCACTGCGTGAGCAGAGACCCTGCAACAACACCGCCGTGTGCCCAGGTAAGAGAAGACCGCCCTGCCCTCTTCAATACCATCAGCCTCTCTCTTCCTGAAGCGCCAATGCCAAGTACCCACACACCAACTGTCCAGCTGAGGTCCCCTCTCCCTGAGCTCCATTGCTTGGCAAGATATTAATGGGTTAAAGTAGAACATAGCATGACATGCACCAACAGTGCCAAAACTTTCCCACGGCATGATGGTCAGTGTGTCCCTCTGCATCCCGTCCTCTTTCTCCCTCTACTTCCTCTCTCTCTGTCTTCAGCTTTATGAAAGAAGTGCACATCAGAGCATACCCACATCTTAACACCTCTGGGATATACATAAATATGCAAAGCGATCCTCGAACAGCCACCCACATATGGAGTACACAGAACAGCTCCCAACACACACACAGCCATGCCTCATATTACTAAAACATTCAAGACCTCAGACTGCATCATATGTAATGGTTTGCATGCCTCAGAGTTTTAACAAAATAGATGTGTAGTGATGTCCATTTTTTATTTTTATGCACATTTATTTATTTTTTTTGAAGGAGGTAGGCTTTTTTTTTGGTGTGTGCCGGTGTGTTTTTGTGTGTGGACCAGTGTTTTTCTCTCTATAAATCATCCCCTAGCCGCTCTGATTGCAGTGCACGGTGCGTGGGATGAGTGGTCTCCATGGAGCCTGTGTTCATCTACCTGTGGCCGTGGATATAGGGACCGCACGCGTACTTGTAAGCCACCGCAGTTCGGAGGAGATGAGTGCGTGGGCCCAGAGAAACAGACCAAATTCTGCAACATTGCTGTCTGCCCAGGTGAAGATCTTTAAATAAAGAGCGCCTCATTTAGGTTTAATGACTTCCATCAAGTGTCACAATTAAAGGCAGATGAGAGGCTGTGTAGGAGGGAGGATATTGAAAGGCGGCTTTGTCAGCCTCATTCACAGAGATGGTGACTAAGGGAGCTTTTAAACCACTCTAGAATGGGCTAAAGGCTTGGCAACAAAAAGCTCTCTCTCTCTCTCTCTCTCTCTCTCTCTCTTCCTCTCTGTCTCTCTCTATTTTTCCCAATTCCATCTTTCCTCTCCCAGTGGATGGCGTGTGGAATGAGTGGTCCAGTTGGAGCTCTTGCTCAGTTTCATGCTCGAATGGGACCATGCAGCGCACACGCGAGTGTAATGGCCCGTCATATGGTGGCTCAGAATGCCAGGGTGAGTGGCTGCAAATGCGTGACTGCTTCCTGAGGGAGTGCCCTGTGGATGGACAATGGCAGCAGTGGAGTTCCTGGTCTAGCTGTACCAAAACTTGTGGAAGGGGGAGCCAGCAGAGGCAGAGAGTGTGCTATGGGCCCTTCTTTGCTGGGGAGCCATGCCCAGGAGACCGCATGGAAATACAGCGCTGCAATGAGAAGAGATGCCCAGGTGAAATGCTAGTAATGTCAGTCAATGTTCTACTTGTATTTTATATAGATATATATTTATTTATATATTATAAAATCAAACTTTTTTTACGTAAAAAACACAGAACCCCATGAGATTTGTGATGAGGAGAACTTATCAAATGTAGTGTGGAAGAGAACTCCTGCTGGTGATACAGCAGCTGTACGTTGCCCACGAAATGCTTCTGGTAAGAGACCAAACTTGAAGTCTCTCTTAAAGTCAATAAAAAAAATGCAGATTATCATGTTACCAAGAAATCAGAAAGTACTCTCTCCTGAAAAATTAGTGATCGTTATAATGTTCTGACACTGGAGACTCCTTCCATAAATGTTAAATAAATGCAGATCTTATAGATTTCTCTTTGTTAACAAAAACTTTTTAAAATTTGTTTATTCATCTTCGAGTATGTGAAGCATCTGCCATGCAAGTCTCTGTGAATGAGTTGCTACTTAAATAATAACGTATTAGAATGAGTGCATGAAATCTGTGAATTCACTTGAACTTCTGTCCAAGCTTTGCATTTAATAAAAAGTTTAACCAACACCTCATATGCAATTAGAGGGGTTTAATGTGTTAACCGATCCTAATGGCAGTTAAGGGAAGGTTTTTCTACTTTGGTTACCAAGTAAAGCAAGTGAAGTATTGTTGAGAGAGTTCTGAAGAACCAACATTGCCTCACACTTGGAAATTCAAATCTATTCATGTGACTCAAGTTGTATAAAAAGATATAAATGTTAGGGTTGGGTTTAGAGGTAGGTCTTATCTTTGTACCTTTTCAAACATAGTTCATTCATATGAAACTAAATTAAAATCCAATGATATTGCCTCTGTTCATGCAAATTCATGCATGTTTTGCATCAAACTGCTGTTAGCAGGCTACATTTTTAACCACTGTGTTACTGTTTCAGGCACCATATTTCGTCTCTGTTCTCTGGATGAAGAAGGAATTGCCTACTGGGAAAGCCCGTCTTATATGAAGTGCATCTCTAACGACTACCTCACCATCCAAACACAGGTGAGCACTCTGATGACAGGACACTGACCAAGACGTAGTGCATGTTATTGTGGAAACTAGAGAATGCTAATCATTTCTTTAGACCCGTGACCACCTGTCAAAGGCACAGAGAGGGCTTGTGGGAGACGGAGTCTCAGAGGTTATGAACAAACTGAGGGTGACTTCCAGTGAGGGGACCAGCTACAGTGGAGACTTGCTGGCTATAATCGACATTCTGAAGAACATGACGGAGATATTTAGGAGGTCCTACTACAGCCCCAGCAGTGCTGACATGAGGGTTAGTGCAGCACAATATTTCAGAGAAAGTCTCTCTTTACTCTCTTTACTGTTACACTATATGAAACCTTATTGTGTGCTTGTTTGGTCTGAAGAACTTTGTCCAGTCAGTTAGTAACCTGCTGATGGAAGAAAACAAAGAGAGATGGGAAGAAGCACAGCTGGTGAGTTCTGCCTCCTACATTTTAGCCAGGAATAAACACGACATGATTCACGATTTCATTTGCCATTTTTTCAAGGTGTTTAATTTAAAAGTAACACACAAGTGGACATGTTTTGATATAAGAAAATAAAGACTGATAAAAGAGAGAAGGACAAAACGCAGAGGAGTGTTTCCTTTTCCCCATTTGATATTTTCTTATCAAGATACTTTGTCTGATGTTAACTTGTTTCGACTATGGCCATATTGTGCAAAGTTACAAATGAATTAGATTGAAATTCAAATAGCGACCTCGTTCATGTTGCAACAAGGTAAGCTTTTAGTCCCCCACACCCACAGCTTAGAAGTTTTGTTTTGGTCTTTCAGCATTCTCTAGCTGAATCTCATTCCTCCAAAATGTAATGCTCTTCAAACTATTTAAAACTAAAGTTCATTTCATTTTAGTTTAACAATGCAATAGCATGAAGTGATAATGTAGCATAAATATGACCCATTATTTATGCTTGTTAGAGTCCAGCTTGCTTACATAGGTGGAATTAGGGGCTTTGATTTCAAACTGTGATTATTTTGGACCAGCATCAGTGGTAGCCTATTCACACCACGCTAGTCATTAGAAGTGTGCATTTAATGTAGCCATTGCTGAGTTTCCTAGTTTTAATAGAAAGTTTTCTCTGACTTGGATTTAACCATGAAGGAATGGCCTTTATAAAACCCATTATTTAGCTTGGACTATATGACTAATGCATTATTACATTTAGTTTCTGAAGGTGGTCTTATCAGCTATTAAACTTTTGTTCTGGTACACATTTGTAAATGTCAGAGAGAGAGAGAGAGAGAGAGAGAGAGAGAGAGAGAGAGAGAGAGAGAAATTGGAGTGCAGCAGGTATGACTCAGTCAGCTGTGGGTCTGGAAGAGGAGTATATACTGTAGGAGCATTACAGCGAGATGAGCTTCCTCTCTCTTCTATCAATCCTTAAACATTCAGTCTGCATTGCCAACATCGTTTTGGACACTATAAAACTAATGACATTTATGATTTATAAAGGCAGGCATTTGAATCAAATCGTTATAGCGAGTCTTTTACTAACTTTCTGCATTTATATGAACAGTGCTGTCAGTACTTGTCCTGAAACATTCCTCTAAAGTTGTCATCTTCCTTTAACATCCCTTCCACTTTAAAGTCTTGGATTATTTCATCCTTTTCTTGGCATTTTTATCTTTCAGCTAGGTCCTAACATTAAGGAGCTCTTTCGTCTGGTGGAAGATTTTGTTGATGTCATCAGTCTCCGAATGAAGGACTTTCAAGATAACTATGAGGTCACCGAGAACCTTGGTTAGTCATATGAAAACTGTTAGAAAACTGTGCTGATTTGAAATTATGTTACATCACTGTGAGCATTCAAAAGCAATTATACATATACACATAATTCATTTAAATATCTTTCTGGACTGAGTTGATATTTTTGGTACATAATATTCTGGAGTTGAAAATGCCATGAACACTGTTTCCGAACATCCTCACTGTGAAGGAAACACTCCCCTGAGATGTTTACTCTTGTTCTGGGAAAAGAAGGTGTATGAACATTTAGCCAGATCCTGTAGCTCTGGGCATTCACGGGGCATTCATATCCCACTGTGATCCACCCACTATTCCACACCACAAGGCCCACATGGGAGATGTGCTTTACTCACACACAGAAACTGGCAGAGACAGGCAGTAGATGAGCTGTTTCGCACTAGGACACTCAGGGGGACCAAAAATGGCAGATTGGAGAGAAGCAGGTGGGGGCGTGTGGGCCGAGAGCAGTTCTTTACCGTCGCCTGTCAGAAATGCATGTCCAGCTATGGAACTGTCATCTGTCCCTGAGCAAATGGTTTCTTACTCCCACGTCTAATCACATGCATGCAAACACAGACAGTAAATAAACATTTTTATATGTATCTGTTGAGCTAATAAGCCTTAAGGAAGTATCTCTATCGACTGCACAAGGACAGGATTGCTGAAGCACTGTGCCTGTTTATTTTAGTCCTAATGGCTGTCTGTGTGTCTTTCCACAGTGTTGAGCCTTCACAAGCGACCTGTTGCAGGCAACACTGATATCAGCTTTCCAAAAAAAGGCTGGATGGGCATGGAGGACTGGGCTCGTAACGCTGAGGACAACGTCACCATCTCAAAGCGCATTGTCTCCACCGGTATCGCAGGTGAGTACCTTGAACATACTTTATACAACCCACATAAGACACCGTTAGGGTTAAGGGCGTTTTTCGCGCTTGGCCTGCATACTACAGTCTGCACCCAGGACCGTTATTGTGAGGAGGGGCTCAAAATTGCAGGTTTGCTTTCACATTAAAGAATACCTTCTGAACTGTGGATGGATTGTGCAATTCCATGCCTCACTTTTGAGTGCACAGGTTTGCACAATGGGAGACACTAAGTTCATCCATTCACTGTTTTGCATAATTTCCCTTTGGTACAAATACACAAGCAGAGAAGAACAGTAATTCTCTTGGATGTATGGAATATCATGGTATATGAATATGCACAGATCTAGAGCTCTTAGATAAAAAAGGTTTTTAGCCATGCTTTGTTTGTGATGATCTCACCGGAAGGACTCACCCCACAAAGGTGACCTAATTACAGTGCTCCAATCCTACCAAAGTCTGGTTTCATACATCAGTAATGCATCCCATCTCCTTTTCTCGCCACACTGACCCTTTCCCTGCTATCATGAAACTTGAAACAGGAAGTAAACCCAATTAAATTGCTTGGCATGCAGCATAGGGATAGTGATACAGCTTCCACACCTTATGTGAACTGTACTACAGTTTGGTGGAAGTGTGCCCCAGACAACCGTAATCAAGAGGACCAGGGATTGGTTCTTTGGTCTGCTTTCCGGGCTCGAAAACAGAACTTGTTTAAAGCATTCCAAATTACGGAAAAAATGCATGTATGAAAATGACCCAAGACTTTGCAAAAAATAACATCAAATAAACATACAAAGCAAATACATTTACCAGTGTAATGCATGTAATTGCTAGTGTCCACAGGTAGTATCCATGGTCTTATACAGAGAGAGGTTTATTGAAAAGAAAACTTTATTTTACATTTGTTTAGGAGAAGCAGTGGACTGAGATTTGTTTGTCCAAACATTCGCATCATTAGAGAAGTTCCCTCCCCTGTGACTATGCTAATAGGGCAGTTGCTGCTTAATCAGGAGTCAACAGGAGCCAATCAAGAGCAATTAGGCCTAATTTCCACTCCCATTGGGGCTCCGTTTCCATGGCACTCAGAGCAGATTGATAACAAGTCAAGTTTAAGGCATGCTGAGAGTGGTGCTTATATTAAATAAACTTTGAGATCTTTGAGCGCTCAGAGAAAAACTCCAGAGGGTATTTTCTCCATGACTTTACTTTTGCTCCCATAGCGGTTGTAGCTGTTTTGTACTGACAGATAGAGTGAGTGGAGGCAGACAGGAAAAAACTTTCCCCAGGGAAGAAGCGGAAAGGAAAGGAGCTCAGCCCCCCCATCCCCCCCCCCGTGCAGGCTCAGCTGCAGCCCCAGAGGTGTAGTCTGTGTACACACTGCCTGGCTGCCAGTCTCTCTCCCTCTCCCCTAACTCACTCTCTCTGTATCTGCCAGCCACACACACTGTGTGTGTTTGTGCTTGCATGTATTCAAGCCCTGGGCTCTGTCCAGTTCTACTTCTTCCTTTCCAGCTGTGAAGCGTGTCTGCACCATGGCACGTGTCTTCCCACGCTTCATCTGCCTGCTTTTTCGTCAGAGCTTGTGACGAAAATGTGCCAATGTGAAAGTGTGCTTATGTGAATTAGGAGTCACAGTGTATGACAAGCATATGTGTGTGTGTGCGCGTGTGTGTGCGTGTATGTGTGTGCGTGTGTATGTGCATATGTTGATACACACACATGTGTGCATATGTTGCATATACATGCACATGTTGATTATGTGTATAGGCTGCATGACATGAATTCTCCCTCTTACAAAAACTAAAGTAAGTCTTCATGGAGCAATTAGAGCAATATGATGCTTTTGTTAAATATCCTATGTGGCATTCCTTCAGCTGGAGTAACTGATTTATCCTGGTCTGGGTCATAGTGGATCTATAGCTCATCCCAGGAGCACTGAGTACAAGGTGGGAATACACCAGGGATGGGATACCAGTTTGTCAGAGAGGCACCATGTACACGCTTCATCATTGGAGAATTTAACATAGCTAGTCCATCTATTAACATGTTTATGGGAGGTGGGAGGAAACTGGAGAACCTCAGAAAGAGACATGGACATCATGTGAACTCCATACATATACATACTTGAGCTGAAGATCAAACGGAGGACTCCTGAGCTGTGAGGTGGCAGTGATACGTCCTGCACCCCTTGCCACCTAAGTAATTTCCTGTACACATTCTTGAGTGTGTGTGTGTGTGTGTCTGTCTGTTGCAGCTGAAGACGAGGCTTCAGCGTTTGTAACCGGCATTGTCCTCTACCGAAACCTTAGCAGCATCCTGTCTCTTCAGAGGTAAGGAGCTACGTCACTCCGCCTTCTCCTCTCGATTTATGCAACTTGGCTTGGTCTTTTCATGCTTCTGCTAATCCAGGCTGAAATGCAATGAGCAGGAACTGATTGCAGTCTGTGGGTTATTAATTCATTCAGTATGCTTCTTATAAGTAATACACAATTACAGGAAAAGTACTTCAAGGTTAATATCTAGGGAAGTAGAAATAGGTCTGATGTTTTCTCATTTTGTTAATCTGTAGTAGTATTTTTGATTAATTTCCTTTTTGTACTGTCTTCCTCCTGCCCTTGAGCATTGATTTTTTTTTACTAGTTATCTCTTTTTTTAATCATCCTGAATGTGATTCTGAGAGAGACACCAGCTGACAGAAGCATTCATCCTGACTGATTACGTACTTGTACAGGTGTGCGTGTGTGCGTGTGTGAACCCACAGTACCAACAAGGCAAAACTCAATTTTACAAAAATCTGTAAATACAATCCAAAAATAAAATAGCCAAAAGACTGGTATTTTGTTTGGTTACTTATGGTTAAGGTTAGGGCTGGGTAAGGGTTAGGGTTGTCATAGTTAGTGTTAGGGTTATGCCCATAGAAATTAACGGTAGGTTCCTACAAAGACATAAAAACAAATGTGTACGTGTTTGTGTGTGCACGCACAGACATATTAATGTGGTATTATTTTGGATATTTCGGATAGATGGGTTGCACGTTATTATATATGAAGTTGCAGTACTAATCGGATTGAAATCTGGATAGTGGTGCTGAGGCAGAAGCTCAAGGTCAGCTTCTTTGTCTCCTTCCTCTCCTTTCTCTCACTTTCTTTTCTCTTTGTCCTCACAGAAACAGTACTGTGTTGAACTCCAAGGTGATCTCTGTGACGATCAAACCCACTCCCATTTCTCTCTCTGCCCCAGTGGAGATTGAATTCTCACACCTTTACAATGTAAGCCACTCTGACCTCCGAACTCAATCAGATGAAATGCACACAGAATAAAAGAAAGTGAATAATGTTCGAACGAGTTTGTCTTTTGAAACCTTTATTGGTGGTACATCAACACCACCACCACCATCAATAATAATAATAATAATAATAATAATAATAATAATAATAATAGTTATTTGTATAGAACCTTTACAGAAAAAGAAACCCAAACTAAAAAGTTTAATGAATAATTTCATGCACAAGTACAACCTAAAGAAAGGAGCATTTTGTTGTTTAGTTTTAATAGCTTTCTTTGCCTGACTGCTTGCCAGGAGCATGAATACAAAATGTGTTTGAGCATTAATTTCTTTTAAAAACACATAAGGTGTAGCCTATAAAGACAGAGATACAAAGAAAAAAAAATATTTTTGCTTCTGTATTTGAGTAAGTCTTAGAAGTAAGCCTTCCTACTGTTCTTAGTCATTTCTCTTTCTTCTTTTGAACTAATGAAAAGAATAAATTTTTGCATTCAATCTGCTTTAATTATATTAAATTATTATTTTTTTTACTTAAATTTAACCCCTCAGACTTTAGTTTTTTACTTTGAATACTAAAGTTTGTTCTTGAGTCAAATTTCCAATTCATTTTGTCATAGATTTATACTGATTTATACAACACTTAGTTGTGGTCCACTAATTTGATTGGTTGAGCAGTGTTCCCAGAATATAACTGTACTGGGATGTTTCAAACTTTGTATCACTCCGCTCGTCTAGGTTCTTAGGTAAATTAATCTAATTACCACAAAATTAAAGTAATGTAACTGATTACTTTTGGGTTACCTCAATAATAAATGTGTGGATGATGATGGAATTTTCACAGCTGGAAGGCAAAACTTGCACTGTACTGTGATGTTGTTCCCCTTTTCTGATTTAAAAGACAAAATAATGGTGGAATTTCCACCCAGTGAACACATTTTTTCACCAGAGGCCATGATAATGACTTGGTGACTGTAAGATTAGCTCTGACTGCACCCGAGACCAAAGTGGTGATGTGAGACTCGTGAAGTGTTGTGTGCACATGCGCATGTAGTATATTGTTCTAATTTAGGGCTGCAACTACTGATTATTTTTTATTAACTTTGATAATTTTTTGATCATTTTTATTTTTAGGGTGTTAAATGAATAGTCTTCCCTTGATTATACGATTGGTTTTATTTTTTGACAATATATTAAATATACACACAGACAAATTCAAAATACATACAAAATAAATATCCGCTGCCTGTTTGGCTCACTGAAACTCTCCGATGCTAAGTTCATTTTGCCTGCTATGTGCACGCAAGGCAAATCATTGTCAGTGTGTGGGATTGACTCCTAGGATTTGCATTTGATTCAATTAGTTGCATTTCTACTCTTAGTTTGCCCTTATGCATTTTAAAATTGTAATCCTGTAAATAATCCCTGTTTTTACTAAAAGTATCGGTAATCTGACTTTTTTTCTGTAACTATAATGGAATACAGTTACCTTTTTTTGTATCCTAATTACGTAATGCTGTTCTATGTATCCCATTACTCCCCAAGCCTGTATTTCACAACAATTACTACAGTATTGTTACATCAATACATTGTGACATCATCAGCAAAGATATATATATATAACATTTGGCTTAAAATATAAAACCTGTCAGTTGAAGATGAATGGGAAAAAGGGACACAAGTTTAACCAGAAGCACCTATAAGGGGATTGTACAAATCAACGTGAGCTAGCTAAATCTAGATGATGTGCTAATATTAGTTTCTTGTTTATATTACAAATAATATTATGACAGTTTACATGAAAATGTTTTATAATCCACAGGTGAAATTTGCAGTTGAAGTCAGAAGTTTACACAGACTCATCATGGACATGAATGTCATGGCAATATTGGATTATCAATTATTTCTTCAAATCGTTCTTTTCGTGGGTCAGAATGATTGTTCAACATACATCTTTAATAGAAAAAAAAAACAAGAATTTGGTGCACAAGTTTGAATCTGTTTTGCTTTTTCTGAAATTAACACAAGGTCAAATTATACATACAGGGTCAAAAACATCAATACACCACGCCTAATATTTGATTAAATGTCTCTTATGTCACTTGCATTATTAATTCAGAGGTGCAGAAATTCCCAAAATGTCCTTTAACTTGCCAAGTCCTCTTAACTTCCTGTTATTGATCATGATTGACTACAGCTGGTAGCTTCTGTGCACATAAAGTTGTCTGTTTGACAAGTACAAGTTAATGGGAGGTGCTGCCACTTTATCAAGGTCTGGAAAAAGACCCAAACTGTCACCCTCAGCTGACAGGAAGTTGGTTTGGATGGTCAGGAACAACCCAGGAACCATCAAGGCACAGACCTGCCATGAACTGGAAGCTGTTGGAGCACTGTCTACATTCAAGCAAGTTTATATCGCTATAGACTGAGAGGATGCTGTCCAAGAAAGACGCCTCTGCTGCAAAATCAACATTTTTAAGCTTGGCTAAATTTTGCAGCTTACCACATAAAGTAAGAAAAAGCCTTCTTTAGGAAAATTGTATGGTCAAATAAGACAATAATTGAGTAGTTTGGCTACAATGACCAGAGGTATGTTTGGAGAAGTAAAGGTGAGGCATGCAACTCTAAGAACACTGTACCGACTGTTAAGCATCTGTTCAGCATGGTTAAGCAAAGCGGATGGAATAATGAAGAAGGAGGACTACCTCATAATTCTTCAGCATAACCTGACACCGTCAGCTAGTTGAAACTTCGACACAATTCAAAACAATGACCCCAAACACAAATCGAAGCTGGTTGTAGAATGTATAAATCAGGCTAATATTAAGTTTAAAACAAGTCCTGACTTCAACTCTATTGAAAATATCTGGACTGTTCTTAAATCAGGTCCATGACAGGAAACCAACAAATTTAACTGGACTCTCCCATTTCCACCAAGAAGAGTGGTCAAATATCCAACCAGAATTCTGCCAGAAGCTTGTTGTTGGCTACCAAAAGCATCTGGTCGAGGTGAAACTGGCTAAGGGACTTTTACCAAAATATTAGGTGTGCCGTTAGTATATTTTGACTCTGTGTTGATTTCAGAAAATCCAAAATAAATGAAAACTTGAGCATCAAATTCTTGTTTTTTTTCCCTATTAACGATGTATGTTGTATAATCATTCTTCCCCAGAAAAATCACAGTTCAAAGAAATCATTAAAAGCCCAATATTGCCATGACAATCATGTCCATGATGAGTGTATGTAAAATTCTGACCGCAACTGTATGATTTGGTGTCATATATAAAGGAGATGATTTCTCGTTCACTGATATTACACAGGAATAAGAGGAATAGAGAACTATAAGTAAGACTTAAACTTCTTTGTCTGGTTCAGTGACACATGGTAATAGCTGACACTCCCTTTTGTTCACACAGGGCACGACCAACCAAACGTGCATTTCCTGGGATGAGAGTGACAGGTAAGAGGCTTTCTCTCATTGATCCGATCTCAGAAACCCTTATTTTCTTTCTTTGCCCTGCCTGCTGTGAGAGACTAGCACTCAAATGGGTGACAAGAGTGAGTGATTTTAAGAGGCTTGTCTCAGAGAACACTGAAGTGTCATAGTGGAAAGGTTCACTCAGCATTGCCCCTGTACTGCTAGTGATCAGACAGATAGAACATGATCTATTACACTCACAGCCATCTTTCTGCCACACTCACAAAACCAATCGGAAATTAGGAGAGCATGTCTATCACATACAGGGGGAAAAAAGAGCCAGACACAAAAAGTGGAACAAAGGGGGGAAAAAAGGCATAAAAAGTGACAGAGTGTGAGTAAGTGAGAAGGACAACGGAAATCAAGCTGAGAAATGGTAGCATCATTTGGTGTAATCCTGTGGCCTGTGAAACCCTGTCCTGTTTTCACTTCATGCCCTACACTTTCATCCCTGTGCTTTCTTTTTTATCTTTTGATTGAAACAGAAAGAGTGGATATATTGCACTTGCTGGAACATTTGCATTTAAATGGATAAAGTGCACAAAACCTACAAGTAAAATGCTTTCTGCATTGTTCCTAAATGAGTGAAGTGAGAGACAGTGCAGGGTGACAAGACAAAGAAGGACCAGAGAAAGAGTGAGGGGGGACTGGGAAAGTCATTGTGTGATGAAAATACTAAAATGCAATCAAGGTATATATTGAAGAGAAGGGCAGTGGGGTAAGGAGTGGGTTTGGTGCAAAATTAAAATCTAACTTGGACAGCTGCTATGATTAATGAGTTAATATTTGGGAAAGAAATTGGAATGTGAAGAGGCGCCCTTGTCACTGTGTGTTTTCTTGATAACAGCTTGAAGGCGTGTGGTCCTTGTGGTGCCTCACACTCTTCAATCTGCAAACTCAATATGACTGACTCCTACCAAGACATCCATTGGCACATACATTATACAACACACATTTGTATATGTTAAAAGTTAAATGTCTAGCCTGTTGATCCACTTAAAATCCAATGGCAAATTATCATCAGGTATTTGGTAGGGTAGAGTATATTATTTTTGTCATTGTGACTATCTTTTTTTTTATGTCTATGGACTTTTGTACTGTAAATGTGTTCTCTCTTGCTCACTCTTTCTGTTTGCATGAACTAAAGTTGTGATATGAGGTCACCTGCGGTGGCAAAGGTAATTTCTGTCTCGGTGTGTCTCTCTTACCGTATGTTCGCAATAGCACACTCATGTCACTTGTTGTTCTTCTCTTATAGATGTATAGCGACCACTACTGTTGTTGTTTCTGGGCATGTACTGTGTAGCTATACAGCATACACCTCCAAAACATATCTAGTTTAACACAAAGTGTGGCTTTATACCAGCTGTATTGGCAGATTAGTGAAGCAAGCTAAATGTATTAGGTACATACACTCACCAGGGGTGCCGACAAACTTTCCTTCTAAGCTATATTTTTCTTCACAATGACTCTATACCCATTTAATAAGAGGTCATACACTACAGGCCAGATGTTTTGACCCACCCTCTGATTTAAAAAAAAAAATTATATACTTCTTTGCCAAACTTCAATTATAAGAAAATATTAGAAATACTTAATAGTAAATCACTGGTTTTCAATATTTTATAGCTTGTAGTAACACAATATTCAGCCACAAAGGCTGAAACTATTGGTTTTGAAGTAGACATATCAGGTCTGTCTTTAGTGCATTGACATTCACTTTATGTTGGAATTCTATTTACTAATATCAGAACTTTATTGGCTCTTGGCCTCTCTAGATTGAGTCTTACTGAACCAACCGATGGCCACCTGTCTGCCTGTCCCAGATATGTTTTTGAGAGGTGTAATCTGCTCCTTGTTTCAATCTTCTGTTGTACTGTATCACAAATACTAAGCCAGAACTTTTGTTTGTGTCAGGTGCCAGATGGGAGATAAAGGGCAAGCGCAGAATTTGTTGCTCCTATAGTGAAACATGGAGGTGGATAGGTGACCGTATGGGGTGTTTTGGGGAGGAAGATCTTAAGACTTAGTTGCATGGTCTGAGACTTTCATTAATGATGAATTTCAGTGATGATCACAAACATTCTTCAAAATTTACCAAAATTATATCCAGTCCAAAGAAAAGCAAAAGGTTTTGAGAATTATGTCTTGGCCTCCCCAGTCTCCGGATTTTTCTCCCACTGAGCTGGCATGGGACGAGCTGGACCGACAAGTTCGAAGTGAGGGGCCAGTAAATGAGACAGACCTGTTTGCATGCTTGAAAAGGTGCTGGGAAGATTTGTTTTCCATCAGATTTTAAAAATAACTTGCCAAAAATTTGTGCAGCTATGACAAAGGCAAAGGGTGGTAACTTTGATGAAACTTGTGCTTAGGTACTCACATTTTTTTAATCTGAGGTTGGGCCCAAACTTGTGGCCTGTTGTGTATATTGCAGGATAATATGAAACCACGGTTATAGGTTTTTCCTCTGTTTTTGAATGTCAAACAGTAAACTGAATTAATTGCAGGTAGGAATTCAAGTGAGAGAACATCTGAAGAAGTGCCGGACCACACACACCATAGAAGTGGTTCAAGGAATCATTTAAACCAATCTTTTGGATTTGTTGCTTTATAGTATAATAACTAATTTGCATATAATAGTGAAAGTCTCAGTTCAAATGTTATACCTGTGGTACTGTCGAAATCAAAGCACTTTGCCATGCACATACATAGAAAATTAATGGTTGTCTGCCACTTTGTTGCTAGTGTGAACATACACACATGCACTCACTCACACACATTTATACGCTATACACACCACAGCACTCTCAGCCCAGTCATCCAAAAATCCAGTGGTGTTGTGCTGAGTGTAAATGTCTGTGTGGTCGATGGAGTTAATCGCATCAACCACACAAACTCTGCTGGGGGTAATAATATATTGGATTTCAGAGAAAATGCTGTTAACATTGAGCCTTTCCCTGGAGCTACAGGCGTGACCCTTATTGCCATTCCATTTGCCCCAGGCTGTTCTCTAAGCCCCACTGCATCATGGGTAATGCGCTCTCAGGTTATTTGCAGTTACTATATGTAACCCTGTTTGGAGCTGTGTGGTATCCGAGAGCCTCAGCTGCCCATACACGATGTTGGATTTATATTATTAAGTTGTTACACTATGTTGTAAAGCATATGGTTTCCTCTTAAGTTTTCATGACTCGGTATTCTCAAATTTTTTTTATCTTAGTCAATTCCTATCTACTAGATAAGTTTTCTGTATCGCACAACTGCCACCAACCTGAGAGGATAAGAGGTAAAAGGGAAAATGTGCTTGTAGACAGGTGATCAAGGCATTTCATTTTTTTAGCATCATAAGGCAGCTGAATATTTTGGAGAAAATGCCTACCTGAACTATTTTAATATGCATCTTCAGTTGGCTAGTGTGGCTCTGATCAACAAGTGTGAGAGGGAGGCTGTACCTACCACCCAGAAAGCAGCACCATAATTCCCAAGATAAAAAAAGAAAAAAAAAATCATGTTTTTATGATTAGGTTCTTAATTCGGTTTCTTACGAAGATGTTCACGTTCAAGAGTAAGCAAAATACAATTGAGGTGTTAATGAAATTAGATCTGGATTAAGTGAATGTGAAACAACTGCCATAAGAAACATTATACTGGATTAAGATTCAGGAAAGAACCAGTGAAGCTGTTACTTTCAATATTTCAAAAATGCCTAAAGCCAAATGAGAGAGCCTGGCATACTAAGTTGGGGCTAATTTGCTTGCCAAAAACACTAACCAGGCCAAGCAGACTAATGTGAACCGCCAGTATTAGTTCTTACCCTAAACATAATCGAGGCGGACAAGCCTCTGTCGCCATCCAGATATCAATTTCTGATGCAAATATAATTGCAACAGCATAACTAATGAATGTAAAACCACGCAAGAATGAGCTTAACAAGAAGTGTGGCTCACGGGTTGAAATAAACCGTGCTACCTCGACTCCCATTCCAACTCTGACCTCGGATCACATCCCTGTGAAAATACTCCTACGCAATTCATGAAGACTTAATAAAGTGTATGAAGCTCAAACTGATTTTAATTATCAGCGTATAAATTATTAGTAAATTCCCACCGACTATGATGAAGTACAGATCAACTTCCAAATACACAAATATAACTTTGTCCTATGTATAATCAGCCACTCCATGTCTAAAAACCTGAACATGCCGGAGTTGTAAGTCATTTTTAAAACCTCAAATTAATTAAGCACTAATACAGATTTGCATATCATGTGTTCATTATTGTTGTTGTTTTGTTGTGGCAAGTTAAATTATAACCATAGTCTACGCATTAACCAATGTATTTCCCCATGTTCATCATTACAGTAGCTAACCTGTCCATCACAGAAGAGCATCACAACGTTCATTCATTTTCTCCCTTCTCTCTCTCTCTCTCTCTCTCTCTCTCTCTCTCTCTCTCTCTGAATTTTTGTTCTTTTGTTCTCCGGCTCGGTAGCGTTGAAGAGCGCGAGTGCGCGCGGATGAAATTGTGAAATTGGAGCAGCTGTAGGTTTTTGACTTTATTTTATTTTTTTCGTTTTTTGTGTGATTGAGCTGATTGCCGTTCTCTCTCTCTCTCTCTCTCTCTCTCTCTCTCTCTCTCTCTCTCTCTCTCGCTCTCTCTCTCTCTCTTTGGTCTCTGTCTCAGCTCGTCGCCGCTGGGCGCGTGGTCGGCGCGCGCCTGCAGAGCTGTGCCCGTGCACGCCTTCAGGACCAAGTGCGTGTGCAAGCGCCTCTCCGCCTTCGCCATTTTGGCCCGCCTGAGTACCGACGCGGTAAGTGCATCTCTTCTTCTTGCCTCTTCGACGCCGCAGGATGTGTTTGTGTGAATGTGTCGCTTGTTCTTTTGGTTGTTTTAGGCGCCCTCGTTACGTATCCACACATTCCTGTGACAGTTCTCCCACCCCTTCCTTCCCTCCCCTTCCCCCTCTCTCCTCTCCATTAAGCGCACTCTCCAGCTCTCGACAATTGTTGGCATGTTTTTGTAACATGTAGCCGCATAACCTAATAGCGTCCTAAATAGTACGGAAGAATATATGTATATATATATTTAGGAAATGTTTAGCGCCATGGAATGCAAATTTGAACGAAGCCATTGTTTAAGGATGTCTGTGGTTACAAATTAGCTTATGCAAATGACTAGTTTCAGTGTAATTATGAGGAGGACATATTTTGCACTGCTGGGTTTGATGGACACATATATATATATATATATATATATATATATATATATATATATATATATATATATTAGGTGGTGCTGGATAGAAAATGTGAATGTTTTATTTTAGTATAAATTAAATATGGCTCTTCCGGTTGGATGCTACAACATTCTACCTGCATTATGTAGCCTGGTGTGAAGATACTCACAGCCGGACACTTGCTATAAGGCTGTACACAACTACATTTATTTTTTTACCGCATGTCAGTATGTGCTTTTCTTACATATGATCAAACAACTAATTACCACTGATTTCCCCCTATTTTGTCAAATGAAAGGTTCACAGCAAATCTAGATGTGGCCTTTGATAGGCAGTCCTGCATTACATGCGTACAGTGCTTTAACCCTTAAATCAGGCAAAATAAAAAATGTAAATAAAATACGTTTTTTCAAAGCGTCATTCATTTTGATTTGGGTGGATTTTTCATTCAATGCCATTAGTTATTATTAGACTGGAAACTGCCTCTAAAGCAGTTTGTTCACCAGTTGCCCTGGTAACAGCATGGGCCGCCAAGGCTCTTAAAGCTATACAAGGCACAGTAACGTTCCCTTTATGCTGCTTGGCCCACATCTCCGTTAGGCCACACAGCCCCAATGGGGAAAGAAAACCCATGCAACTATCCCCAAAACACTTCCCCTGCATTTCATGAACCAAACATGTGTTGTTTTTATTATTATTATTATTATTATTGTCAGCATCAAAAGGTTTCTGCATTGATGATAAAACATTTGTCTACACATCACTGTGGAAGCACTAGTCAGTTCATTCTGCCCACTGGAAATGAAGCCTCAGCTAGGTTTTACTGCATCGTTTAGGATTTTGGACTGAATTCAGTCTGCAGTGCTTCACTACACGGTACAGAATATCTGCACTAGACGTGTCAGTATAAATAGTTTTTTTATATCAAGGTATACATTGAACCTGTTACAGTATCACAGGTTAGCAAATGGCAACTGTAAACACAGAAACATTTTCAATATAATATAGTGAGTGCAAAATATTTTTTTATGTTCTATAAGTGTTTCCCAGAAACCACCTTTTCTACACACATCGTGTGCTTCGGAATTAGAAGTTTATGATGTCCCTAGTGTGTCCCCAAGCACAGATTTGCAGTGTGTAAAAACAAGAATAACGTGGGTTATGTATTAAAGTCGGACTCTTTATGCACTGCAAGAAGGCGTTTTAAATCTGTGTAGATAGATTTTTAACTTCCAGTGGACTGGGAATGTCTTATTGTTGCATTCTAGTTATGAATTTAGATTCTTTGGTGTATTCTGTATATGTGCATTAATCCTGATCCATGTGTAAAGCCTGTCCAGTCCTGGAAAGAGCCCATTGCCCTCTGTAGGCATCTTGGCCTACCTGGGCAGATGGCAGCAGACTCAGGGAGGGTGGCACTTAGCTTGTTACATTCCTCATGGTGAAGCATATTGGGCCGTTTTGATCGGTCATGCCATGTGCCAGCAAAGGAGCTTGTCCTCCTTCCCTGTCCTCTCTCCTTTCTGGCTCTCTGTCCTGCCCCCCACCACTGCACTGCTAATTATTCCTGCCACTACACTAACCACCTTCTGAATGCTCCAAATGATGTTCCCTCTGTCGGCAACTAACCTCCTACAGCTTCAGAATGAAAATGAGCCAGAGGAAATGGCCCGTAGACCTTTTTTAATTCATGTCTTTCTAATGTCTATCTCTTATTACTCCCATCTTGTATGTGTGGAATTGATGTGGAAATTATAGCGCAAAATCAGCCTTTAGTGCAGTCAGTTACATACTATGTAACCAGTGGCTCTCTTGTGTGGTTTGCTTTTTTTGCAAGATGTAATTAAGTCTAGTAAGTTATTTTGACCTGTGGCCTAGCGTTTAAAATTGCAGCTTCGGGGGTGGACAAATGATAAGTCCATTTTGTGTTTGATCATTCCTGTGTTTTGGGAGGCGATTGTGTATCCATAGTCCTTACCCTGTCTTGATAAAGTTTTTAATGCTGCACATCATATGTGTACCCTCAACAAAAAGCACCATCTCCTGTTCTTGCATATCAAGTAAAAGATATCATGCAAGTCTGGCTAGCATCTTTTTTTTTTTTTCCTTGATATGTTTCAATGTAAGGTAGAATGTAGTTAGCAGGATGTGTTTCGCTTGGGTTTGTCAGTGGTTCCGTATATCTGCATGCTCCCGATTGTGAAAAGTTCAAAAAACCAAAAACGATCTACCATCAGCTCACTTTCCAGCTGTTGCCTAGTGCAGCACTGAGGTACATCGCACAAGTGTGAAGTGCATTATGGATAAACATACACACCAGGTGAAAAATTTGTTTTGCAAACTGTTTAGCAAAAGTCAGTAGGAAGTAGTGTTGTTCTACTTTCCCTGACTGTTGAATCTGTTTGTCCTCTATACAACCATGAATACAAACAAATTGCACAGACATACAATGCGCTTGTCCTAGATGTCCAGGCTAGAGATTTTCCCACCCCTGGCCTGAAGCATTCCACATGACGGTCTACAGAAAGGGACCGGGTGAGATTGAAAGTGCTTGACATAATATGTACCATTTTAATGATGTGTGTCAATTGCATTTTTTTCAATAAGATAATAAAAACATATAGAAGTAGTCTTAAGGCTAGTCACCGTATCATTAGTGCTAATGTTTGTACTGTTGTTGTACTTTACTGGCTCAAAGCATTTTCCATTGAGTTGCTAAAGATCATTGATTCCATCATTGATTCCTTAGAAGCCCTGAGTCATCAAATATTCTCGGCCATATTATTACAAGTGTTGTAGTAATTCATTAACTGGCAGTTAATTGATCCTCTAAAATACTACAGCTGTATTGAGTTGCCTTGAATAAATTGTAATTTTGTTTGCATCTCTGTACCTCTCTGGTCAAGATATATTTTGAGGTCCACAAACCCGATATAGTTTAATATGAAAAATGTGCTGCATCACATTGTGGTGTCAGATTGAGGAAAGTCTTTAATTCATATGTTTGAATGTGGACTTGGCAGATTTTTATACAGGAAAATATTCTCATCTATAACTATACCATCCATCCATTATCTATATCGCTTTATCCATCTGGGTCGCGTGGAAGCTGGAGCCAATCTCAGCATCTTCGGGCGAGAGGCGGGGTACACCCTGGGCAGGTCGCCAGTCCACCACAGGG
>JAQQZR010000033.1:19425047-19441595 GCA_030068235.1 Notoglanidium macrostoma
TTACAACGTAGAAAGCAAAAAAAATAAAGAAAAACCTATGAAAAAGAGTAGGTGTGTCCAAACTTTTGACTGGTAGTATAAGTTCAGGCTTATGTTATTGAGACACACGTCGGTTTTTGACACACTTTGCCCTTCACACACAAAATGTCAAGTAGAGCACAAGTCTATTATATCTGGGGACATAACTTCTGTATTAACTTCTCAATTTGCAACTCTGAACATGGCTGTTTAAGAATATCACCCTGCTATCTGCCGCCTGTCATTGTGTGGAAGCTGCAGATTTTCTTAAGCCGAGTTTCTCTTCTCCTGAAGGTACATCCGCTCCGAACGTTCCGTCATACTCATCAACTTCTGCCTGTCCATCATCTCCTCTAATGCACTGATCCTCATTGGTCAGACTCAGACACGAAACAAGGTAACTTCTATAGGAAGCGAGCACACACACAAAATACACATACAATTCACTCCACACCCCTTAAAAGCAAGTTGTGTCTTTCTGTTCCTCTCCATGTCAGGTTGTCTGTACTCTTGTGGCTGCTTTTCTACACTTCTTCTTTCTCTCCTCCTTCTGTTGGGTTCTGACGGAGGCCTGGCAGTCTTATATGGCTGTGACTGGCCGTTTGAGAAACCGCATCATACGCAAACGCTTCCTCTGCCTGGGATGGGGTGAGCGCTGTCTGTCTGCTCTATATTTAGCTGTCTTTAATCAGTGTTCTGCTCTCTTCAATTCATTTTCTCAGACACAAACTAGGCACTCAATATGAAGTCTGGACTGCCAAGCTGGCCAGCCTAAGAGACCTTTTCTTTATTCGATGGCTGTTTAAACGTACATGTACAGGAGTCACGAGAGACAGACTGAAATGGTGATATACAGCTAAAATGTGGACCACCCATCCAACAGTAAACTCGAAGAGTAGCATGGACTGCATTCGGCTGGGATTTTCTCCCATTGTTCTCTCACCCAACAGCCCGCTCTGCCTTATCACACAACAGCTACCAACCATGCAGGGTGAAGGCTAACACATGCTGTTTCTTGGAGGAAATCTGCACAAACTCAGAGGAAAGCACTATCTACCCTTTTCACATACATGAGGTCACAGGTCTCCATGATTGGCCACTATTGCCGTGATTGACAGGGGAGAGAGTATACCATCCCGCCCACTCAGAGAGCATGGCCAGGTTTTCTCCCAGCAGGCTGTGGCATTTTTGGAGCTCGAACTCTCTATTTCACAAGAGTAATGCATTATTTTTACAAATGTTGCCTGGACAAATTGCCTGGTCTAGTCTTGGCTAGTAGTCACTACTTGTAAACCGTTCAAATAGGATAACAAAAAGGGAAACAGATTGAAATATTAAGGAAAAGAGATTTGTAGGAATGAGGATAGAAAAGCAAGTAATGTGACCGATTCCTTTGAAGGTTCCCATGCTTGCTATGCGATTGTGAATAACTTTTACTAGACATGCATGTCTTGTTAGAATCTGGGTATTATTGTCTAGGACATCTTGTCTAATCATTCTCCTCCCTTTCTTTTCTAAAGGTTTACCTGCTCTTGTTGTGGCCATCTCTGTTGGCTTTACCAAGGCTAAAGGATATGGTACAGTTAACTAGTAAGTCTACTTTTCGCATAGCCTTTGCAATCAGTTTTACCCCTTCATACATATTACTGGATTTAATGTTTCACAAACATGCAGACTTCTTTTGCTTTAATGGATCATACATCTTCTGTCTAAAATGACCTTTCTCAGCCTGACCAGTTCTTCTTCCCTTACCTGTCTACATTTCTCTCTCTCTCTCTCTCTCTCTCTCTCTCTTTTTTCTTTTCTGGGTCCCCTTATTTCTCTTTTTCCTGCTAGCTGCTGGTTGTCTCTGGAAGGAGGGCTCTTGTACGCGTTTGTGGGACCAGCTGCAGCTGTAGTCTTGGTACTTTCTTGGTCCTTGCTTTCCTGTTTGAGAGAGAGAGATTTCTTCCCAGCTCTTCACCTAGCCAGCTGCTAAAAAATTTTTACAATCCTTTAGGGCAGGCAATGAAACATTTGTCATGGACAGATAAATAGATAACCCTTGTTAGCTTATCAATAATTGGCCCTTGAATTAGTTAAAATACTAGTCCCAAAAAGCCTGCAGCACAATATCTGGTGGAAACCATGTATGGATTTAATTGTCTGTTTAAACAAAACAGCATAGAGTTATCGCTATAATTGAATCTAGAGAGTTAATCTCTGCTTTGTGTTATCATGTTTGGTGCCAGGTATTTTTTATCAGTGAGAGTGCTTTGTCTTGTGCATGTCCGTTCACCTCTGTGTTCTCTCTTCTCCAGGTTAACATGGTTATCGGGATTCTGGTTTTTAACAAACTGGTGTCCAAAGACGGCATTACTGATATGAAACTGAAGGAGAGGGCAGGGTATGCCTCATATCATGCATCCATCAAAGCAGCAGAGCATATAGGCTCAGTAGCCAGGCCTCTATCTCTCTCCCTGCAAAAACTGCACACAGGAAAAGTGGATTAGTCACTGATCAAGTCAAAGAGTAGACTAGGAGAGGGAGGGCTGAAGAGTGAAGACGGACAGAGTGAAAGAGACCGGGATTGAAACAGGATAAAAAGGTCAAGACAAAAATTTGCATCATTTGTTCTAGCAAAGCAATAAGAATAATTTAATGGTCTCTAAAAGGATGAAAGTAGACAAAGCAACATCAGGAAGGCAGCGAGGGGGTAGAGACAGGGGAGAGATCAGATAGGACTGGTTGTTGATCCTTTCCAAAGCAACATAGCACACATAAACGGCTTTGCATTCCTTTGATTCATTTATTTATATGGCTTTATTTTTATTTTTTCAATTTGTGTCCTCAGCTTCTCTTAATTTCTGGGCGGTGCTATTTGCTGTAGACATTCTAAATTTGTACCTATCTATGCCTGTTTTTTTTCTTTCCTACTATTTTTAAAAGGGAATAGTTGTTTAAAGGAAAGCAGTCAAGCCCAGCAAAGGCAACCATAAAACAATAATTCTCTAACATTTCATATATCTAATCAATATAGTTCAGCCTGAGCAGTTTTCCCATTATCTTTCATTGATTAAAACAAGTTTTAAATCATATAACTTAAAGGGGCTACTGATCATAATATGAACTGAGAATTGCTATTATAGTCTTAAATATAGTGCTGTATAGATTAGTAATATTGTCTAACCTTACGATTGTACAATCGTGACAGTTATTCCGTTGTGGTCATGGATCATTAATACCGTTGATGAATAATCGGGTACTCCCATAGTCATTTATATCATTTATTTTTGACACTGAACTGCTCTTTCTGATATTTCTTTCCTTTCCTGGGCATCTGCTTATGTTTGCCTGCAGGCTGCTGCATGGCTGTCACTGCCATTGTTTCTGTAACCAGCAGCTTCATGTTTCTCCTTTCATTTTTTTTATTTATTTTTTATTTTTTTTCCAAATTATTTTTCTGAACACAAGTGTGTCTGTCTGTGCAATGATATTTATGACACATTTATTTGTTTATTTATTTGTTTAATTTATTTTTTGTGCCAGGGTTACCACAGCATCCCCCTTTGCTCCCACTCAGGGCTGATCTTTCTGCCCACCTGGGTACTGATTGGCACAGCCAAAGGCCCCTCAGATCACCTTGATACTTTGGCTAATGTCAATATTACCAGATCTTGGTAGGGTACTTAGATTAATTCTCAGACTTTTTCCACAGTCCATTTGACAGATTAAGTGGCTCTCAGGGCCTTGATTTGATTACTCAAAATTTAGCTATGTCAAATTAAAGAATGCAAATGAATCCAGAAATGAGACCAGGAGGTACATTTAAATTAATCTCTCTCTGTCTCTCTGTCTCTGTCTGTCTGTCTGTCTCTCTCTCGCTCGCTCGCTCTCTCTCTCTCTCTCTCTCTCTCTCTCTCTCTCCCCTGATCTGTGTATGTGTGTGTGTCGTTGAGCTTCAGACGGACATCAATTCCCTTAAAGGCTCCCTCTCCCCCTCTGTCTTTCCCTTAGCCTCATCGAGGTTCAAATCCATAGCATGCTTAATTAAAATAATGAATGTGTGCTGTGATTAACTAAGCACAGCGCAGATCCAAGCACATGGCTACTGTGCTAGCACCTCAGAGATCTGGCAATGCAGTTTGGGATTTTTTTTAATGAAAAGGATGGTTACTAAAGATAATTATGGAAAAGGGCAGACTAATGATATGCATCCTCACCATTTAGGGCTTTGAAGGTGAATTTTGTTTGCAATTGCAACACCAGCATGTTGTACAGGAAAGATTTCTCAAGTGCACACTTCATTTTTATAGTCTGCATTTTGGTGTTTAAAACCACTAAACCAACACAGAAGAAAGACAGAATAAAAAAAATCGACCGTATAGTGAGCAAACTATCCAGTTGTTATAGAAAAGCGAAGACTTGAGCAGGGGTCATCGGCTGGTATTTCAGCAGACTGAAAAATACTAGCAAAGCTGATAAATGAATGACATGGCTTGTGTAATGACCAACGGTTTGTGGACACCTGGCCAATCACACGCCATATGTTTTGAACATCCCATCCCAGATTTAATCTCCCATTTGCTGTTCTAATAACCTCCACTCGTCTAGAAAGGCTTTCCACTAGATTTTGGAGCATGGCTGTGAGGATTTATCCATTCAGCCACAAGAACTAGAAATTAGTGAGGTCAGGTACTGATGTCAGGCGTGAAGACCTGGCACACAGTCAGCATTCCAGTTCATCCCAAAATTGTTCAGTGGGGTTAAATTCAGGGCTTTGTGCAGGACACTCACATTCTTACACAGAACCTTTGGCAAACCATATCTTTATGGACCTCTATTTGTGCTTAGAGGCATTGTAATGCTGAACCGCTTAGTTGAAGGGAAATTTTAATGCCACAGCATTAATCCTATACAATAGCGTGCTCTCCAACTTTGTGGCAATAATTTGTAGAAGGTCACATATGGGTGTGATGGTTAGGTGTCCACAAACGTTTGGCCACACAGTGTGTGTTTAAAGATGAATGTATAGGGAAGTATGCATTTATTGACATAGCAATAATGCAAAGCAAATGTTTAAGTCTGTGGTTCTGAAAGATGAAATGCCAGTGCGAAACAAAACGTAACCACTTCAAACTATCATATTTATAGCCATAAACTAGTCTCCAATATTTAAGCCTTAAAAGATAACACTTGCCGCCTTTCAGTCATGTTAGTTACTTATCTTAGTTTTTATGAGCCAGTAATTTAATGTAACCGACCTAATTTTATTGGCGTATCCCCGGACTAGAAGTCAGTAGGAACGTATTATCACTGTTAGACCATTTTTAATAACCTTCAATCTATTGAAAAAAGATATTTTTTCACTTGCATAGCACAATTTCAATTGCTTTTTTTATAGAAAGCTTTCTCAATTTGGACTGACGAAGCTCCTAAGAAAGATTTTAGTGGCATCAGGCATAAGCATATGATGGCGGAAAAGCAGTTACCATCCCAGACTGGTTCACATGTCTTCAGGCAGATGAAGCTCCTGTTGGCTTCTTTAAAATCTAGCTTTAAGAGACGCAGGGTGGAGGGAGGGTGTGCATGCTGTGTAACTGAAAAACAGGATGACGGGAGATGAAGCCAGGAGGAGTGCTGTGTATTAGAGTTGATCAGCAATGTGCTCCTGCAGTAAAGCTGTGCTTTTGAAGTGCCTCTAGCCTTCACCATAAAGACTAGTAAAATGACCTTGTAATTCACAAAAACACTGATTGCTTTTTAATATCACCGCCTGCAGCCACCTTTTATTGGTTGGATTGGCCTTTAGCATGGAATTGGATTTTTGATATTATGTGGGGTTTAATCTACATGTCTGCCAGCTGCAGGATCGATTCTCTGGCCGTGAGGCCGGCCGTGTCGTGCTGATGGCTTTAATTGCTATTTCGCAAATAGCCATTTTGTGTCTGTGGACAACAGTATGACTCACAACTGAGCAGCATTGTTCAGATGAGAGATGAGTGTAATGATCTTTCTTTAGGTCAGTTTGGGTTTGGAGTGACCTAATTGTGTTATATAAACGTGGTAACTATATTAGAGCACAGCATTCTGAGGGTAAAGGTCCACTATATAGGATTCAACCATCTGAATGCTTCTCCCTTATCCCTTCCTTTCCAAGCATGTATTAGAAGGTGCAGTACCCATCAGGTGCCTGTAGCATACTTCCAAGTACAGGAGTTCCTCGTGTTACGGACATCACTCGACATGCGACGTTTCGAGTTTACAAGTTCACGCGCGGCGACGGAAGAATACGCAGTAGCGCGGCGTATGAGAGAGGGAGATCATTATATTAAACGTATATTTATGTCCTTTTCCTTTTTCTGTGGCTTAGTTGTGTTTTTATGTTCTAGATTATGATTTTACAACTGTGTTAGGATAGGTAGGTGACTAGGCTAGGGTGTGCTTTCGAGTTTCGCACCAAAATTCGGGTTACATCCCTGTCGTCGGAGCGGAACTGTGCGGTAAAACGCGGACCCCCTGTACTTCCTTTCACACTCCCTTGCTTTTTCCGTGCTAAATAATAAGTACGGTTCTCCATTTTTCAAAATTTGGGTCCTCAGACTCGTTAGCCAGCACCAGCAAACACTGATTCCTCTTATTTCTTCTCACATGTCTTCCTTTCTTCGACTGTGTCGTCCTTCCGGTGCTTTCTTCCGGATTAATGCTGCCTCTCGTAAAAACACGCAACACAGAAGGTGCTCTCGAGTTGTCTGTCCGCTCTGTGCTACTGTGGTGGCGCAACATGGCCTCCATAGGTTAGGAAAAACAATGGTTTGTAGTTACAAGTAATCCTACACTAATGAAAACCTACTCGTGAATTCCATAAGTATGCTATAGACCATATATTCCATTTCTGCAAATAGATACCCTCAAAATCCTGCATAGTGGACCTTTAAGGTTAGGGTCAGATTTAGGTGTTAGGTAGGTGTCAATTAGCTGCATTAATAATGATGTAAATGGAAGAGAATACGAAGACGTGTGTGTGTGTGTGTGTGTGTGTGTGTGTGTGTGTGTGTGTGTGTAATACGTTTGATACGAGCGCATGGCTTGTGGTATGTATGTGTGTGAGATATTGTTATTAGCTTGTGAGTTCACAATGTGATGAAGACAGTCTCGGTGTTGTAAACATAGCTGCACTGAAACATAACTGTAGCCTGTGTTGTAATAGAAACCATATAGGCTTCAAAATACTTCAAATAATTTAAACCTCATAATAGCTATGCAACCATAAATAATGGCAGTCACACAGTTTAAGTTCTTCAGTGTAGTTCACCACTTCTCCCATGTGCCACATCTGGAATCAGGCCAAATAATGAAACATAAAAATTGAGAGTGTAAATTCCCCTGCCCCTAAAACACACCCCATAGCCCTGACAGAGAGCTGGAAAGGGGATTCTGTGGCCAAAGGTTCAGTGTGTGTTTGTATGTTAGTGAATGTGTGTATTTTCAGTGTGTTGATTTGACTTTGCAGTCAGATGACAGTGCCACTGTACAATATGACGCTCAAATGTGCCAAGTGTGGAGTTATCTCTTCGGCCGACCTTTCCACCACAGCTACCAGTAACGCCATGTTAGTCCTGCTAATTATTTACCAATTCTTTACCGCTCGACCTTCAGTTCTCTTTTCCTTTCCTGCTTATTTCTTACCACACTCTTCTTTGGTTCCGGTTTTCTCCTGACACATTCTCCACTCCCCTTTGGTTCGTCTCCTCGTGGGAGCTAGTGAGCAACAACCCCATGTTTCATGTTAGGGAATAATATAAACAGCATATGGTACCAAAGGTTTTGAAGCTGTTACGAACTTATATATGTGTTTGCGTGCATGAGTATGTGAATAGTACTGTGTTAACATAATAGATAAAAGTGCAAGACAGGTCAATATTTATGAAGTCGAGGTTACACAAAATGTATAGTCAAAACTGCCGGGGACATCACAAAGTTTACAGTGAGACTTGGACAAAACTGTCCTCTTCAGACAAGTCCTTTAGGTTGACCGAGGAGTCATGCCTGTTTTCTTGTTTCTCTGGAAACTTTGTGTATGATACGGCAGTCTTTACTACCTTAACGCTGATTATAGGTCTCAGCAGTTCCTCTTCATGTACATTGAGCTATCATGGAGAATGTTTTTTGTATGAAAAATATCAGTGTTGTAATTACTGTTTAGATATTGTGTAGTAGTCTATCACTTGCTGTGTGTGTGCGCGCGCGTGTGTGTGTGTGTGTGTGTGTGTGTGCGTGCGTGTACATGCAGAAAGGAGGCAGATGAAGTGTCTACACATATGGTAGATACATGGGGTTATCATATATATTATATTCTGTGACCTCTTGTGGCCTGAAACAGTTATATATTAGTTGTATATTCATTGATACACAGGCCCATAATGAGGTTATAGAATAAATAAATTTTATCATAGGTCATAATGAGGTCATAGGATAAAAAAAAAAAAAAACTCAAGGCATTTTTATAAGTAAATAAAAAAAAAAGATTCTGTTCGTGGGTCAGTTCAATTTACCTATGACTGAAAAGTAAGGAAATGACTGTTTGGGTAGTAATAATAATAATAATAATTGATCAAATTCATGAAAGAAAGTTGAAGCAATTTGATTATCATGCTATGGATGAGGACAGGGAGCTTCTCATGTCCATTGCTGTGTCAAATCTCCATCATCATGTTTTTGTTCACCTTTTCATTTACCTTTCTCCTGGATTTTTCATAGTTCTTTATTCAGATTTATTACTCTTTTACCTGCTGTTCCTTCCATGTTTTTATTCATATTCAAACATACATGCATATTGTATATGTGAATTACATACATATAAGAATACAATTACAGGATGTATGTCCTTATATGTCTTGATAATGTATTTTTTTAACAATTACATGAGCACACACACACATGGGCAACACAGGCTCATGTTGAGAATCATGTTGAGTATTTCACTCTGATTAAACTGAAATACAGAATGCTCATTAGATCTAAAAGCTCATATAATTTATGGATTTCATCTATCACATGTTAGAGTTGCCCTACAGTAAAGGCAGTAGCGCTTATGTGTAAACGTCTGTTTTTTTTTTTTTTTTTTTTCTTCAAACTTTTGTAGTGTTACAAAACGTTTGTCTGTATATCCCCTCCTTTCCTGCAGGGCATCTCTGTGGAGCTCGTGTGTGGTTCTGCCACTGTTAGCGCTCACCTGGATGTCTGCAGTGTTGGCCATTACTGACCGCCGCTCAGCCCTCTTCCAGATCCTTTTCGCCATCTTCGATTCCCTCGAGGGCTTTGTCATTGTGATGGTGCACTGCATCCTGCGCCGAGAGGTATGCAAATTAGGGGAAAACCTGTTCGTCTGTCTGACTGGATCTTTTGGCCAATAGGAGAAATAAGCTTGTGAAAAATCACAAGGTTTGATTTCTGTCAGGTGTTGACCACTGTTTATATGCTACTTTAGGTTCAGGAAGCAGTGAAGTGTCGCGTTGTTGACCGCCAAGAAGACGGAAACGGCGACTCGGGTGGATCTTTCCAGAACGGTCATGCGCAGCTCATGGTAATTCAATCAGTAATAGCCAACAATAAGGATGTCAGCATACTCACAATATCCATTCTGTCACTTTCCACTAAAACCGCCTTGCTGTGTTTTCCTCAGACTGACTTTGAGAAGGACGTTGACATTGCTTGCAGATCAGGTACAGCACCATTCTAGATATTTCAGTGCCTCTGGGTGAGAATTGCTTTCTTTTTTCAAACTGCTTCACATACCGAGAGCCATTGCATTTGTGACAGCCTCTTGAGGGATCGGCCGGCTGTTTTGACAAGAAGCACACAACATTACATACCCATAATGCAATTTCTGCCTTGAGAGCCACAGCGTGCTTGCAGCTGAGTTCTAATGTTCAGGTAAATAGGGCTGCCTGTCCCTTGTTGCGTCTCAGATCCGCCGCTCCTAATTAAGTCCCTCCCGATGTCTCGCCATCAAACAGCACTCTCTCCTCTGATATCCATCAGAGCTGCGAATGTGATTATCTCTTTAGATGGCGTATCACACCAGCATCTAGCCAGGTAGCATGGCTGAGACACACAGAAGGCAGTGTGTTTAAGGAGTGAGTTTTCTGTTTGTGTGTGTGTGTGTGTGTGTGTGTGTGTGTGTGTGTGTGTGTTTACAATTATAACGAGTTGAATGGACCTAGTCCATTATCCTGGTGATCTGGCCAGTTAAATCGAAGATGGCTGCATCAGGAATGGTTTTTATAGCGACAGCGCAAGCATCTGCTTGTATTGTCATTGTTGTCTTTGGCAGCATTGCTTTCACTCACAAGCTTCATGCGCATACCACATAGCACATTTCCAAAAGACGTCTCTTATCATTTGCCTAAATTGAGTAGACACAGCAAGCTAAGTGCAGTGTGCTATATTAAATAGCAAGCTACTTTGGCTTCTAAGCACAACTGGTCATAAACAGAGGCATTCTACTAGCTTGTTTATGTCTTCCAAATAAACAAATGCAAATGAAAATGTACTCATCCCAGGAGTCATGATTGAGATTTGGAGCAGCCATGATGGACGTGTTCTAGTCCAGGCAAAGTGTAATGCATAAGAAACAATAAATATGATAAGTTAAGGATAAGCAATGTAAACTTGATTATTGGTTAGTAAATTTTAAACTGATTTTATGATTCATGTTAATCTGTACAAGTGTTGTTAAGTACATCGCAATAGATGTAAATCCTTGAACTATACTAATAGATATAAAAAAAAAAAATAGCTTTGAATTTGCACGCATCATATCCATTAATTATTAATAATTAATGTTTACATGGGAGTGTAATATGTCATTTAATGTCACGGTCTTATAGTAGAGGAGGCAAAGCAGGTAGATGCAGGGTGTGTGTGGAGTTGTATGTCTGTATGGTCTACAGCCCAAGACCATAAAGGCACATACATACATACATACATACATAATGGCACTTCGCTAAAGTCCCCCTAGTTATGCATGAGTGTGTGTGTGTGCATGTGTGCGTGTGGTTCCCTGCAGTAGTTAATGATGCAGAGTCTGGATCTATCACATCCATGAAGACGAATGAATGAATCTTGTCATAATATCAGATACTGATCCACCAAAACCTGTGACACTGCGTCGTACGGTCATCATACCATTATAAAGGGGGAGGGGGGTCAATGCAATCTACTCCTTTAGCAAACGTAGACTGTATATTGATCTGTCTGAACGATAGCAGTGGTGTGGTGGTTTCTGTGGTTACCACATCATACATTTGCTGATGTACCACTAGTAGCTAGAAAATGTTATTTAAGTATGTACACATTTGTTTAAAACATTTTACATGTCTGTGGTTGTGATAGCACAAACATTGATATTTATGGGTACATATGTTAAAATTAAAAAAATATATCCGTTACTGGCATGCTTTATAAATAAGAAAACCCCTATTTATAGTGTTCCTGTCAGGTAAATGTTCTAGCTACATTTCTGCACTATAATGAATGCACGCAAATGTTATTTGTGTATTAATTGCACCCCCTGGTGAAATAAAAAAAAAAAACTGTTATTCTGCTAAACTATTCTGAATTGAGGATTGAGGTGGCACATGTGGTGCATACTGAGCTCAAGAAGAACCTCTTGCTGCAGAACCAAAAGTCCAGGGGGTGGAGTCAGACTTGATGAAGCCATTCCTGCCTAGACAGAGTCAAAGCACAAATCCTAGGGTGGCAAGTGTGTTTTAGGCTGAAGCATGTTGTTAAGTGTGCTGTGGAGCATCTTGTGCTTTAGGGTTAGGGGTTAGGGTTAAGGTTATAGGAGAAGTTGGATTAGGACCACCTCAACCCCCTATCTATTTCAAACTTGATCATGATGCCATGTCTTTTTCTCTTCCAGGTCCTGGTAAGCGCTCTTCCTTGCAGGGCGAGGAGAAGTTGGCCCCTCAGCAGCTCACATTGCAGAAAGGCTCCAACTTTAACACAATGCCTGCCAGCATGGCCAAAGTGCACCTGCAGAACGTAGCCGAATATGGCAGCCACACGCTCACACTGCGCCGTGACAAAGGAGCTACAGCAGGCATCAGCACCGAGCTGCCTGGTGCCAAGGCCATCTATGTATGTGATGGAGAGCTTTTCAAACAGCTGGAGGGGGACAGTGTGGGGTCTGAGGGAGGTGGAGTTACACAAGGCTACAACAACAATACCATCACTGCCACCACCCTCAGGACAACCAAGCCAACCAAAGAGGACTCCAAGTACAACATCAGCATCGAGCACGTGCCACAGACCAGACTCATCCATCTGAGCAACACAGCTAGCACAGAGCCTGTGCCAGGGTATGGGCTAAAGAATTTTCCTGCCGAACGGGTGAATGTACCATGCTCAGAGAAGGACTCCCCCTTGCAGAACTTCTCCAGCGAGGCACACAGGACTAACAGCGCATTAGAGCCAGTGGACTCAGGGAATTCAGGCGTGATGTCGAAGAGCGAGACCATCTCCACACTGTCCATGAGCTCCTTAGAGGTAAGCCAGTAAGGCTGTAGTTTAAAAGGCTATATATTAGGATAATCTAGGAGGGTAAATTGCTTTTTCCAAATTTGGATTCATAGATTATAGATTTCACCTGTTTTTGTGCCACAATCATAGATTTATGCGGCACAAAATCAACAACTTACTCATGGTGATGTTCACTTACTGAAGTTTATGGTATGACAAAAGTCAGTTCCAAATTACTACAGAAATCTTTTTTTAAGTTGCTTAAAATAACGTTTTAATATTAAATACTAGTCCAAACATTTAGCACTCATCAACTGGCCCTCATGTGCCAGACAGCAACAGCTACGACTAGAAGAGAATTGCTGACAAGAGAATACTGAGTAAGCTTAATCACGTGAAGCAAGACGTGCTGTGTTAGGTTGTTACAAATCTAGCTTTGTAGGACATGTAACTTGTTAACATTCCTGAGCCAGAAAATAGAATTAGATCGATTGATTAATGTTGGATCTCATCAGGAAGGTTTCTAGTTACGTCGAAGTTTTGTTACTGATTTGTTTTAAAAGGGAATTTAATTTAACTTAAAGCCTGCAACTCACTGTATGAAGTTTTCACATTTCTCCTGACTGCTTGCGAATCCCAGGCAGCGTGCAGCTCGGTTTCATAAATCTCACGAGATTTGAGCCTCGAGTGTCAATCACAAATCCCAACTTGCCACATATCAGCTGTGCACCAGATTTCAGTACATATGAAAGTGTCCCAGAGTGGAATTGCGCAAGAGTCATCTTACAGTTCACACATGACGGAAAAGCTCAGCTTTAGCCTCTTCTGCCTGCAGTGTGTACGTAGAAGTGGTGGTACTACAAACACACTGCTCCTTTTTTTCCAGCTGTTATTTTACAAAAACTGGAATTTCATAAAATAGTTCTAAAATATTTTATGCAGTATATAAACACTTTTATATATTATTAATTATTAACACTAAGTGCAGCATGCGTAGTCCACCGAGTGTCTAACATAAGCTTGAGCTAAGAGTTAGACTATTTGAATACACTTCATTTGCATCCATTACATAAAACACTGGGTCATGCTAAATCATTTCACTACCTGTACCATTTCTTCAGTTACTAGAAGGTTGTTATCGTGGCCTTTAGCTTAACCAGACATAAAAGTGAATGAGTGTTAATCAAACTCTGTGTAGCAGTATGAGCCTACCTGCGGGCTGTATGAGGATGAAACTTAGCTACTGCGACACTGTTTGTGTGCCGCTTAATTAAGAGAGGATGCACAGCCTGAATTATTCATGATGCCGGTGACGGGGTTGTTTTCTAAATAGCTGGGCATTAACTATACATGCCAAAAGGCACCATCATAAAACGCTCATGTGCATGCTTATTTTATTTCCTTATTTTCTCTTCATTATTTATTTAGCCTATTATACAGGTGGGACAGTGGTGCAGTGGTTAGTATCGTCACCTCACAGCAAGAATGTCCTGGGTTCGATCCCTGGGAAGACCAGGCACCTTTCTTTGCAGAGTTTGCATCTTCTCCCCATGCCAAAGACATGTTGATTAGGTCAACTGGCAATTCTAAATTGTCCAAAGGTATGAAAGTGACTGTGAATGCTCCCAAGCACTGGGCTGGACAAGTTAGTTCGGTTGCTGTGCCTTTCCCAAACACAGATAAATAGGGAGGCTTGTAGCCGGAAGTGCATCTGTCGGAAAACCTGTGCCAAATTGATGAGTGGACCTGCTGAGGCGACTGAGCAGCCCACAAAAGAGAAAGCTCTTTAGCGTATAATAGTTGTCCCTTTTTTGAAAAAGGACGTCTTTGAAAATTTCATGTGAAGGCTTATCTGTAGCATATGAAGAATAGTGCTAAAAGAACATGGTTAAGCAGAGAGTCCAACACAGAGGAAACATTATGCTCAGAAAAAAAATAAACCGTGCCATATCAAGAGCATTTTCTGGAAGAATTTAATAGCAGAAAAAAAAAAAAAAAAAAAAAAAATCAGGAAATCTGTCATTCTGCAAGCATTGCTCACAAGTAGAAGTGGCACAAACACCGAAATATTTGCCTCTTCAGCATTATGGGTGTTCTCCAAAGGTCAGTTCTTGTTCACGTTTTTGAATGTTAGCCAGTGACTAGTACGGACAGCAAAGTGACCACGGAGCCCAGGGTGCTTTTTCTGACCTCAGGCCAAAACATGTTCCCAGAATGCAGTGCAAGGTTGCAGCTTCAAGCAGAAGGTCAAGCTCTCCTCCGACACTTTGAGACAGGCTACCGAAAGGCCAAGAGGTCACAAGCTGTTTACTGTATGCCCATGCCAAGTTCTCAATGAAAGATATTGTACAGACTTTACCCCTACATTAGTGCCTCTGTGGTCTTTTCTTTTAGTTAAAAAAAAGTCTTAAGAATCCGTAAGTGGTAACACTGAGGATCAACATATTTCTTTTTCGTATTTACTCATTGCAGAGACGAAAATCACGCTACGCAGAACTGGATTTTGAGGTACCGGCAGCATCTTTTATATCAGAAATCACCTGTAGTGCTGTGGGAAGGAATACCTTTTCATGTGAGAACTGTGTACATTTGTATTATGCTGTTTACTCTTGCACAGAAGATCATGCACACGAGAAAACGCCACCAGGACATGTTCCAGGATCTGAACAGAAAATTGCAGCATGCTGAGAAAGACAGAGAATCTCCCCCGGTGGACAGCAAGCCTGGGAAGAGGTGGAGCGTGTCATCTGGAGGCAGTGATAAGACCAACCTTAGTGTAAGCTTTCTGGCCAATCTCTTTTTTTAAGTCCTTTTTCCTCTCAGTGACACACATCTTGCTAATTTCTTTGCCTGGGTGGAGAAATATCAAGCGATTATCAGCATTCCTGTTGTGATGCGTTTCTGGAGGGAAGTATTGGTTCAGTGAATAGCCAACGTTAGCTGGATGCCGGGTTTGTTGTTTGTGAGTGATAAGACACATTGTGACTGAGAAGTAGCAAAAAAGCTTCTTGTTGAGGAGAAAAAGGAAAAATAAGCAGTTGACTTCCAGGAAGAAGAAAAAAAATCATCCCAGCCATGTGCTTGTTTTCTATTGGGAAATTCTTCCAGGAATTAATGAATAGGGTTAAACTCAGCATGTAATCAGAGGAGGTGGATGTGAAATTACCTGCTACTCTAAGTTAATGCTTTTTTTCGTTTTCCGCATTCTGATCCTTTCAGGTTGAGGGACATTCTGAAAGGTGTAGTTTATTTGTTATTAAAGTGAATTTATTTGATGTTAAGTCTGCTGTAAATTTTCTTTTTTCCTTGTCTCGCTCTTGACTTGATTATTTGACTATCCCTTAGGTTTGTGCCTTAGGCACGTCATGTATCTGACTTTGAGTCACTTATTCAATTACCCACCCAGTCACTCATTCAGTCATTCAGTCAGTCGCTAGCTCACTTGGCAAAAATAACACTTATAAATCATTCAGTCTCTTACTCTGTCACTCACTCACTCAAAGTCTGTCACTCATCCACTCAGTTTGTTTTTTACTTGGTCACTCACACATTCAGTCACTCACTCACTCACTCATTCACTCTCTCAGGCTCTCATTATTCAATCAGTCAGTTGCTCACTCAGTCATTTAGTCTCTGTATCAGTGACTCAATCACTTAATCACTAAGGCACTTACTCATCTACTCGCTCTGTAATTCACTCACTCATCATTCAGCTATTTAGTCTGTCAGTTACTCAGTCAGTCACTCACTCACTCAATCACTTATTGAGTCAAATCACTTACTGGGTCACTCAGGCAGTCATCAGTCAGTTACTCTGTCAGTCATTTAGACAGTTAGAGACTGTCAGTCAGTCACTAATTCGGTCACTCTGTCAGTTACTCTGTCAGTCAGTCACTCCATCAGACACTCAGTCATTCAGTCTCTGTCTCTCTCTCTCTCACACACACATATATACAGGGAGTGCAGAATTATTAGGCAAGTTGTATTTTTGAGGAATAATTTTATTATTGAACAACAACCATG
>JAQQZR010000033.1:19479775-19495641 GCA_030068235.1 Notoglanidium macrostoma
TGTTTTACAATGTAGAAAACAAAAAAAAGAAAAACCTATGAAAGAGAAGGTGTGTCCAAACTTTTGACTGGTAGTGTACATACAGATATACCTACATACATATATGGCCTGCCAAGGCCGACATTGTGGAAGAACTCATGTGGCCTCCGGAGAGCCCTTAACTCAACCCCACTGAATACTTTTGAGATGAATAGCTAAGCTGGCTGCACACCAGGCCTCCTCACCTAACATCACCACCTGATGTCACTAATGCTTTGTGGTAAAATGGGCAAATCCTAACAGCCACACTCCAAAATCTTGTGGAAAGCCTTTCCAAACAAAGCTGGAATGGGAGGTTTATTAAGCACATATAAGTGTGTTGGCCAGCTGTCCACAAACTTGGGTGTGTTTATGTATATATACTGTATTTCATACTTGCATACTTCCTTCTCTCATTTTTTTCATTGTTTCTTTTCTACCATAGCACATTACTCTAATCCTCACAAATCTTTGGCATTTAAGGACAATGATTTAAGGACAAGGTTCAGTTGTAACAAGGTAGTAGGCACAATTACACTTTTCATCCTTGTTTATCTTTTTACCAAAAGAACAAAAAGTAGTATGTTCTCTGCCCATTTGGAACAGTAGAGCTGCTTGGTGACAAAGAATTGCCAACTGACAGCTATGACAGAGAAGTCCAGGAAACACTTCTAAACAATTGTGTCGAGCTATCAAGACTCTAACACAGAACTACAGGTGCCAGGTCCTGAAGGTGTATATGGCCATGTCCTCAAAGCATATACCAGCCAGTTAGCAGTCTTTTATTCCTACATGCTTCAAGAAAACCACCATTGTTCCTGTCCCTAAGATGTCTGCAGCAAGGTGTTTGAATGACTACAACCCTGTGGCGTTGACCTCTACAATCATGAAATGCTTCTAGCAGCTAGTCAAGAACCACATCTGGTCCTCCCTTCTGGCCACTGTGGACCCTCTCCAATTTGCATACTGCAAAAACAGATCGAAGGATGATACCACTGCTCTGACAATGCACAGTGTTCTCACACACCTGGATAAGAAATACACCTACATAAGAATGTACGTTCATAGACTGCAGCTCTTCCTTCAACACCACCATTCTAGGCAAATTCATCACAATACTCAAGTACTTATACACTTACATACTTATGAACTTTAAACTTAAACATAAGATCAGCAAGCACATAGGATTCATATGTCTTTAGACATGAGTCTTTCTGTAATTGCTTTTCACTTGGGCTGGACTTGACACACTGCCCAATTCCCAAAATCCTGACTTTTCTTCAGAGATTTGTAGAAAGCTGTAAGTCACCGTGTTCAATAAAGGTGGATGTGGCAACCAATCAATTTCAATTATGTTATAATCGTTATAGCCCTACTCCTCAGCTGAAAGCATTGTGGCGATTAAAACCTTTAAAGAAGATGACCATGCAGTGTTCCTTGCTATGCCTAGTATGTGCTTTACATTGTTATTTAGATGGGACTGTGGCTATCACAGCCTTAGATCATCTGGTCAGCTGGCATGAAGGAATGTCATGAGTGGCCTCATTGTCTAAGCAGAGGGTGACCCAATGGGTGGGTCACATCATTACCACGGCCTGCATTAGGAATCAGCATCTACGTATTGTGAGATTTATTTACAGGTATCATGAATTCACAATTTCTTAAGAAATGGGGAACTTGCAGATGATTTCATTAGTTTACCATGTGAACATGATGGACAAATGACACAACTCAAGATGGCGGACCCACGGAATTAGCTCTTTTTTGAACTTCAAACTAGGAAACAAAAGTTTGGCTGCTTTCCATTAGCAATCTTGTGGCTCTTTCCTTTGTCTTTTTCACATATTCACAAGTCAAGCTCAGTGACAGAGAGAGAGTGAGAGAGAGAGAGAGAGAGAGAGAGGGGCAGATTATTAATGTAAACTACCAAATTATAAACTACAAATGTGTCATGGTATTTGGCAATACCCTCATGCACTCAATGCAGACTCCCACTAAAAACACACACCTGCCTCAGTGTAACATGTATCAAGTACAATTTAATTATACATTTACAGTTAAGGGTGATTTCACTGGCTGAAAGTGAAATTTAAGGGTTATTAGTTAAGAGTGATTTTCAAATTTGACCCAAACAGTATGTAATTGCCGAAGTAATTAAGTACAATGTAAACATGCAGAGCGTGCAACATGACTACTGAAACATTAATCAAGAACAAGTTTCATATTTGTGATTATGAAGATTCAGAAAAGTACCTGAACAAGCATACATTTTATGAATGGACAGAACAGAGAACATCCTCTAAACAACAAAAAAAAAAGTTCACAGAGCATCTGGTTGACAAAACAATCAAGACACATTAGCGTGAGATTTTCACTCTCGTGTGAGAGGCTATCTATGAAGTTTGCTAAACAAAGTGTTTATTAACACAACCATACAGCATTTAGTCATACACACTTACAGTAGTAACTGACTTGTGGTGTGCTGGTTTAAATGATTCTACAACTTTTGTTACAGAATTTGTTATAAAGTCTTCTGGGCAAGTATAAATAAATAAAAATATAGTAAAAAAAAAAGGTAAAAAAAAAATGTTATAGGCAAAAGTCAGACAAGTACATTTGACTTGTGTGTTAGTGATGTTTGATGTATGGAAAAGGAGTATCGTAAAACACAGTTTGATTTTAAGTATGCATTGAAACCAGAGGAAGAGAGGCAGCAGAGCATATAATGTTCATGACTAGTATGTTTTATGCAAATGTCTAAATGTTAAAACAACTACAGTCTGAAAAGAAGCAACACGATGCCATCAAAAGAGTGCTGGCCTTCTTACCTCCACCTTCCTACCTCTTTTACTGCCTTACCTTCAGTCTCTCTGTGCTGGCAAAGGTTTTTTTTTTTTTTTTTTTTTAGTGAAGCATCCATCCACTCTAATGAGCACGACTCACTGTGGATGTCAAACACTCATTCACACTTTCTCTCTCATTTTCTTTCTCTTTTTGTATCTGTCACTCCACTGTTTTGACAGCAGACACCTCTGCTCCCATTTCTGCTCTCAATTACTGTCCTTGGGTGTCACCTGCTGGGCTAAAGAAAAGAAGGAGAAGAAGGATGTGTAACACCACACACACTCTCTGTCTCTCTTTATCTGTGGTGTTGAGACCATTGCCCTCAGTCCTGAAAATGACCAGGCAGCGGCTCAAGGTGTTCACGGAGTAGTGTATCAGCTGACAGAGAGAGAGGCTGATGCTTACTGTGGCTTATTTTAGAGCCCAAGGCTTGAGTGCTGCACTCCAGGGACATTATTCAAAATATACTTTTATAAAATAACAAATAAATGACCTCTGAATACACTATTCATCAAATACAAAAATTAAATGAGCATCTAAATTCAAATAGCAAATCAACAGGTTTCACACAAAATGCTTGGAGTGCTTCAATTACTTACTTACTTGATTTAAGCTTTTAAAAAGGGATAGCAATTATTAATTATTAATTATTAATTATTATTGAAAGTTTTTAAAATCGAACATGAAAGGAAACAAAAAAGAGCAAAACAAGAACACATTAAATACCCAGTTTAATAAATGAGATTTTTTTTTTTTTAACTGACAATACTGAAGACATCCAAACTATGAAATAACACATGGAGCATATGTGGAATTATGTGGTAAACAAAAAAAAGTGTCGAAAACAAAATATGCTTCATATTTTAGATTCTTCAAGGCAGCCACTGCTTACCTTGATGGCAGCTTCGCACATTATTGGCATTATTATAACCAGCTTCATGACATAGTCACCTGGAATGCTTCTCAATTAACAGTTGCACGTTGTCAGAAGTTCATTGGTGGAATTTATTGCCCTCTTAATGTGTTGGAAATTATAAGTTTTATATTATATATATTTTATATATATATATATATATATATATATATATATAATATAATGTGTTATATACATTAAATAACTCTATTCAAGAACTGTAGTAATCCATATTATTTCAAGAACCAGCTCAACTTACTAAAGAGAAAAACCGTCCATCATGACTTTAAGAAATTACATGTCTTTTACGTAACAAAAATAAAGGGAAAAAAAAACATTGAATTATGTTTTGAAATTTTGACTGGTACTGTATTTGACCATATCTCTGTGAGGTTCTTTTTTCTCCCCAGATAGGCTAGTCTCTAGGGTTTACACTGAATGTTGTGAAAAACAAAACAAGAACATCCAGCGAGCAGCAGTTCTATGTCTGGATATGCCTTGTTGATCAGAGAGGTCAGAACAGAATGACCAGACCAGTTTGAGCTGGTGGAAAGGCTACAGTTATTCAAATCACAACTCTTTATCAAGCATCTCAGACCACACAACACATGGAACATTGAGGCAGATGGGCTACAAACAACCTGAGACCACATGTGGTTCCACTCCTATCAGCCAAGGACAGGAATCTAAGGCTGCAGATGCTTCATGGGCACAGCCTCACCAAAACTGGAAGAAAAAAAAAACATTCAGTAGATAAGTATCTTCAGAATTATTACTTTTTGTTATAATGTGCTTGTTGCCTCTAAAACAACAATTTAATGAATTCTAGTTTAGTGTTCTTCTCATGTTGCTTTCATTTCCTGACCTTCATTATGCATCGCAGCATATTTGTGTTATACTGTACATTGCTCTCCAAAAATCTTGTAACTGCTTGTTGGAACTTGAAACTGTGTTAATCATATTACAGAGAAATGACTGGCCCCCTGTCCTGAAGCTTGAAGAAGAAAAGATAGAGCTTTACCTCTGGCCGAGTTTTTACTATCGAAATGATAACATAGTAGAATGAGTGCATTAATACAAACCTGTGATTTTCCATTCAGATAGAACCAATGTCAGAGCTGCTGCAAAAGAAAATTGATCGACACCTTCTGACTAATGGCAATCAAACATCTAACAGCTCTGTGGTAGAATAAATGCTATTTACTGACTGAGATAACAAAACATTAAGCTGGAGCAGTTTACTTTAATGGTTGCCCAAGATCTGTTTACGGCCTGAAATTCAATTGAGACAAATTACGATTTAGTTATGGTTGAAGCTATAAAGAAAGGGGGTTAGGATTGTGGATGAAACATAAAGAGAGAGATTTCAGATGCTAATAAGAATAACATGAAATGCACTGCTGTTTCTGAGTGTGTATTGAGAAAATTGAGTACACGTGCATGCCAAAAGAATGAGTAATGTCCATCCTGTTTTGCTTCTTTGATCCCTGAATTTAGGAAATCTAATTTCATGGTTTCATGGTTTGTGGATAAATTTTCAAGCAGTCAATACCAAGGTTTAAACCTACTTACTTATTTAATGCCTGTGGTGTGTTCACTTCTTAAAAGTTAACCCTCTTTATTTCATTCATCCAAAATAACACTGCTTTAAGTCTATTACTTAATTTAAAGTCTATGTCAAATTTTAAGTCAAATGATCTGCTATAAGTCTCCACACAGGTGTTATATCGTGAACATTGACTGTTCAGAGTGAAATATTCTTTAGAATAATGACCTTTATCCAGGCAACTGTGGATATTTTATACCAAATATGCCCTTGATGGCAATTTAGTACTGCTCTCTCTGCCTGTCTCTTTTCCTATCTTTCCCAGATGTGATGACATTACCATCCATCTTGAGAAAGTGCCAGTGACCTAAAAATAGAAGCTCCAGGCACAAATGGACACTGTCTCTTTCGCTCTCTCTCTCCTTCACTGATTCCTCCTGATCAGTTAAGTGCCTGCGTCCTTGTAATGGATGACTTTGATGAACTCTTGAATGCATTGAGTGCATTACAATCTGCTCATTTGTCTCAGCTGTAATTTTAGCAGAGCTTTTAGCTCAAAGCAGCAAAAACCAAAAGTGCTTTCTGTGATTAGTATCTATCTATCTATCTATCTATCTATCTATCTATCTATCTATCTATCTATCTATCTATCTATCTATGTAGAACTTTGAACTTTGAACACAGTGTGTAACTTTTTTATTTAAATTTCATTGACTTTTTTTGTTGTGACATAAAGTTTTATTTTCTGATAATATCATATCAGTATGAAGCAAATATTCTAAGAAAATGGTGGTGTAAGAAAACCTTTCACGTGGCAAAATTTTGACATTTTCAATTCTGGTTAGCCTAGAAGTGAAAATTGAATTCCAAATTTCAGAAAATTAAAGATTCCTTTCAAGCTCCACTGAAAGTCACTGATAAATAAAAAGCATTTAATTTAAATTATAAACTTTAAGTTATAAACTTTGTACCAGCCTTTATTCATATTGTACATAATGATATGTTATTAAAGATTCCATCTTTAATTATAATGCTTTGAATATTTATTTATTCATTCATTCATTCATTAATTGATTCATTCATTCAAAAGGGCAAATGGTCTTTAAAGGTGACTATTAAAATAATCTGTATTATTATTATTATTATTATTATTATTATTTTATTTATTTATTTATTTATTTTTTTTAGTAGTAGTAGAAGTAGTGATAGTAGTATATAACAGTAGTAGTATATAACAACCACTGATCACCATTGTTCCCAGCAGCCAATCATCGTTCACAATTTTTTGTCCTACCTGCAACTCTCTACTTGTTTAAATTTCCAAGTCATGAAAGTGTGTAATTTCGTCTATAATCATTTCTTTCAAGTCCATTTCTAAAATTCTCAGTACCAATGCTTAAATTGATATGTGTTCTTGAAATTATACTATTTTGAGAACATGTTGACAGTCAGTTTGTACTGCTATGACCAAATACTTCTATACAACTATCCATCCCTCCATACATTATCTATACTGCTTATCCATTAAGACTTCCAGGGGAGTTGGAGCCTATCTATCGTAGAGCCAACACAGCAACGAACAACCCTTCACACTCAAATTCACACCTATGGGCAATTTAGGGTAGCCAGTTGACCTAATCTGCATGTCTTTAGAGTGTAGGAAACCAAAGCACCTGCAGCAAACCCACACAGGCCCAGGGAGAACACACAAACTCTGCTACAAAAAGGCCCCAGTTGGCCAGCAGGTTCAAACCCAGAACCTTCTTGCTGTGAGATGACAGTGCTAACCACTGCATCAACATGCTGCTTTAATTCTATACAAAGTAAGTTATTATCTATTATTTTCTCTTCCCAATAAAATCTGCTGTAATACATTGTATTCTACTCTTTTTCTTGTAACATGTTTTGATATTTATGTGATCATGGTCATTCAACAAATATGCAACTTAATTAATTACATCATCTAGTGACTTTTTGAGCTTGAATTAACTACTTTCCACTAAAAAGAGTTAGCAACACTGTTTGTGTGCTCTTATTAGTAGATCACTAAATAATCACCCAGAGATTTCTATTTGTGTAGAGATTTCACCCACAGATTTGGATGTAATGTAGGAATTCTTAACAGTATACTGTGATTAAGCAGTTATAACCTCGTTCCTAATAATTTACAAAGTGTCTGATAAGGTTGGAACCTGGCAAAGGTTTAAATCTTAATCTAGATATGATGGTGAATTTCTGCCATCATATTCTGTCTCATATTTATTGAAGATAAACTGCCTTCTGTGTATGAAAAGAGCAAAGTTTTGGAATCATTCATCATTATTTCTCTCTCTTGATGAACGTTGTATGATCTGTCCATCACACAGCTACAGTGATATCTGTAAGGAATGAGAGATGAGATGCATATTGCCTGTGGCAACTGTTTAAAGTGATGTAAGTGCTGAAAAGTGTCGTGTCTCACCTCCCTGGTTTCTCAGCAAAGGGGAACAGCACTTTGATTTTTCTGTCTTTTATCATTGCATCATCTATCACAATATTTCACAGGGACTAACTGATGACACAGTGGCAACTGTGAATTGTAAAATTTGGCTAAATCATTTTTAAAAGTCAGGTATGTTGCACTACTTCCTTGTTCTTTTTCTTTTACCACACTCATTTTATGACTTTTACTCCTGTAATATTCTTTAAGGTATAACTGTCACATATTAGAAAATTTTATATGGAAATGATCTGTGTGTACTCTGCACAATTCTTGGATAAGACATGCAAAATCCTTTTACATAAAGTGTGCGAAGTAGAATATCCTCTACTGATTAGTATCTAATTGGCACCATAAAGAACAACACACAGCAACAAGCACCAAAATCACACTTTGCCATTGTTGCCCATAGGTGGTCTATGATTTGATTTCATAGCAATAACATTGTAACATCTATTTTCTCTTCGTGCTTAGTGTTGCTGCTTCACAGGTCCAGGGTCTCCAATTCAAGCCTGAGCTCCATACTGTCTGTATGGAGTTTCATATGTTCTCCTTGTCATATGGGTTTCCTCTCAGTATTTGTTTTTCCTCCCCTCTCATTTAAATGGACTGACTGTGCTAAACTGTGCCTAGGAGTAGGTTACTGGAGATGAAGGAATGACTGAATGCTCACCCAGGTTCAGACATTTATGGCTTCTCACACACTAGCCCATTGTCAGCCTCTTATTGCTTGCCATTTTCCAAATGTGGTTAAAACTTTTTTTCCTTGGTTGTCCTCACATGAGTTGATGGTTCCTCACTCAAAGCAACCAAACCTCACCTCTTTGTTGGCTAGGTTCACAGTTTACTAGCGATCTTTTCCAGTTTTCTGCAGTACAAAATTCAGTGACTAGTTGTATAAGAGCCAAATTGGTCTATAAATATGTTCAATTGGTCTATAAATTGTTCAGACAGGGGTTGAATGATTAGCAAACAGAGTAACAGAGGCTAGGCAATAAACAATAATCCAAAATGGAGAAACAGAGAGTCCAAAAACCAGAAATCAAACACAGGAATAAAGGTTCGGCAATAACATACATGGAGGCTAGTCTAATGCTTCACAAACTCGTGAGAATTTCAGAGTCCTTTTAAACACGGCGTATTGTCCATGAACTGGATGCATCTGCGTCCACTTGACTGTCCTAATGGCTGGGAGCAAGTGCTCACAAGAACTGTAGTTCTTCTCATGAGTTCATGTTGCAATGTGGAAGCGCGGCTGAGTCCTCAAGGCACGCTGTGCTTACTGCGAGGAGCAGATTATGACAGAACCACCCCCACACCCGCCACACACCCCTCCAAAGGTGCTACAATTGGAACACCCAACAAATTTATTCCGTGGGGAATAGCACTAGTTTCCACCATGCCGAACTTTTGCCTAGATCAGTCAGCCAGGAACTCAGACAGGAACTCAGACATAGTTGCATGCTTGACTGGAGTCGCTGGAACTGGAGCAGGCTTGGTGAGCTCGACTGGAACTGGAGCAGGCTCGGTGAGCGTGACAGGAACTGGAGCAGGTTCGGTGAGTGCATTTGTGGCAGGAGCAGGCGCTGTAAGATGAGCTGTGACTGCTACTGGAAGAGGAACAGGAATAGGCTCAATGGCCGAGACTGGAACTGGAACGAGCACTGTGACTTGCATGGGGACAGGCGCTGTGAATGGGACAGAAACAGGTTCTTTGACTGTGACTGGAACTGGAGCGGGAGGGGGTTCCATGACTTTGACAGTCCCTGTAACGTTTAGAGGAACAGTCCCTGTGACATTTAGAGGAACAGTCCCTGTGACCTCGACAGGAACACTCTGTGACCTCAATGGGAACAGTCTCTGTGACATTGATGGGAACAGTCTCTGTGAAATTTAAAGGAACAGCCTCAACAGGAACGGTCGCGGTGACCTTGACAGGAACGGTCGTTGTGACTTGTACTGGAACAGGTTCTGAGACTTGTACTGGAGCAAGCTCTGAGACATTTTCTGGAACAGGCACTGTGACACGTAAGGGAACAGTCTCTGTCGCCTCGGTGTGAACAGTCTCTGGGGCTTCAATGTGAACAGTCTCTGGGGCCTCAACGTGAACAGTCTCTGGGGCCTCAACGTGAACAGTTCTTGTGTCTTGGACAGTAGCGTGCTCTGGCTCAGGCCCGGTGACTTGGATGGGAACAGGAACAGGAATAAGCTCCATGTGAGCGACTGTGGCTTGAACTGGAGTGGGAATAGGAACAGGCTCCATGTGAGTGACTTTGGCTGGAACAGGAGCGGGCTCCATGCTAGTGACTTTGGCTGGAACTGGAACAGGAACAGCCTCTGGGAGAGCGACTGTGACTGGAGCAGATTCTGACCCTTGTGCCACCTCAGACTTGGGTTCAGGCATAGTCATGGTCACGTACTCAGGCGAAGACTACTTGAGGGTGCTTTGGAGTGGTTGCCTCACTTTCAGCCACTGGAGGGGACTCTGGAGCAGTTGCCTCACTATCAGCCACTTGAGGGGGCTCGGGAGCAGTTGTCTCACTTTTGGCCACTTGAGGGGGCTTTGGAGCGGTTGCCTCACTTTAGGCCACTTGAGGGGGCTCTGGAGTGGTTGCCTCATTCTTGGCCACTGAAGGGGGTTTTGGAGCAGTTGCCTCATTCTTGGCCTCTGGAGGGGGCTCTGGAGTGTTTGCATAACACAGGCTAGGCAATAAACAATAATGCAAAACAGAGAAACAGAGAGTCCAAAAACCAGAAATCAAACATGGGAATAAAGGATTTCAAAGTTCTTTTAAACACGGCATAATTGTCAGTGAATTGGACACAACTGCATCCACTTGACTGTCCAAATGACTGGGAGCAAGTGATCACAGAAACTGTAGTTCTTATTGTGAGTTTGTGTCACAATGCAGAAATGCGCACTTCCACCTTGAACACGACGGAGATTATCGGTAGCATAGCACGCGCGGCCAAGTCCTCAAGGCGCGCTGCACGTACTGCAAGGAGCGGATCATGACAGTTGGTGGTGAAATTTAAATAAATTTTGATATTTGTATAGTTATTGTTAAACCTGTAGAATTTGACTTAGTTAATGTGCATATGCAATTATTGAGGTCAGGAATGGAAAAAAGGGAAAAAAAAGTTTGACTGTTTGGAAGCAAATTGGCTAGGATGAAAGTGGACTGTATTATATGTGTTTATTATGTATGTTTGTTATTGTTGAACACTGACACTGTTCACTGACATATTCCAACTGTCATATTCCAACACTGTTGAAATATGAATCAAAACTTCTAATTCTGCTAGCCAGTTGGGGCTTTGTGGTCTCAGTTTGAATTGTCCCTATAATTAGATTTTTATCCTAGTTTTGAGCCTTGACCTTTACTTGCACTGTTAAATAAAAAAAATATATAATAAATAAAAAAATAAAATTTTATTAAATTTAATATTTTCTAACCATAATGTTAGTTAGAGAAGCCTGTATGGTATTCCAGGAAAATATTTACAGTACTGTTCTGTATTTGTACAATATTGGAAGATTAGTACAACCCGAATTCCAGAAAGGTTGGGATTTGAAATTTCTTTAAATTTGAATAAAATGAAAACTAAAAGACTCTAAAATCACATGAGCCAAGATTTTATTCAAAACAGAACATAGATAACATAATAAATGTTTAAACTGAGAAATTTTACAATTTTATGCACCAAATGAGCTCATTTCAAATTTGATGCTTGCTACAGGTCTCAAAATAGTTGGGACAGGGGCATTTTTACCATGGTGTAGCATCTCCTCTACTTTTCAAAACAGCTTGAAGACTACTGGGCATCGAGGTTATGAGTTTCTGGAGTTTTGGTGTTGGAATTTGGTCCCATGCTTGCCTGATACAGGTTTCCAGCTGCTGATGAGTACGTGGTTGTCTTTGACGTATTTTTCGTTTAATGACATATTTTTCGTTTAACCCTAACTCTATAGGTGAAAGATCTGGACTGCAGGCAGGCCAAATCAGCACCCGTACTCTTCTCCGATGAAGCCATGCTGTTGTAATGGCTGCAGTATGTGGTTTTGCATTGTCCTGCTAATACACAAGGCCTTCCCTGAAATAGATGTCGTCTGGAGGGGAGTATATCAGAATCAGAATCAGCTTTATTGGCCAAGTATATGTACACATACAAGGAATTGGACTCCGGTTTTACATTGATCTCGGTGTGCTTAAAAAGGATATATGTATGTATACAGCTTTTACAAAGAAACATTTGTGCATGTACAAGAAAGAAATATATATCTGTATATACATATCTACATGTATGTAGGAAATGTGCAAATAAGACCATAGTGCAATTGTGCAGTGTGCAAGATTCTGGAATAAATACAGAATATAGGATATAGAATAAATATGGCATGGGAAACCAGTTACTTTACATACACAAAGGGTCCAGTTAGGTACAGTGGATGATTGTTGTTGACTGGTATATTGCACAAGTATATTGACTGATGCTGTGAGATTGATTCAAGTGTTCATGACAGTGATGGCCTGTGGAAAGAAACTGTTCATGTGTCTGGTTGTTTTGGCGTACAGTGCTCTGTAATGATTACCAAAGGGAAGGAGTTGGAAGAGGTTGTGTCCAGGGTGTGATGGATCTGCAGTGATGTTTCCTGCCTGTTTCCTGAGTCTAGATCTGTAAAAGTCCTGAATGGAGGGCAGGTCAGCACCAATGATTTTTTTCTGCAGACCTGACAGTCCGTTGTAGTGTGTTCCTGTCCTGTTTTGTGGCTGAACCAAGCCAGACAGTGATGGATGAGCAGAGAACAGACTGGATTATTGGAGTAAAATTGGATCAGCAGCTCCTGAGGCAGGCTGAATTTCTTGAGCTGGCGCAGGAAGTACAAGCTCTGCTGGGCCTTTTTGACAATTGTGTCTATGTTTAGTCCCCACATCAGGTCCTGGGAGATTGTGGATCCCAGAAACCTAAAGGGTTCCATGGCAGACACACTGCTGTTAAGTAGTGTGACAGGGGGCAATGCTGGGGGGCTCCTCCTGAAGATCACTGTCATCTCCACAGTTTTAAGCATATTCAGCTCTAGGTTGTTCTGACCGCACCAGAGGGCCAGCTGTTCGACCTCTTGTCGGTATACAGACTCGTCACTGTCCTTGATGAGACCAATGACTGTCATATCGTCTGCAAACTTCAGGAGTTTAACAGACGGTCTCCTGAGGTGCAGACATTTGTGTAAAGGGAGAAGAGCAGAGGGGAGAGGACACGTCCCTTAGGGGCACCAGTGCTGACTGTCCGTGTGCTGGTTGTGATTTTTCCCAGTCTCACTTGCTGCCTCCTATCTGTCAGAAAGTTTGTGATCCACTGGTAGATGGAGGCTGGTACAGTGAACCGAGTGAGTTTGGTGTGGAGGTCTTCTGGAATGATAGTGTTAAATGCCGAGCTGAAGTCCACAAACAGTATCCTAGCATATGTCTCTGGGGAGTCAAGATGTTGCAGGATGTAGTGCAGTCCCATATTGATTGTATCATCGACTGACCTGTTTGCTCGGTAAGCAAACTGTAGGGGGCCTAGTAGGGGGCCTGTGATGTCCTTCAGTTAGGTCAACACCAGTCTTTCAAAGGATTTCATGACCACAGACATCAGGGCAACAGGCCTGTAGTCATTTAACCCTGCGATAGAGGTTTTCTTGGGACCCGGGATGATTGTGGAGTGCTTGAGGCAGGAGGGAACTTCATGTAGCTTCAGTGATCGTTTGAAGATCTGTGTGAATATGGGGGTCAGCTGGTCAGCGCATACTTTGAGACAGGAGGGTGACACACCATCTGGACCTGATGCCTTCCTGATCCTCTGTCTCCTGAAGAGCTGACTCATATCATATTCACAGATCCTGAGTGCAAATATAGTGTAACTGGGGAGGGGCAGGGGCATGCCGTTGGGTGCTGGGTTTGTGCTGTGGTTGGCGAGTGTGAGAGGTGTAAAAAAGTGTTTATCGAATCTGCAGTAAAACAAATTCAGGTAGTTAGCCAGTTGATGGTTCTCTGTAGTGTGGGGGGATGGTTTCCTGTAGTTGGTGATGTCTTGCAGGCCTCTCCACAGTGATGCAGGGTCATTGGCTGAAAACCTGTTTTCCAGCTTTTCAGTGTAGCACCGCTTTGCTAGTCTGATCTCCTTTGTCAGTGTGTTTCTGGCCTGGTTGTACAGGATTCTGTCTCCACTTCTGTAGGCCTTCTCCTTAGCCCATCGAAGCTGCCTGAGTTTTGCTGTAAACCAGGGTTTATTGTTGTATGTGCGGAAAGTTTTTGTAGGCACACATCCTCACAAAAGCTGATGTAGGATGTCACCGTGTCAGTCAGATCGTCCAGGTCTGTCGCTGCAGTCTCAAAAACACTCCAATCAGTACAGTCAAAGCAGGCTTGCAGTTCCAGCTTTGCCTCACTGGTCCATCTCTTCACTGTTTTGACCACAGGCTTTGCAGATCTTAGGTTCTGACTGTAAGTCGGGAGAAGATGAATCAGACAGTGGTCAGAGAGTCCCAAGGCAGCACGAGGGACAGAGCGATAGGCATCCTTTAATGTGGTGTAGCAGTGGTCCAGTATGTTTTTGTCCCTGGTAGGACACTTAATGTGCTGTCTGTATTTTGGCAGTTCATGGCTGAGGTTTGCTCTGTTAAAATCACCAAGAACAATGAGCAGGGAGTCAGAGTGTTTGTGCTCCATGTTATTTATCTGGTTAGCCAGGTGTTGTAATGCTTCACTAACACAGGCCTGAGGTGGGATGTAAACACCGACCAGAATAAATGAGAAAAACTACCGCAGTGAATAGAATGGTTGTGAGGGCTGCATGTTTTGTTTAGAACTGTGACATCTGTACACCAACCTTCGTTTATGTAGAAACAGATTCTGCCTCCTTTTGTTTTCCCCAAGAGCTCTGTGTCTGCACAGAGAAGTTGAAAGCTCGGCAGGTATAATGAGCTATCAGTGATGTCCTCACCAAGCCAGGTTTCAGTGAAGCACAGGGCAACAGATCTGGAAAAGTCTGAGTTTGTTCTGTTGAGTAGCAAGAGTTCAGCCATCTTGTTGGCCAAAGTGCAGATGTTTGCCAGATGTATTGAAGGGAGCGTGGCTCGAAATCCCCACTGGCACAGTTTAACAAGCACTCCGGCTTGCTTCCCTCGTTGGCGTCTCCTGCTAAATCCGTAAAGAGCGGCTGCTCCTCTGACTAAAAGTTCTGTAAAGTACTCCATTTGGGTGAAAGACGATGAAAAAGTTTCACAAGTGGATTGGCCGATGAGTAAGAGTTCCTCTCTGATGTATGTGATCGGGGGGGACAGCTGATACCTGAACAAACAAAAACAGAGAAAGCACTACGGAGCACAGTACTGAGGCTGCCATCCGCGGCGCCATCTTGGATCTTGTATGGATGGATATGTTGCTCTAACTTGGATTGGATGGATATGTTGCTCTAAAACCTTTATATACCTTTCAGCATTCATAGTTCCTTCCAAAACATGCAAGCTGCCCATACCGTATGCACTTATGAACCCCCTTACCATCAGAGATGCTGCCTTCTAAACTGAATGCTCATAACACGCTGGAAGGCCTCCCTCCTCTTTAGCCCGGAGGACACGGCATCCGTGATTACCAACAAGAATGTCGAATTTGGATTCGTCTGATCATAGAACACTTTCCCACTTTGAAACAGTCCATTTCAAATGTGTCTTGGCCCACAGGACATGACGGCACTTCTGGACCATGTTCAAATATGGCTTCCTTTTGGGCCCATTTAGTAATGTCAATGACACAATCATGCCATGAGTGATGCAGTGGCATCCAGTAAAGGTCTTCGGCATTGTCCCTTACACACAGAGAAATCACCAGTTTCTCTGAATCTTTTGATGATGTTATTCACTGAAGATGATGAGATTTGCAAAGCCTTTTCAATTTGATGTTGAGGAACATTGTTTTTAAAGTATTCCACAATCTTTTTATGAAATCTTTCACAGATTGGAGAGCCTCTGCCCATCTTTACTTCTGAGAGACTCTGCCACTCTAAGACATCCCTTTTATAGC
>JAQQZR010000033.1:19495741-19524373 GCA_030068235.1 Notoglanidium macrostoma
GGTTTCCTCCCACAGTCCAAAGACATGCAGATTAGGTCAACTGGCTATTCTAAATTGCCCATAGGTGTGAATGCGAGTGTGTGTGGCTGTTTGTTAACATGTATAATAAGTTTAGTAACAAATCTGAACTTGCTTTACACAGTTTTTAATTTTGCTCATGATTTTGCTACGATATCTCCCATAAGTAGGATTTCTGCTAATGATTCAATTCCTTAAGCACCCAAATGTACTAGCAGGCCGATTTGTGTCACTCATTCTTTAATGCCAAATGCCATCTTTGTGAAACTTTGTTACTTTGAAAATCTCTTCAGTTCTTTGTCATTTTGCACCTGTTTCATGTCAGAAAGTGATTGTGTTATTCTCAGTCGAGTTTGAGTACAGCCGCATGCAGTTCTGTTCAGTTCCTCCTTCTCTGACAGTGATTTTACAGCATTGTTTGCGAGAGCATTTCTTTTAGACACACTAGAGGCTGTTTGCATGTCTGCTTTCACTGCTATGGGAACTTTTAAACAATAGGCACAATATCCTTACTGCGTTCTATTCTGGTCTCAAGGAGCCAGGCATGTTCTCTGAGGAGAACACACATCTAAAAGCTTGTCTTTCCACAACTTGGCAATGCATTGTAGTGCAAAAAAGCCACACCCACAGGCTTAGTTTAATGTATATCTATGTTTTCGCTTTTAGTAATGTTTGCTTTTACTTCATGTAATCTCTTTACACATAGATATGTCTTATTTTTCAGCCATCCTGATTCAAATCCTTCACAAGGCATATATTTCCCACTATTTTGCAACCCACCCAGTGTTAATTTTGACAGCTATTTGGAGTAGTCATAGTCTTTTCAACAAAAATAGATTACACTTATAGTCATTTTTTAGGCAAATCTTCTCAATATTTTCTGTTTTAAGATTCTAAAATGAAAATGATTTGCTCAGTGAAGCTCACTGAGATGCCTGCTGAAAATGATTTGGTTATGGTGATTCTATTTTATGACATGTGAAACTAACTTCTCTTTAAGGGACACAAGCAGCCATAGTTACCTGTATACTAGAAGCCAGGAAATTTTAAGTTGTTAGCTAATTGTAGATTTTCTAGAGTAGTTCTTTACATATGCTGTAACGATATATGTAAGACAGTGAAAGAAAACTAAGAATTAAATATGTGTGGGGTAAAAACATTTTGCATGCTTCCTTAATGTATTACCTGCCAACAGAGTTTTTGGACTGATAGCATTCTTTGCCCAGGTCATAGTGAACTAATATCAGAATGCATTTACTGAGAGAGACTTCAAAGCACTTATGTAAGTCTCTCTAGATAACGGTGTCTGCCATATGCCATAAATGTAAAAGTAAATGTATGTGTGAATCAGGCAAGGTAATGCTGCAGACAGCAGCAACAAGCTGAAGCTCCATCGCAGAGTATATTATTACTGGATGTCTAAGTGGTACAGTGAAAGCAATGTAGGATTTCTAGACAATTGCGGTACATATGAGGGCAATAGGACCATACAGAGACCCATAAATATGCAGATGCTGTCATGGATCTGCCCTTTACAGCATGTTTTTTGTGAACTGCATTTCCCAGGAGCACTTGCACTCAACCAAGATGGCTGACACAATTCCAGGCTTAGTGTCACATGACTGCAAATTGGATGCAGGTGCATCCAGTATACACTGTCAGACGCAGTATAAAAGGTCTCTCAGTTGCACTTAGTTCTTGCGAAATGATAAATATTTGCTATTTTGAATTAAATGAACATAAACCCAAGGTAGGTTTGAATCAAAATTCTAGCTGCAAATGTTAAATAATATGCTGAAATAGTATACAATAACCTGCTTGGAATGTATTTTATTAGTGCACACATACATAGTCCATGTCTAAATTAGCAAATAATCAACAACAGATCTATTTTTGGCTGTATAGCTTAGTGATATATGATTTCCCAATGAAATATGAATAATACAATTGTAATGAAATATGGTATACGGTTAAGAGGTATCCCAAATGATTTAAAAACAATAAACCTTATCTTTTAGGGTGATATTATATGCCATTTCTGCCTACTGATAACTGTACCTCAACCGTTGGCATTTCTATGTATGCAATTCCTATGGTCATCAGCTCATGTCTTCATCACATAACCTCTAACAAAAGCACCTATGACACCTAATGACACTTCCTTTTTTTGCAATCACACTACTATCTTTAACACATGCAGACTCTCAATGGTACTCTTTTCAAAGTCTTGCTCCACAATAATGGCTGTGATGATTTCAAGCCTTTGTTCTCTTCCTGGTTTTATTAGGTTTTACTGATTTAGTTTGACTGATTTAGTCTTTCTAGTTTATGGCTGACGGCCAAACACCTCACCATTTGCATGCTGTATATTTCTGTGTACAGTCTAGTCCTTTAGTTTGTTTGCTACAATGGTTTTAAGGAAACCAAAAGTTCATCTGTCCATTTCATGACTATGGTCCAAGGGACTTAAAGTACTACTACACAGCCAACAAACATTAAAAAAGAGACCCTGCTTTTATAGCAAGCACTATCTGATTCAAGGAAACAAATACTTGAAAAAATAGTTACTAAGAGACAAGTACCTTGGCCTGCCTTTTAAGAATCAAGTCACATCCCCTTGATAGTAAAAAAAAAAAAAAGCTGGATAATAAGAGCAACAGCAGAGTGAATCAAGCTGTGATCAATCAAAGTTTATATTAATTGAATGGGAGAAACTATGAATTCACATGATTTTCTAAGTTACACATTCCCCACATCAGCAAGCGGCACGGAGCAGAGCACAATGAGCAATACCTTCATGTTTTATTTCGTGATTTACCTTTGTTTTCACATGCACTTTTTTATATTCTAGTCCTGTCTCTGCCCCTGTCCTGTCACTGGTATATTTCCCAATTGTGTCCAACTGTTCCCAGTTTAGAAGTTGATTAAAAAAAATGTCTTTAAATCATGCTGTTTTCTTTCAATGAGAAGTCATTGTTGCATTTGTGTTGTTAGGGCTCAGACTGGATATTATTTGTTTGTTGCTGCCTGCCTATTTTTTACCACTATGACTGTGATTATTGATTAGCCATAATAAATACCACACCTTTATGCATTTGCATCCTGCCTCTCACTACCACACAATATGGCATACATTTTTCAAGAGTAGATGATCACACTTACTTAAAATTTAAAAATAAACAGCTGTTGTGTATTGTACAGTAGATCATTTATAGCATCCCTAGTCCTGTGAGAATTTTGCTTGCAGTTCCTGTGGACTATATTGATACATTTATGATAAATTACTGAAATATAGATCAAATCAGCTGATCAGTTGTTGCCAATCAATTAAAAACTTCATGACAGTCTAGAGATAGATCGCAGTTCCATATTGGACTATCCAAATAAAACATTTTTCATGATACATTATGTTCCTGTTATAATTGATAGAATTTTCATGCAAACCATATGTTCAGAAGCCATGAGGCTTTTATGTAGGTCTCAAACATTTAATCAAACTTGTCAATCAAAAAGTGCATAATCATCTTAAGAGCAGTTTTTTCATTTGCTCTTTCAAACAGATAGTATAATTTCAAATTTTCATTATCTATAACTCTTTATCAGACCTCACTCAAACATTATCTGTAATTTAAAGAATCACACATTTGATTTTTGCACCTCTATGCCATCCATCAGCACTGAGGTGAAAACATAGACATTGATGTTATACATTTAGTGCAATTTCTATGAATCCTGGGTTTTGAAAGTGTATGGTATAAAATATCCTCAATATTTGTGCCATTATGGATTGGTTTGCTTTGCTTGTGTTTTTTTTCATTTGTTTTTTTTTCATTTTGTTTTTAAAACATTCTTGTGAGGTTAGGCAGCAACTTTTCCTAAATTCTCTCTCGCAGATTCAAAACTATGCATGCCTGTATTCTGTTTTGTACAGCAGCTCCCAATAGCACTTTTATCTAACACTCTCACTGATCTCTCTCACTAAACTGTCCTCAGATGAACATCTGTTAGACACTACACAGAGAATGACACCAACTAGGTCTCTTTCTTTCTCCTCATCACTATCAGTGCATTAGACTGCCAATACAGTCTCACCAGCACAGCCCACACTCTCAGCAGCATCACACCCCACATCATCCACCAATAAATCCATCTAAGCTCTTAGCACCTGTGCTGTGAGCCAATAATGCAGAGGTAACCCCCACATGAGGACACTGTTCCACTGTTCCCCTATTGGATGGAGAGTGGGTAAACCTTCTAGGATTGAAATCAAGCTTTTATTATCACTTCCAGAGTACGTACACACACGCGCGCACACACACACACACACACTTAGCTTATGGTCGTCTATCAAATTCGATGATGACATCCACTTCTGTCTTTTACCAGTGAGTTCTTGATAAATAAGAGTGAAACCATGAAAGTACTGTCCCCTGGATGCCAATATGCTTCTCCGGGTGACTTATAAGTATGCCATGGTCTATAGTGTCAAAACTGCACTTGAGTCAAGAAGCAGCAACACTGACATCAAATCAGAATCAGCATTAATTAGTATGATCATTGATTACTCTGTTTAGTACAGTATCTGTGGAATGGTGAGATCGTAAGCCAGATTGAAATTTGACAAAATGATTGTTTTCAGATATAAAGGCTGTAAGCTGATCAGTAACCGCCCTTTTAAGTAGTTTCACCATAAATGGAAGACTGGGAATTGTCTATAATTGTCCAGAATTTGCATGTCCAAGTACCGGGGGACATGCACAAGGACAATGTATAGCTGATAGAAACTCCATAAAATATAAAGTAGGGTATCAAAATGTTCAGTCCATCTCATTAGGATGCTATTATGGTCCATCAGTATGGACTCTCAGCCTATCTGCTGTTTTCTAGGGAGTAATGTAGCAATTTATTGGAACATAGATAGTTTTGATATTATTGGAAAAGGTATGCATCTCATTTTTCTCAGCAAATGACTGGATTTCCTGTGCCCTTTTTGTCCACCATTCATTCTCTATGGTCTTAATAGTCCCCTGTACTTCCCATCGAGCTTTATGCCATTGCTGCCTGGTGGTGCTGGATGAGTAATTGGCCCACTTACTGCCAACAAATCAATGATGAGCTAATCTCCTGTACAGTGATGTATAGATTGAAATTTGCCCTATTTTTTAAGTATCAGTGACAAGGGTGACTACTATAACTAGACTATCAGGACTGCAAAAAATGCATCAATATAAGGTTTTGTTTTGGTATCCACATCAGATCATTTGGTGCTAACGAATTTTTTTTTAGCACAGATTATTTATAGAACCAAGCAAAACAGTACCCCTAATGGTGCTAAGTAAAATACATAGAATGATATGTAGCAGCAATACTGGGGCTGATTCTTTCCAGCCAAGACTGGAGATTCACGCAACCAGTCAGTGACACTGGTGTCAGGTCATTACATCCACTAGATTTTGTCTGCACATGGGATGATATTTTTCTTGAAGCAGGTTTGCTGAAACACATCATCCATAACACATCATCAGCACTGATTATATAGGCACGTGAAATACAGTCATGGGTGTAATGAAACTGAATGAACATAGACAATGAATATAATGCATTGCTCAACTCTAACAGTTTCACTGTCACTCTCTTGATAGATATTACATATTAGCTCTCACATTTAATATCACAACCAGCCATCACTGGCCAGTGATGAGCTCAATTTAGGCATTTAAGATAAGATATTAACAGGATTTGATAGGATAAGCCATTTGAATAACTACATCTTCAGAAATTGAATTAAACACTCCTGAAGGCCAAATCCCGTATTCTCTTACAGGCAAAATGTTCTGCTTTCTTTCTACTCTTTTTTTTTTTTTCCCTGCCATTTAATCGGTACAGTTAAACTGAAGTCAGCATCTGAACTGAACTGTTAGCCATGATTTTGGTGTCACAACTAAAAGTTCTTAGTTCTCCATATGAAATCTGCATTGCCAGTTTATAAGGTGCAATTTTACACTACCTAATAGTCTGCCAACTCAGTGTACACTCCTGATTACATTCTTCTAGAGTTCTAAATATAAAATTCCCCATTATCGTTTATCACAGAAAATCTGATGTCATTTCCTCTACTGAATTATTTTGTCTGAAAAATGTTCACTCTGGCATTTTTTCAAACAATCTAGCCATGCTGTAAAGTTATAAGTTCAAATAATGGAAACATTGCTATCAAGTACTAAGCAACAGAAGCCAGATCCTGATCAATAATCCAATTTTAATGAAACTGTGTATGCATCAGTGGTGTATAGATTTTAAATTTACAGCTGAGACCTTAAAGTCACCCTCAGACATAAAGCTCATGTGATGGAACATAGCAGTAGAGAGTGAAATACAGATTTTAATAATTAAACCTTAGTTTTCCTGGGACATCAAAGGATATGTTTCATGACAGACAGCTGTGGTTGAAAAAAAAAATAGGAATATATGCTCAGTGACATTAATGTGATTATCTGAATGTGTCACAAAGCAAGAAACAGTCAACAAAAGAACTAGCACTGACTTCCCTAGCCTGTTATCTTACTAATTAACTATTGATTGAATTGTAAAAGACCCACTGTTTTAAGAACAGAAAAACAAGCATGTATTATATAGAGAGTAAAATAGTAGTGATCATAAAACTCCTATTACCACAAAGTGGAGATCTGCTTCAAGTGGTACATTTTTCATGACAGATGATGTGCTAGTGCATAATCCTATTCTAAACGCTACCTGTGTTATGACTCCAGGCCATGTCGGGACAATCACTTCATATTGCTGTTGTGCTGAAAGAGATAGAGGATGTGGAGAAGCCATAAAATATTTTATAAGGTTTTATTTTCATATTAAATATGGCCACCAGGAAGCCAGGGAAGAATGAGAGTGTGATGTGATTGTCCGTGTGTGTGTGTGTGTGTGTGTGTGTGTGTGTGTGTGTGTGTGTGTGTGTGTGTGTGCGCACATATAAGTTTGACTTTGTTAACTGAGCTCAGTGATTATGCTTTACAACCTGATTTCAATTACATTTTTATGGACTAGAGTCATAGAATATGACTAATGCTTATCTGTCCAAAAATTATTTATCCTTTATATCAGCTCAACACATCCTTGCCTCAGAAAAAAGATTAAGGTTAATTTTAAACATGAGATTTGCCTAGCATACAAGTAAATAACAAAAGTTTTCTATCATTATAAATAACTTGTTCTTGCATTTACAAAAGAGTCGTTATGTAGCTGAACAGAAAAAAATTCAAAGATGGAAAATATTTGAAGTGGAAAAATTTGCCCATACTGACTATATGTGAGTTAACCTTCTACATTCTCTAGTTGCTCTTTCAATCTAGAGTATTATCCCAGCCTCTTATATTCCAGCTACTAACAAAAATTATGTGGCAAAATGAATTCCACAAAATAATTTCGTCACCTAATTAATTTTGTACATCAATGAGTCCTGATGTTCTCTTTATGTAACATAATGCATTTTGTGAATTACAAAATAATGTATAAAAATTCATTCATTCATTCATATCCGGTAATTATTTTTTCCTGCTCAGGCTGTGGTGGGTCTAAAGCCTGTCCCAGAAACAGAGGGTATGAGGTGGAGTCAGAGCCTGAATGGGATGCCAGTCTATCGCATGACACCAAGCACACATATTTACACACTCATTTACATTTAAGGGCAATTTAGCATAGCTGTTGTATCAACTAACAGATTTTTGGAAAGTGGAAAGAAACCAGATAACCCGGAAGAAGCCGACACAGATATAGGAGAACATAGCTGTTGTATCAACTACAACAGCCTTTTATTATTCTTTTATATATCTTTTTGCTTCATATATTCTTTTAATATTGTGTGACTTTTCAGTGGCAGACACCAGGGTTATCTGATTAAGAAGTCCTGAAATTAAGAAGTTGTCTAGTACATTGCCTATTTTTTCCACATTAATTCCACATTATTTTTCTTTGAACTTTTTTAAATACTAATAGTTACATTAACTCTTAACTGCTGTGATAGACTAATTCAAATGTACATTTGTTCTTCTGCAGAAGCATTGTATACAATAATTTGTTGCATAACAACAACAATGAGATACTTGTGGTTATTCTATTTTTTGTCACATTCTGCAGAAAATCCTGATCAGCAAACAAATCAGACAAATACAGCCAAAATACAATGTTGTTCAAATGCTATGCTGTCACTGCCATACTGATACAAACCTAAATTAACATTACAGCATCTCTACAGCAAAGGTTGGTACTTCTATACCAGACTGCGTGCTTGAATTGTGGTCATAATGAATGGCAGACAGGATACTTCTAACTTTGTTCAGGGTTCCTGAGACCAGCATACAATAGGCCTGATTTGATCTGAGGCTCCATTTTGCTTTCCGGAGAGGCAGTGCCTTGGGAACAATGAGTAAGATATCATCCTGGCTTGCTTTTTTCTCTTTTTACATTTTGCGGTTATATGCACAGATTGCTAACAAGCAACTCTTGTGCTCTAAATGTATGTTTTCTATGAGACTGAGAGCTTATTAGAAAAAGTGAAAAACTGGCTTTTTTGGAACTATGGAAGATTCCCTCTAATGCTGTTCATCAGGAATTCAGAGACGTTGAGGTCCCTAGATGACAGCATTCACTGCTAGCCATCTTGGCGGGACATAATCTCATTTCAGATTAATGTAAATATTTATCCTGATTTAACTCCTGATTTAATCATTGAGAAGCACAGTGAAAAAGTGCTATTCATCCAATATCTTGTAAATCTTGACACATATTACCTGTTTTCTCTATTACATGCAGAGCACCGTTATAACTTAGACACTAGAAAATAACCATGCCGCATGCCAAGTTGCCATACACCACACTAAACAAGTCTTTTAACTGTTTTTTATATTCTTTCAAATTGCACTTTGTTGGATTACAGTTGTTTGTTCATTAAATTTGCATGACAGAAGCCTTCACAGTACAAAGTGACAATGACATTGTGTTGTGTGTAAACTACAGGAAGTGGGGCAGTGCAGAAGCAGGGGAAAAGTGACTCCAGTGTCAGTAAAGTTATATTGTAATACCCCATCCATCCATCCATCCATCCATCTAGCCATCCATCCATTATCTATACTGCCTAAATGTCAGGGTCGTGGAGGAGCTGGAGCCAATCCTAGCTGACTTAAGGCAAGATTCCCACATATGGGCAATGTAGAGTTGACCTAAGAGATGCCTTTGGACTGTGGAAGGAAACCAGAGAGACATGAGGAAACCCACAAAGGCACGAGGAGAATGGGGATTAATTAATGGGAAAGGATTAACGACTATTGGGAAAGGAAAACATTAATAATAGCATAGCTCTGCTTAGTGAGAATTAAACAAATAGATAAAGTAATTTAGTACGAGATGGTTTTGATTTCCTTAAATGTTTAAATCTTGTGGTGTCTTGCACCACACTAAATTTCAATACTATGACATACAAAGACACTATACAATTGTGTGCCTCCAACACTGTGGCAACATTTTCAGGAAGACCCACGTATAGGTGTTACGGTCAGGTGTCCACAAGCTTATGGCTATATAGTGTATATGGTGAGCACTACCCCACCTGCTCCCCACCTGTTTGAAATACTAATTCTGTCTTGTCAGATCAAAAATATTTTTGACATGTAACTAGCAAAGCAGGAACAAGTTTGTTTTACCCTTTTAGTTTGGGAGTGCGTCACAGTGCATCTGACATATAGAGTGTCTGACATATGTCTAAATTTGAGACAACTCTTGTCAAAGCTCAATCAAACTAAAGTGGATAGATGAGATGACCTTTTAATGTCAAGCCTTGATCTTTCCTTGAATCTCAGCATCAAATGCGAAAGGTCAATTGCTGTAGAATGTAGGTAGTTGTTGGAAAATAAGTGTTGCATGTTTTAATGGTTTGCTTCTTCTTCTAAAACACATACTTTCCCGTAAATTACTAGATACAGAAGAATGAGAACCTATAGTCAATGAAGTGAATCATGTTTGCTTTTAATGCTTTGTCATGTTGTGGATGGATATTCATTTCACTTGATAATGATAAAAAAAAATATTTTTGATGTTTTATAAGAGGCTTAAAGAAGAGATTCTGAATGCATTTCTCAATAACAAACTACACTAAGCATCTATTCAGTCAGTGTACTCTGAAAACACATCAAGAAATGCTTTGATCCTACTCCAAGCTTTTGTTAATCCTCATTATTCAGCCTCAAGAACTAACATGAATGCTTTTTAATAACATTGGCTACACAATTTATATACTCAGATCTAAGTGGACTCTAGTAGGAATTAATGAACTTAACACTGGAGTGTATTTTTTCTAACTTTGACTATGCAAGAAGCTCAACATCTGGATTAGGTTTTCTCTAATTGTAGGAATCACAAATAAAGATATCTCTATTCAAATTTGTTAGATGTTAGTGTGCCAGAAAAAGAAATGAACATTCTTCCAAAATGCATTCCCTCAATTGGTGTTTTTATTATGGTGGTGAAGAGTGCTGTCTAACAGTTCAAAATCTCCCATAGGTATTCAACTGAACTGACATATGGTGACCTTGAAGGTCAAAGCATGTGTTTACATCATTATCATCCTCATCAAACCATTTAGTGAGCCTTGTGGATGGGAACAAAAGGAAACCATTCCCAACAACATAGAACTGTTTCACAGGATAAATGTGATCAGTGAAAACTGATTTTCAGTGACTCTTTACTCTAAGCAGACGAGTGGCCCCAAAGCATTGGAGTAAAATACAGCGCATATCAGAGCCATTTTTTTCTCATTTTTTTTCTTAATATGTCAGCCATCTTTATATATTATTGACAGTCACCAGAATTACTGCTTTGCTCACTCAAACACTGCAATATGCTTAAAGGGGATCAGAATAATCTTTTTACCACACCATTCTGCACAGGGGTGACTCAAAATCTGGCAATGTGCATCAAATTCTGAATGAACTTTAAATGTATTTATTGTTCTGTTTTGAGTATTTATTGCCCTGAATTCTTTTTTGTCCTGAATTTATTCATACATATTTATGTAATCTTTATGCATATTTATGCGCTCTGGCATATATTTGTAAAAATGTGATGCACCATGATTCTGGAGAAACAACATTTTGTTCCAAAGTATACAAGCTATAAAGAGGAATGACAATAAATGTCCACTTGACCTAACTTGACTTAGTACATTAGTCTTACTGTATATTCAATTTCAGGATTATAAATCAGGATTGCTCTTCAGCCAGACATGCACAATATTGATCACTTCACCACATATGAGCATAGAATACACCGAACATGATCATTAAAAAAGGCTATCACATTTTCTTCAGTCTCATTTTTGTACTGATGTATTGTGGGCTCAAAACTCAACCGTTTTGTCAGCTAGCAAACTATTGATCTGATGATAATAGTAAGGGTTATAAGATTTGTACATCTTTGGTTAACTATAACGCTGTGCTGAGCTGGAATCACTATTCACTAGGTTTACTGAAATGGAGAAAGCCCTAATGAAACCAAGACAGTAGTTCTAGTGAGATTAGATGGTCATGCAAGTGGCAGAGTGTGACCTCTGATAAAACACACTGCTCTCTTGATAGTTTCTTGGTCACTACTACTTTATGTTGGAGAGAAATCAATAAATGCGGTGCAAAAAAAAAGGTCTGAGGGTAATTCAAAAGGACTTCAGAAGCACTCCTATCTACCACTGCTCAATACCGTGATCTACAAACTTGACAGATAATTCACGGGAGAAGAGGTTCACTTAAATATCTTGAAATTGTGCTCCAGACACTATGCTCCAGATGGCATTCTCACTGCCTATTGCCAACAATGGCAGAGAGAAGTTTCTTGGCACTGAATACAGAAAGTGGCTCTGGTCAGCTATGGTCAAATCCAGGATTTTTTCATTTAAAGTGCTTCACACTGAAGGGTACGTGCTGGTAAATTTGTTATCAAAGAGGTTGGACAGCTACAAGAGTTGAAAAAAAGGTGGGACACTGACAGATACTTTATCTCTTTGACAGGCACTGTGATGTTGAGCATGTTGCCTTCTGCAACCGTACTGCACTATGGTTAGCAAGTGTACTGATAACACTACGAAATCAGATTTTTTTTTCCCCCCAGTTCATCTGGCTCCATAGTCAAACTTCACCCATGGTTTCTTCACCACACTCTGGCGACCTGAAATGCCACTCACTTTTAAATAATCTTGACGTTATGTATCTAGTCGTGTCAATTATGATCCATCAGGCTGGATGAATGAGGGAGGTGAACAGACTGCATGTATGAGTAGATTTGTTGTAATGTAATGCAAAGTGAAACATCACCATGCCAGCAGTCATGCCCTGAAATGAAGCATTATTAATGAAGGACAAGTTAGCTGTACATGATCTGTGAAAAAAAGCAATGACTGTAAATACCATCCACTGACCTAACCTTAACCATGTAAGTTACATCTGTAATTATGAGACCATGTGAGTCACATCTGCATTCATGAGACTCTGTTGCCATTCTAGGTCACTCTGCTTATACTTAATAGAACTCTACAAGCTATCAATTGGCTAGGTGGAGAAATAATATCTTGGCTTTATTGCAAATGACTCACTATAATGAAACTATATCATGGGTATGACATGAAAGTTGATAAGGATAAATGATTGAGGTGGAATATCTAAGGAGGGGATAAACCTCATCAGAGTATCCATGTAAAAGATATTAAAACTGCCTAATATATGGTGAAGAGTGAAAGCAAAGAAAATCAGGTTGGTAAAAAAGGTTTTTAAAAGTTGTGTACAGTGAACCAGGAGGCATACAAACAGTGTGTCTTGGATAAGTATTTACCTACTTTTACAAATTTTGTTCTGATACAACCTGGAATTGAAGTGGTTACTTAATTGGTATTAAATGTTATGAATCTACACAAAATATCATAGAATATTAAAGTAGGTGGGAAAAAAAATCTATATCGTTTGCAAAACTATTTTCAAATAAAAATGTAAAATTTGTGATTGCATAGTCACTCCATTGTTGTGAAACTCAAAAATTAGCTATGGTGTAACCAGTTGCCACCAGTCACATAATTCATTAAATAGAATCTACCTGTGTATAAATGCACCTGTTACTGGAAGACCCCAAACTTTGTTAGAGAACATACCTAAACAAACAGCATCAAGAAAATTAAGGTGCTGTAAAAAAAATTCAGGGTCTAAAATTCTAGAAAAGTATAAATTAAATATATAAAAAACAAAAATAAAAAATATATTCAAAATAAAAATATTTATTAAAAATTAGTTTATAAATCCCACAGCGCATGTCATGGTTGCATCTGAATCACACAAGAACTTCAAGTCAAGTCAAGTGGCTTTTATTGTCATTTCAACCATATATAGACGATACAGTACATAGTGAAACGAGACCAAAGTGCTACATATAAGACAACACAGAATTACAAAAGTAATTCAGCAGAAGACAACATAAAGTGATCGTGTGCAAACACGTGCAAACACTGCAGACAGTATAGACATCACAAGACAAGACAGTGCAGCGCTAATCCAAGCTGCTCAAGTCCTATAAAATCCTGGTCGTTGACATACAAGTGCAAAAACTGCAGAGGTAGTAGAATGTATTTGTGTGTGTGTGTGTGTGTGTGTGTGTGTGTGTGTGTGTGTGTGTGTGTGTTCAGGAGTCTGATGGCTTGTGGAAAGACACTTCCCATCATCCCTCTCAGCATACAAATATGGCCGACACGAACTACAAATCACAACAGCACCCCAGCTCACCTGAGTCCAAATGAATCACATTCATAGGTTTTCTCATTTACAAGCCAATCACCATATTGGATATAAGTGCCCTGACTCACACAGACCATTTGCGATGCAGCCACTCAGTTCTCTGACATTGCCAAGCCTTCTATCAGCTGTGACATAAAGGTTTGGGACCGAAAGGTCGCTGGTTCGATTCCTTGGAAAGATGTGTGGGTGGGGGGAGTGAAGGAACATCACTTTCCCTTCCCTCTGCATCCACGGCTGAAGTGCCATTGAGCAAGGCACCTAACCCCAACTGCTCCCCGGGTGCTGTAACATAGAGCTGCCCACTGCTCTGGGTATGTGTGCTCACTTCTCACTTGTGTGTGTTCACTGCTTGGATGGGTTTAAATGCAGAGGAAAAATTCATACCTTGGTTCAAGGTGTGCCACATTCACTATTAAAATTTTTATTTATCATGTTTTGCCCTGTTTTTTTGACTCCTGCTCTAGTTTATTGCCTCACAATTTCTGTTCTGCCCTAAAGTATTCTATTTGTGGATCACCTAATCTCTTGCCTGTTTTATAACTCTAATCATTGAAATTGCCCTTGGATTGTCTGCCACCAAAGACTGTTATCCACCTACTGTGTCCAAACTTGTCTCTCTCTCTGACCCCACATGACAGCACACAATTAAACTCCTTATTTTATATGACGCTACTATGACTCTGTTCAGAGGAGGCCAAAATTCTATGTTTGGTAAGGAGTGTATTAGTCAGAGAAGCAAGAGGCCACTTGTTTTGGGGGGAAAAAAAGAAACACTTCAAATATTACCTGATTTCACCATTCGCAGTCTCAGAAGCCAGCACATGTTTCTGTTGTTTTCCTGGCTCGTTCAGTCAGAGTCGGACTCCGGCACTTAAAAAGCTACAGAACACTACAATGGAATTTAAACAATTTCACACTGCCTTTCTTTCTCAATCTGTTTTAAATATTTGTATATTCCAACTCCCACCATCTTCCACCATCTGTCTCTGTAGCTGCTGCTGATTGTGAAACACAATATAGCTGCCAAATATAACAGTCAGGTTTATCTACATCCATCTGAAGAGAATATTTCTTTTTTTGGCCATGCAAACACCCACACACACTGATGGGTCTTTTGTTGAGGCAATGAATGGGAGGAAGATCATTTGTAGTTGTTGGCTTTAAGATGTTATATCTGAGATGTACAACACTCCTGTAATAAGAAATTCGGATATGGAGAGGCCGGTTTGTATGTGTGCATGTTTGTGTGTATAAAAGGTCACCTTATCTCGCACCTTGCTCTCTGGTTGCAGAGCAGACCAGACTGGCATCAGAGACATTCAATCTGTCTTCAGAAGGAGTGTCTAGCTATGTGTGCATACAACTCATACAGTAGATTCACATCAGTACGGTCCCTATGCATGCACTCACTCACACTCACACACACACGCTTATGTGCACTCCATCTGGAATGGTGCTATGTTTATACAGACTGATAAATATGTTCCAGTCATGAATATGCAATAGTTGTTTGAAGGAAAGTCACTCTGATTCTGTTTGCCCTGACAAGAAATTTTTCAAACATAAGTTAAACTGTACTCTGAGTGTGTATCATTTTTTAACTGTAGCTGAAGTCTGCGTGCCATCTATGTTAGTGTTTAGATTTCAAATATTGGCACACTGTAGCTTGTTCTAACATTGCTAGAACATCAATGTGATTGTCATGAAGGACGAAAAAGCAAAATGCAAGTGCAGGTTTGAGTTTTGTTTTTAAATAGTTTATGCAGACAAACCAGAAGGATCAGTCAGTAATCAGAAATCATAAACATGCAGAAGAGCAGGCAATCAACAAATTGGTATATATTAAAATAATAGGCTGAATAATTAAGCCAACCAACTAGGGCCAAAACCAGAGAGACATGCGAACCATGAGAAGGTTCAGTAACATCACAGAACAGACTCTGGAGTAAGAGTTTGTGAATTGTTTGTGAACCTGGGTTTTTCCAATGACTATGGGAGATTGCAAACAGGTGTGCTGAATCAGAAGTCTGGTCTTTGGAAATGAAGATAGGAGTGTTGTGGTTTTTCTGACTGGATGAAGGCATGTGATTATGTACAATTGTCCGTATATTGCCGTCTCCATATGTTATATGCACTTTACATTAGCTGTCGGAGAACACTACTGTAGCATAATAAAACTCTGTATTCTGAAAACGTGCGACTTTAAAGCTGAATTGACTTAACTTGAGCTTAGGATGTTGAAGTTGGAGTTGAAGTTCATTTCACCATTACCAGTTTCAAAAGTAGACAATTCATCTTTCAGAAGTAATGCATTCTTCAGCTCTATGATCACAAGCCATCATGTTTGTTCACTGCTCACATTACATCTGATAATGCATATCGGTTAGAACCACAGGTGTGTCAGAGGACATTTCTTTAATCCAGAATGAGACAGATTCTGTCTACTTAGTTGGATAGTAAATTATCTTGAAAAGAACCTTGTCCGACATATTGTTGCACTCAGGTTGCACTCCACAGTTTCCTCCATAAAATTGAATGTTTAGCTGTAAAAACTGAACATGTTTAATATTTAATATTTTAAATGTGAACTGAATGTAAAATGGATTGGGGATTTGGGGGGAATGGTGGATGGGAGTTATAGTGCGTGTTATACAATCCACAGAATAATAAGAGTATATGATCATTCAAAACTAGCCTACAATCAGGATCTGGCAATCAGTTATCTTCTAGTGTTGCCCTGGACTGCAATTTAGACAAATACCCTAAAATTATGTTGCATTGAATGGGGTCTGGACAGTAAGGCACTGTAATTGCAATTGTATAATTGTATAATTGCATATATACATATATTGCATAGGTTTAATCTGAAGAATTGTGCTTTAAATACTTTTAGTTTTAAATCTATTGTGCTTATGTTCAGGTCAGTAACCATTAAGGGTTCAGAAGTCAGTGATGGTAACTGTTGCAACAACAACATGCAACATACTCATATCATAATTTTGTTGTAAAGCTGAGATAACTTGAGGAAGAAGGTCTAAGAAGGAAACTCATTTTTAAAGAGTTCAAAACATTTGATAGGATTTTGTCATGCATTGCAAGTATGAGGAATCAATGGCAAAAGGTTTTACAAATAGCTCAACATTTGAGTGGGTTCACCAAACAATCTAATTATGCCTATGCAATTTAGACATTGAATTCCCTCAGCTTTATTCTGTCATCTTTGATACTCAATCATGAGTCAAAATGCATATATTGATTAAATTGTCTCAAATGCTCTGATAATTAATCAGCCTTGATAGGCTAAGCTGTGCCGCACCAGCAGGATAGGGAAAAGCAGGCCAAAATTTCACATGCACATGAGCTCAGGCTACACACTGCACTGACTGTTACAACACACTTGATCAAGATTTGGTGGAAACAAACTTCCAATTTGCTGTTAATTTTAGGCTCCTTTTTATGAAGACAAACATGTAAAAACCATCAGGCTGTATTCAGATTTGAGTTACACATGTTAATAGATGAGTTAATATGGAAACTGGTATTTAGACCTGAGATGTAAGAAAAGAAAACTCAGTTTTTCAGATTTTAAATTGTTACATTAAACAACATCTGCAGTGGTTGTGATAATTATAACTAGGACTATTCATGCAGCAGTACAGTGGCAATATACTAGACTCTTATAAGGTATTTATTTCTTGCCATTTTCTCATTTATCCATCATTATATTAGTCTTTCCCTTGCTTCTATATTACATCATACTGGCAAAGAAAAAAACATGATTTGCTTCTGACATCTCTACTCGAGAAAAGTAACCTCAGGGGAATGAAGTACACACAGGCCATTTTGCTAATCTGAATGGGCCGCTAAGAAAATTAGATTCAGCCCATGCATAAGCCAACTAGCAGTTTAAATTCATAGTTGCAAAAAAAAATTATTTCACACATTGCATTATTTAAAACACCTACAGTGGTTCAGTATTTCACAGTTATCAAATATATGTACATCCTTTTTCGACCACCCATTTTTGTTAGTTCTCATCTAGCTCAGCATTCTCTGTACTAGCTGTCTTTCATTCTCTCTCTCTCTCTCGCTCTCACTTGCTTGCTCCCTCTCTCCCTGTGACCCTTTTGCTATTCTTTTTCTTCTCCTATACACAGTTTAGGCACTGGGGAATGAGTCCAGATGGCATCGACCGGAGTTCAGCACTTTGCACAGGCCAAAATTAATAGGAATATGTTTGGACCGGGACGTTCCTTCTCTTGACAGTCATTTTGCTGGCTCCTTATGAACGGCTGAGCATATGCTGCCCCATCACAGAGAGCAGGAGAGGAAAGCTAATGACTCTATGACATGTAGGGTGATGGCCAAGAGTTATGAAGCAGTTTTATTTAGCTGAGGATGACGCACAAGTATACCAGTCATCGTGTATAGCAAGGAGAAAAAACAGTCTTAATTAGGACTTAATTATAATCACTGAGCTCAGTCGTGTTAATCAGATCAGATGATGCTGTGTGACATAATAAACAAAAGCAAAGAAAAATTGAACAGTAAAGCCTATAGCAAAAACTAATATATCTTTTCTTTTAGTGGAAAAAGTGTTACAAAGTGGTACAGTTGCCTTGTTAGTAAATTTGCTCACATAATTTCAAGCAACACAAGCCACTGTAAGCCCTTTCCTAATCATAGTTTGAGAAATGCACACACACACACACACACACACACACACACATGCGCCCACGCACATACACGCGCACACACACACACACACACACATCTGTTTAATTATTCTTCATGCTAATTGTGAGTATGGAAGAATTCAATTAGTCAAAATACACAATCTAAATACACATGCAGCAAAAGCAAGGGTTTCCAGAGTGGTTTGAGAAGCAGATGGGCTTCATTCACTGCAAATGGGCCCTTCTATTGAGGTGAGACTGCTGACATATCACCGCTAAGAGGTTCACACCAACACCCACAGCACATCATTCACATGTTAATCAGCAGGGATTGTGTGGGGACTTTTCTTCAAGCTCTTATTATCCACAAGAATTTTATGCCATCCCTAAAGCTTTCATCGACTGAAGTGTCAATTATTGTTCAAAATAAATCCCTGCTGCTCTAGCAGACAGAACACAACAAACTGAGTACAGATTGCTACACACAGAGCACCAATAAACCTATAGAGTCATTTAATTTATTCAAGTCTATAATAAACCCTTGCTCTTAGTTACCAGCAAACTGTTGCCATATCTTTAGTAAAATTGTCATGAACCGATATTGGTCAGATCATGACAGGAAGGATATTGTTATATTTCTGTTAATAGATTTAGAATAGATAATTGTCTTTCTGGAAGTTACAACATGTATCATGTTGCCAATTCCCCCCTGTTATATGACTGCTACCATCTAAGTGTGGGTAATACCATCCCTGAGAAACCCTCTTTGCTTTACAGCATGATGACCCACCCTAATCTACTTTCTTAATGGATGCCCTTACTTCATATTATTATTTTATTAATGCTCCAGTATAACTTTGGTGGTTGTCCGCTCATTCTTGTAGAGAAATCCTTTTCGATTCTTTTTTGAAGTTTAATCCTAACCAAACACATTTGTGTCACAGTACTGTCACAACTTCTAGATAATCTGTTTTCAAGGGGACAAGGACAGAACAATGTTAAAGGGCTGAGACTTTTCAAGTCTGTTGATCTCTAGAATAAGATCTTATTTTCTTGGTATTAAAGGATTTAACCCACAAGTTGCAGTTATAAATTTATAATGAGCAGTGGGTAAGTTATTTGGTAAGAGGTCCAAAAATTTTAACTTTATTTGATATAAAATGATTTATTATATTATGGGGAAAATTCTATATTTTTATGCCTTTTACTTTATATTCTGCTATTGAATACAGCACTCACTATTTTTACACAGTGAAAACAGTGTAAAATTACCTTCATTTAATAGACTAGACAACACCAGTGATAAATTAATTCTGTGTAATTGATCCAAATTTAATACTCAAGAGTGTGACACCATCACTGAATTGTTGAGGAGCAGATGCAAGTGCACATGGTCTTTTGTGATGTGTGAAATGATCATGTGTTGTGGAATGGTTAATATGTATTTCAGTTCTGAACCTTTGGCGCTACCCTGAAAAACAGTAAGGCTGAAAGACAGGGACACATTTGGCTGTAAGGATTGAATGTGACAAGTGTTACTGTCTCTGTATTAAGGCCTAATTACAACATCACAAAAAAGGCTGTAGTATTGGAGATGCTTTCTGTGTTAATTTTAAAAGATGTAAATGATATGGCCTACTGCATTGTGTAAGGTTTCATTGCAGCGGATGATGACACCTGGAATCATTTAGAAGCCATCATGCTCTTATATAAAGTTTGTTGATGGCCGTCACAATATGTGTGTCAAACAGAGCAAAGAAGTATATAACATAACATATATCATTACCAGATTAGAATGGATTATATCATGAGGCTCTTAACATAAATCAAATATCATAAATCAGCTTATGATCATTCATTTGATTCTATTGTACTTTGGAAAGACAATACCACTTTCAGACAACATATGGCCTATCAAGATGGCCAAACATATAAATATTCCCACAGGTCTGTGCATTCAATCTTCCAACAAAAGACTCCAAGCTAATAAAACTGGCTGTGTGTATGTGTGCTAATTTGTGTGGGTGTGAGCAGACGTGTCTGGCCATGTGTGTCTCGGTAAGGGTTTGACAAGGCTGAGTAGAGTGTGTTGACCCTAATGAGGGTTAATTGCAGCTGTTTTGTCAGAACTCTTCTCTTGATTAGCAGTACAGTATGCTCTTCACTGCAATGAGTTAAGAGCCCCGAGTTTAGCATCACAGATCCCTCATCATCACACTGCCTGTGGTAGTCCCTAAACTGGGAGCAAGAGAGAGAGAAAGAAGGGGAGAAAAGTTGAGACAAATTGGCAGTGAGGAATGAGGTTAATTCTAAAGCAAGGGAGCTGGATGTAAGTAAGACAACTGAGCAAGTAAGTGCAACTGCTTTCTTAAATACAGAAATTGAAGCTTGTTGCCAACTTGGAAATTGTTGCCAATTAGCCACCCTGTCTATAGATTTGGCAATTTTCTAGACCACTTAAACAACATAGCAACAAATCTAATGGATTTTTGAGCAGACACTAATGACTTTCCAGCACTCAATATGGCTCTCCATCACAGCTGCTGGTAGTCCAAGATGGTGTATCACCCAGAACAACAACTCAGCCTAAAACTGTCACATCACCTCTGCCACCTGTCTCCATGTCACAGCTCTCCATGGACCCTGTTTCCCCACAGTCTCAGCAGCCTCCATGCACAGCTGCTGTAGACTGCAACTCTCAGCACTCCGCTGAACCTCCCTGCTCACAGGTTATTGATTGTTTGTACCTGTTTTAAGTTTGTATCCACAGTCATTCTATTTACATTCTTTTTTTCCTCGAGTCTGTTGCAAAGTGTTAATCTGTTCACAGTATACATCAAGTCTTTGTTCATGCTCTTTGTTTACCTGATTTCTTGGATTACTTCATATTAGTTATGGACTTCAACCTTTCCATAGTTCTGCCTTTGATATACCTTTTTGCCAAGTGTTTTGACCAGTGTTTGTTTTTGACCTTGCCTTTTCCTCAAGTTTTGGACTTTGATTACCTGCTTCAAATAAACTACCCAGCTTTTACATCCAATTCAATTCAATTCAATTCAATTTTATTTGTATAGTCCTTTTAACAACAGACATTGTCTCAAAGCAGCTTCACAAAAGTATATAAATTCTGAACATAAACATAAACATAAACTTATAACTTATGACTTGTGACTTACATCCACTGCTTGCCTGTTTTTCTGACAAAACATAATGGTGGTCTCCAGCTCATGGCTTTGGACTTAGATACTATTTACTGCTGGCTAGTATCTAGATGTGATTCACTGTCTTGTTTTTACAAATTATCAAATCAAGATAGATAGAACTAGTTCTGACTTATTATGTCTGCCAGAAAATCCCTGGTCAGAAATACATCATATGAAAATTCCTCTATCTGGCTTGCCATATGTTCCTCTGGGTGCCATCAGGTGTCAGCAACTGGAACACAGCTGCATAACTGTTTTCAACCTCCCCAAGTTCTCCCACATCACAATCTCCCCATTGCAGCAGTTTTCCGCTGTCTTCCTGTAGCTGACTGCATCAGATTTAAAATACTGATACTTGTCTACAAAGCCAAACATGCACCATTCCTCACCTACCTAAAGTCTCTTATCTATCCCTGTTCTGCACCACTTTCCCTTCAAGCTTTTGGCACAGCTTGACCGGACCCACTATCCCTCAAGATACAAGTAGGACATGCATCAAGACTCTCCTATGCACTGGCTAACCGGTGGAATGACCTTTACCTGGCTGTCTGAACAGTTGGGTTATTGGCTAAGAAAACTGAAGACCTGCATCGTCACTAACCACTCAAATGAGCATTAATAAATTTGTACTCAATTTGTAATGTTTCTGTTGCTTTAGAAACTCATTAACGTCTCTCTAACAGAATTTTAGCTGATGGTACTCTTAAACCCTGACTTATTTGTACTAGCGCATATGTTTTTGACTACAAAGCACTTCTGTAAGTGATAAGAGCATCTGCCAAATGCTGTAAACGGAAATGAGACAGAAACAACTCGACACATTTCACAGCCTCCAGCATGAGAGATTTGGATGTGACATACACATGCATGGGTGCACAGGGAGACATGCATATGTTTGTTTGTGCATGCAAACACATAAATCCAATTTAAATGCGTCATTATAATCAAGCACTCTATAGCTTCTAGCTTCTCGTTAGTCGAATTACATTTACTTTGAACATATCATATTAAGTTTTGTTTTATAAGATATAAGACTCATAAATGAGCCCTACTGGTGAGAGTAAAACTTTCACCAAAAAAATCTAGATGCCTTGAGCAGTGAGAAATAAGAGCAGAAAATAAGGGCTTAATAATGTCCATAGTCAGTATGAGTATGTTTAGGCCTATATGTGGATTTAGTCTGACAAGCCATCATCCATCTCCAGATGTTGATACCACAATCTACTGGCTCTCTCTGTGACACACAGCAGGTGAGCTATGACAGCTTAAACGGCTATGGTGTTTTATTTCTGAGCTCTCTCTCCTGATCCTCCCACAGTATGCTGATTATGCTAGAACATGGCAGATGCTCGTTTGGATTGGGCTGAACTCTCCCACGCAGTGCAAGAAGACTCTGCCCAGCCATAAATAGAACTCTGCAACCTGCGTTGAAGACGACCAGCCCACAGGCACCACGTAAAAGAGCGGCTCCATCTACATCAGCACACTTGTGCAACTTTCCCAAACATGGACATTATGATTCACAGTGATAACCACTCGATAAACCACACATCAGAGAAGGGCTTTGGCTCCTTCTAGAACAGTTTGTTTTAGGAGCAGAGTGTTCACCTTAACCTTCTTCATTCTTTAGTGATGCATGAAGAAATGATGCATGATGCAAATGGATGAATATGGACGCAGCGGGGGCACAAAGAAAAGGAAGCGATGTGAAGTGACATAAGCCGGATGAATTTAACAAGGAGCAGTGTACAGTCAGCAGAGGTGTGGAGGAATATGTGTATAACCCAGCATACGTTCAAATCCTTCTTCAAACATACATTTTTGTCATTTTAGAATTCATCCCTTGTTCCTGACCTTTTTATTTGTCCTTTATTCATGCATTTAATACACGAGAAACATCAAGAAGAACTATGATGTTATTGTGGATTTCTAACCTGTAATTTCAATCTGTAATCATTCCTTTCTACCCCATCACTGTTCATTTCTCAAATATGATTGGTAAAAGGTGTTGAGTAATTTTATATTTATATGACAGCAAAAGCTGTAATTCAAATTATAGGTTTATATTTATGCATTTGTTCCAGTACATTGTTTCTATAGTAACATATTATTCACAGTGATTTGTATAGTGGATACACCACATAATCACAATCTATAAAGACTGATAAACAGATTTTTTTTATAAACATTGTTATTCAGCAAAAATGTACAATACTTTATATTGTGAACTTTCTGTAAGGAGACATTTGGTTAACATTTATGAAAGATGTCAGGTGTCAGTGCTTTGTAACAGTCAGGAGACAGGCACTTGCACTTTCTGGCTCTTTATTAAAATGACAGGCTGCATTCTTTTGTCTTATTATCTTAGTAAAAACAGAGACTGGTGCAGGAATGAGTGTTTATAGTTAATATAGCATAAGTGATGACAGGAATTGGATGTAAAAAGTAGCTATGTGCCATTCTTTAATAAATGAAGAAAAATTGTAAATGTTGACAAATTACTGTGTTATAAAATGAAATAAAACATTGAAATGGAACAAAGGAAAATAATCAACTGTGTTATTGATTATTTTTCTAAAACTCCACTGGTGCCAGCAGTCATATGCCTGTACACACTGTGCGTACATTTGTTTTAATGATTTTGTTCATTTTTTAACATTCTTAAATCTTAAAAATAATATTGTGACAAGAGTAGATTATGTCTTTGGATTTTTAGGTATTATTTTAAATTATGTGCTTGAGAATGATATGCATTTTTTTTTTTGGCTGCATCCACTGCGTCCACTCACAGCGTTATGACACAAATACATTGAAAAACAATGATTGGTGTTAATGTCACTTGCTATAGGTCTTCGCATGATCAGAATTTCTGATGCATAATCATGATGGTGTCAATGTTGGACTGAGCCAAATTTAGCTTATTTTGTGTGTCAGAAATCAAACAAGTAGCCTAGAAATGAGCAAAAGAAAACAGCTGAACATTTTTCAGAAATTAGTTTTTGAAATTATAAAGCATATTTTTATTGATTTATTTTTATTAGAAAGTGAGCTATTGTAAGCAGAAGATTCTGCCTGTAGCAGCACAAGCACAGAGTTTGCAAATGTTAGTGTAGATACAGAAAGAACTTCAAATGGGTAAGAATATTACTTCATTTTATTGTCTCATCTGGCTTTTTGACTTTATTGTAGCAGGTTGGTTTTGCAGTTTCATATTGTTGTTACTATCTTTATGCCTAACTGTTCATATGATGATGCTGCTAAATGAGGGAGTCTGTTGTTTGCTTTGCCAACTTTTACTGCACGTTTCTCTGGGCTATATTTAGTATAGTATATGATAATAAATAAAGAAGCCTACATTGTAGGGTATTATTTAGCCTTTCTCTTGTTGTTTTTCAGGCCTGTTGGCTGGCCTTTGTAATGCATATGCTAGGGTAATCGGAGTTTTATGATAGTGTTGTATGGGTAACATGAAAAAAAACTAAATCTCTCTCTCTTACTTACTCAATTGCTTGTTGAGTCGTCATCTGTGCATGAGCTGGAACCTGGACATTAAAGGTAGCCTAAAAGCGGGCAGGCAGTTCTCATGCATGCTATGAAATATAATCCTGCCGGCGCCACTGTATAATACCATGCCCCACCGTGTTTAATTCCTTACATAGCAAGGTCATCAACAAAAGCTATTCTGTTTTACTTTAATTAAACATTTACTTTCATTGCGAAGAAAAAAAACATCTAATTTTGAGCCATTTGGGTGGAAAGGGAGAGAATGAGAGAAAAGAATGGATAAACAGCATGATCTTATTTCATCTCATCTTTCTCACAAGGCCTATCTCTCTCTTCACCCCTGTTAGCACCAGTTTCACACACTGAGGTTTCACCAATGGTTGATGAAGCCTGCCTTCTCGAGGTGACTCAGGTCTTTTCAGCAGTACACCTGCCATTTAAAGAGGGGGAGGAATTGAGATGATAAAGATGTTCACTCATTTTTTATTCACAAAAGGTGAATCACTTTGGAATGTGTATCTGTGCTTGTGCAGGGGTGGGGGTGTTGTATGTACAAATACAGGTCTGAGAGAGAAAGAGAGAGAGAGGGAGAGAGGGAGAGAGGGAGGGAGTGCAAAGAGTAGGCTGACTCATCACATCAGGCACCAGACTTTTCAAACCACAGAGCTAAAAGCATCAGCCGCTTATCTAGCCATCACTTCTATATCTATGGCACAAAAAGAAAAAAGATTTAGGGGGTGTCATTTCTAATCCATTCTTGATTACAGACATCCAGCAGTGTCTAATTGGCTTCCCATTCTATCTCACACACACACATTTTTTGTTCCAATTCAAAAGCATTTTCTCTTAGGAAGCCAACACAACATGGTATATTTCTGATATATTAATTTGCTTTTGATTCTCTCTCATTTACATATAAACACCCCACTTTTCCGGTGCTCATGGTTAAATCAAAGCCATTTGCCCTGATAATGTTACTGATCTGAGTGCAGAGGCAGGTAAACCTCCTTCAGTGAGCTACAAGGACCACGAGCAGCCTTTTCCCCAGAGGCAGCCAACAATTAATCAGATGAGCATCCAGCACATTACAAATCGATGCACGGGAAAAAAAGCTGAAAGTGTTTAGTGGCCACTCCTGGCCTGCAAAAGCTCATCATTTTTATTGACTGGGGACTTGTGCTGCTATCAAAACATGGCCAGTGTTTCTTTATTGGTTTCAGTCTATCTGTAAAGAGCAGAAGGGCCGCAGTGGCAGCAGAACTGATGAATAAATCATACATACAATAGTACACACACACCCACAGACAATCATATATAAAATGCCAAGGGCAGAGGAGAAGAATTAACTGACATTCCCAGTTGTTGAGAAGAGTCTGTATTAGATTTATCCAATAATTTGTTGCATTACATTTACTGTTATGTGTAGCATTTCACGTTCCTACCTTTACATGAAGTAAATTAATGTATAATGGAAATGAGATGGTTGTACAAATAAATTTTCTCTGCATACATTTTAGATGCCTTCACTTAGAACATGCATATAACATTCAGGTTAGGTTATAGCATATGTAGCTCTGCACATGCTTTTATATGTGCACAGTGGGATGACCTTGAGGTTACAACCCCAGATCCATTTACAGACTAATATTATGTGAAAAAAGAAAGAAGATGAAGAGACAACGAGCTCCTTTTCTGCACTCTGTGATAACAAGAGACACAATAGTTCTTTTGTTCATCACAGACAACAAATCACGTCCTTGTATTGAGCAGCACGCCATCCACTACAACACTGTGATCTTATGAGCTGTGCACAGCATCAACATTTAGTTTGAACATTTCGTTGCTTCATCTAACTGCCTCAGTGGAGCCATGATCAGGCAGATAAAAGATGTCTGAAAATATTGCAGTGAAAAGTCTACTGAGTAATGACAGTGGTAGGTGCCATGAGATACCACACTGGAGCAAACACTATCTATAATTTTTAATATAATTGTTTTACATTATTTTAATAGTGCAGATTTAGTCCCCCTTTTTTTGGTTTTCCACAAAATTATGGAACATGGCTGTGGGAATGGCTCATTCAGCCACATTACTGAGGTGAGGTATGAGGAATGGGAAAGACACATTAAGGGAAGGAGGAGGGTTCCACTTCTGTCAGCCACGAATCTGAGGCTACAGGATCACCAAATTGGACAGATGAAGATTGGAAAAACATTGGCTGGCCTTTCCCCAGTGTCTTCCAAGAAAACATTCCCCACATCATAGCTCCCCCACCAGCCTGAATTGATGATACGAAGCTAGAGTCCATGGATTCATGAGGCTGATGCCAAATTCTAACCCTACATAATGGAACATGAAGGGGACATCTTGACACACTCTGGGTCCAATTTGATGGATGCTTGAAACAATATTTTTCACATGCTATGTGCATGGATATGTGTCTGTACTCTTACACATGTGCATAATGTAGCTAATGACTTCTTCTTTAGGTTGCTGCTGTTCGGGGTCGCCAGAGCAGATCATCCATCGTCCACTCCTCCATTTGGCACAGGTTTTGCGCTAGATGCCCTTCCTGATGCAACCCTCCCAATTTATCCGGGCTTGGGTCTGGCACTACGATTCACACTCACATTTACACTTATAGGCAATTTAGGTTAGCCAATTGACCTAATCCACATGTCTTTGGACTGCGGAAGGAAACCCACACAGGCACAGAGAGAACACGCAAATTCTGTATAGAAAGGCAACCTGGTGGACCCAGGAATTGGACTCAGAACCATCTTGCTGTGAGGCAACAGTGCTAACCACTGCACCACCATGCCACCCGACTGTAGCTAAAGATTTATATATTTATTGATAGATTCCAAAATTCCATGCAATGATTTTTCTAAGTGCCTGTATTATAAATGCAAGTGTGTGTGAATTATAAGCTAATAATATAAAATTTATAATATATATGTTATTATTAATGAGCTCACCTTGACAGATCTGTATATTGCTCACTGATACAAACACCAACTGGAGCAGAAAAGCTGCTCACTCACACATATACCACTCTGCTTCATAACAAACCCTCACACAAAACATCAGTTTCTTTGTATGAAAAAAGTTTTAGAAAAACTATAAAAATGTTTTAAGCAGGTAGAAAGTATAATTTAAACCTTTGGTCAGTGAACACTCCCTGCTGTAAATTGGCTGGAAACGCAATCTATAATGAAAGGCAAGCACAGATTTGCACTGCTGAAACTCATTGTGTATTGCAAACAGCACAACCAAACACTGCCATTTCATGACGCTCCATTAAATGGACTCGGGTTGCCTCAACTGCTTTGGGTGAAAAGAAAGAAAGAGAGAAAGAGAGAGAGAGAGAGAGAGAGAGAGAGAGAGAGAGAGAGAGAG